>JBBELK010000468.1:0-346317 GCA_037783545.1 Henricia sp. BOLD:AAB3569 | reverse complement strand
TGTGCTGGGAATTTTCAAAACCTTCTATTATGGTATTACAAAGATGTAATATTGCATGAGTTGTTGAATGCTTAGCCCTAAATCCAAATTGCGAGTTAGATAAAGTGTTATTTTGCTGTAAAAAAGCAAATGTACGTTTATAAACAATTTTCTCAAGGATTTTTGAGAATTGAGACAAAATTGATATTGGTCTATAGTTATTAACAAGATCAGATTCACCACTTTTATAAATAGGAATAACCTTTGCAACTTTCAAGTCGGATGGAAAAATTCCCGATAATAATGACATATTGATAATATGTGTAAGGGGGTCTATAATGCAATCAGTTACTTTTTTTATAACAGACACACTGATATCATCTAAACCTGTGCTTTTTTATTAGGAAGATCGTCAATTTTATCTTTAACCTCATATTTAGTGGCAGGAGTAAAAAACACACAGTTTTGGCTGGGTTCAGAGAGGTAGTCAAAAAAGGAAGTGCTAGACTGGGGAATCTTCTGGGCAAAGTAACTATTAAAATGTTCAGCCATTGCTGTAGCGTCTTTAATTAACTTGCCATTCTCGTTAATTGCCGTTAGCTTTTGAGATGGGTTTGTTTTGTTTAATAAGGCATTAATGATTTTCCAAGTATTGCTGATATTATTCCTTTCTCTGTTGAATTCAGAAGAGTAATATTTCTTCTTAGCATTTCTTAAAACATTAGTTAAAATATTTTGATATCTAGTATAGTTAGAGTGATTTTCTTCATTTGGTTTACGAATAAATTTACGGTACAATTTATTTTTAACATTAATTGATTTAAGAAGAGACTCGGTTATCCATGGAGCGTTTGATTTTATTTTCTTGGCCCGAATTTTTTTCTGTGGGATATTCTTGTCGTAGTATCCTATTAATATACTATAAAAATTGCTATATGCGTCATTTACATTGTCCGATTCATGGACTGAAGACCAGTCTGCATGATGTAAGTCGGCATTCAATCTATCAATCCCTTCATTAGAGTAATTACGCACAGATTGTACAGTTTTTCTCGAAATTTTGTTTTTAATAGGTATTGATGTCGATACTGGCAAATGATCGCTTAGATCTGATATTAATATCACTGATTTGGGTACTGGTAAGATATTCGAAAATATATTATCTATTAAGGTTGCTGAGTTTTTGGTAATTCTTGTTGGTTTATCTACAAGAGGAACAAAGGAATGAGAATACATTGTTTCTAAGAAATCTTGAGTGTTATTTTCGGAATTCAAAAGATTTATGTTAAGATCACCACAGATTAACCCCTTTTTATCGTTTGAGGATAAGTATCTCATAACATTTTGTAATTTGTCGGCAAAGTCAGTATAATTAGCTTTAGGGGGTTTGTAAATGACACCAGCTACAATGTTTTTAGCATTATCATTTTTAACTTCTATAAAAATTGATTCCATTGCGGTAGTAGAAATGCAAAATTCACTTTTGATTTCGTAAGTAATATCATTTTTGATGTAAACGGCAACACCGCCGCCACTTGTATAATTTCTATTTACTGTTTCGAGATTATAACCAGGAAGTGAAAATTGAGTTAGATTGTGGGATTCCTTAAGCCAAGTCTCTGTTAGGGCAATTATGGAAAATTCCGAGAGAGACTGGAGAAGAGTTCGCAAGCTTTTTTGAGAGGCTTCTGATGTTAAAATGTATTAAACTGAGATTGGTGTCAAATGGACAATGGCTATGTTGGAGATTAAGGAACTCTTCAGGGCTGGCATAGACACAATTTTGAAGTAATCTAACGGTTTTAACTGAATCATGTATATCTTCATCTGTTAATGAGGGGGGATCAAGTCATTCACGTCTGTAGAAATTAATTGTTTTAATTTTTTTAATTTCAAGAAAAAACTGTACTTATTATTTTTCTTATTTTTTGATGTGTTAGAATTCTATACCTACTTTCTTCGCAGTTGGTTCCAGCATAGCCAGGAGCACAGTTGCAGGTGTACGAATTCACACTGTCTACACAGTTGCCATTTTCACAGGGATTGCTAGCGCATTCGTTGGTGTCTACAAAACAAAAATTGAAAGATAATTTTAGTTGTTGAAGTAGTTGTGGTTTATTGATACGAAACAATGCGTAATACTCCACAACAGGGTCCATTTACATGTATAAGGTAGGTAGTCGTTTACAAGCCCATATATACTGACTCATACGGCCGATACTCATCCCCGATTTCTGTGGCATAGAGTGACTAGGAGCATTGCCGCTCCTGGATTGGATGCCACTAGACCACCACGTCGCCCATTTACATGTATAAACAAATGGACCCTGGTACTTACTAAGTTCGCATGTGACTCCTGAAAAGCCATCAGCACAGTTACAGATGAAGGAATTGACCTCGTCTACGCAACTGCCACCATTTTCACATGGTTTTTTTGGCGCATTCGTCGATGTCTGAAAGAAAGTTGAAAAGCTTCCTGCATTATAAAGGTCACTTTCTGGGGCAGGGAAGTCTCACTTTTTGCAAATCTTTTTTCCCCAACACCAGGCACCCTGATTTCAATCGTTTTTATGTATGGTATTGATACTAGATGCGTCACTATACTTGATATTCTCAGATCATAGAAAGGTGATGCCATTTCGTATTTTGGCAACTGACGTTTAACTTCGTCCTGGATTATTTGCATCATGCTTTCCAAAGGAAAGGAAGGAAGGAAAGGAAGGGGCATGCGCGGTATCCGCGCTTTGCTCCGCGTATCCGGGGCTCATCTCCTGACTCCTCGGCTTTTGAGCCTGTATTTATCCCGGCAATAAAGCCGACTACTGCTCGGGTCTGCAGTGTCCTTCCCCAGTGCAAGCACCAGGTATATACCCATTAACGACTGGGTAGCTGGGGCTCGCTACCCCAGTTGACGCTGGTGGCGATGTGCAGCTAAGTTTTCCGGACTAATGGAAAAGCCTTGGACCGCTTCGAGGTTCAAACCCACGACCCTCCGATTTCAAGCCCGACGCTCTACCGCTGCGCCACAGTGCTGTACACATGCTTTCCCAAACCTATGTTCAATTCTGAGCTTCAGGCGCATAAACCGCCGTGAGGCTTGTTTCTGCTTTTGTGGGCGTTGGGAGGTAACTGGAAAGAGTTCTGTATTAAGGAAAAACGTGTAGTATCACCAAGGAATCAAACCTACTAGTCATGCATGTTTCACCCGCGTAAGCCGCAGGACACGGGCAGGTGAGCCTTTTGTTGCCATCTATACAATAAGCTAATTCATTTTGACAGGGATTGCTGGCACATTCGTCGATATCTGAATCTCCGACACACTATCCGCTATATCACCACGTCGCCCATTTACATGTATAAACATACATGTACCGTGGTACTTACTAAGTCCGCATGTGACTCCTGAAAAGCCATCAACACAGTTACAGACGAAGGAATTGACCTGGTCTACGCAGCTGCCACCATTTTCACACGGTTTGTTGGCGCATTCGTCGATGTCTGAAAGAAAGTAAGTTGAAAAGCTTCCTGTATTATAAAGGTCATTTTCTGGGGTAGGGAAGTCTCACTTTTTCCAACACCAGGCACCCTGATTTCAATCATGTTTATGTATGGTATTGATACTAGATCCGTCACTACTTTCTACTACTACGATATTCTCATGGAAAGCTGATGCAATTGCATATTTTGGCAACTGACGTTTGACTACGTCCTGGATTTTTGGCATCATGCTTTCCCAAATCTTTGTTCAAATCTGAGCTTCATGCTTATAAACCACCGTAAGGCTTGTTTCTGCTTTTGTGGGCGTTGGAAGGTAGCAGGAAAGAGTTATGTATTAAGAAAAAACATGTAGTATCATCAATGAATTAACCTTAATGATTAGCCCCAAACGCTCACCGATTGTGCACTTTTCTCCTGCATAGCCTTCAACACATGCAATTACATGTGAAGGAATAATGATGCTGTCCACACAGCTTTCCCCATTTTCACATGTTTTTTTTTTGCGCAATCGTCAATGTCTAAAAGATTGTCGAAAAGCTTCCTGTGTATTATAAATGTCTTGTATGTTTCCAGTCTTGCATGTTTCACCCGCGTATCCCGCAGGACACCGGCAGGTGAACCTATTAAACCTATACACCCAGACATTTTGCGTGACAGACTGACGATTCTCTTTTGTGTCTATACCCCTTTCGACTGCATATAAAATTACACGGAGACTCAAATATGTTTCTAAATTATAATCGAAGTGATAGTTTCCAGTCTTAACGTACCAGGTGGAGCTTCTGTGGCTTCGTTCCCAGTTTGGCTACCCTCGGCAGTCTCTGCAAGAACAGATTTTGATAATGACAACATCTTTAAAAAAGTAATCGCGACGACATTTATAGAATGGCAGCTTTAAACTGAAGATGTCTGTTGCATATTCAACATTATCGTCAGCTAATACCAGTCATGGCGTCGACGGGATGAGGTGCACTTGCGCGCTTCCAATATTGTGTCCTTTTCCAAATGAGATATGCTATTATAATTTGAAAATCTGCATAATATTATTTAAGCTTCTCTGGGGGAACTAGTGTGTGTCCACTCCAAAGTTTTGGAAAGTCGGCGACGCCGGTGATCATTTAGAGACGTACCACCTCCAATCCGCTGTGATCCAATTTTGCATCCGTCACAAAGAAAGTAGTAAAACAACGTCAACAATGCGTAAACAGAACTCGAGGGGATTGGGTGAGGTCACAATTCTGTGTGTGTTATGTGTTAGTGTTAGTGTTACAGATATGTTAACAGATCTGTTAACACGGCATTAATCTTGGCATCTAACGTCCAGGTTAACACCGTATTAACAGATCTGTTTTAACACGGTGTTAACACCGTGTTAACTGTACATAGGGCGAAGTCACAACTCTGGGTTGCGTGTTGGTGTTAGTGTAACAGATCAGGGGCCAATTTCATAAAGCTGTTAAGCAAAAACATTTGCTTAATCAAAATTTTGTTTGCTTTATAAAAATGGGTTAAAGTCAAAATTGCATGTCAACTTGTGTTTTTCACAAGAACAGCAGATATTCTTGTGAAAAAAACAAGTTGACATGCAATTTCGACCATTAACCCCTTTTTTATAAAGGAAACAATTTTGTGATTAAGCACATTTATTTGTTTAACAGCTTTATGAAATTGGCCCCTGTTAACTTAATCAGAATTGTGACCTCAGAACAAACACCGTGTTAACTCGATGTTAACATGATGTTTAAGACGTGTTAGTGTTACATCTCATGTTAGTTGAACACCTCATGTTACACATCGTGTTAATGTGACAGATCTGTTAACAGATATGTTTAGTTAATCTGAACGAAGTGGGTGATGTTAATTTTGATTAATTTGGAACTTTTGTGATTCTCAATAAATTGAGTTAACACAACTTATAAATGTGTTGGATCTTGCATTCTACCCACAATTGAGACTTTTCTTGGGCTCCGTAAAGATTTTGAAAATTTCAATCACTAGTGGTTAAGCTCGTGTAACGCGGACCGGAGGTCACAAATTTGTGTTAGTGTTATAGTGTTAGTGTTAGTGTTGAAAGTCGTGCAGAACCCTATACCGACTTGACATTCCCCAAGATGCCGAGTCAACAGATCTGTTAACAGATCTGTTACACTAACACGGTTTCCCGAGACGCCGTGTTGACAGATCCGTTAACATATCTATTAACAGATCTGTTACACTAACACGGAGCTCAGAATTGCGCCCTAACTCACTGCACTTTGAGGTTTTGCGCACGATTTTCAACACACACTAACACGCTATGTTAACACGGCGTTTCTTCCGAGGTCACAATTCCGATTGAGATAACAGATATGTTAACAGTCTAACACTAACACGTAACACACATAGAATTGTGACCTCACCAATTGTGTAAACCCTATTACCTATAGTGTAAGTAATGAGAAACGACGCCACGTCACTTCCTTCCGCAACAAACAGGTAAATCCAGGCTCTATTGGCTTCCAACTTCAGAACCGCTTCCGGAAGAGGGCTGTCATCAGACGTGAAAGTCTCAACCGTGGAATCGTTGGAGAAGGATCCGGTTCCGATGGACAACCGATCATTCGGCCCAGCCAGGTCAATCGAGTCGACCGTCAGGTATATGATTTGGGCGTCTGGGGCTCCGATGAAGTACGAACAGTGAACCGCTTCGTCCGGTCCCGGATACGCTGACTGGGATCCCGGAATGTTACCGTTGTACGTGTCGTAAAAGAGTCGGGGTCCGTCGTCACAGGTGTTTGCAACTATATTGAAGAGATAAATATAGGTATACTTTTACAAATCAAAATTAATCTTTTGGCGAATTTTTGAATATCTTTGTTATCTTCAAGTTCTTTCGCTTATACATTTCACAAAAAAAAGAGGTTATTTGAGACACAGTATGTGGACAACATCTAAAGCCGCTCAGAGGTTGACCTGTGAATCTCTTTTGCCGAAACGGAATCGTCGGCATCAAGCAGAAAATAATACAACGCTCTGGTTAAAAACTGAAGACAATCGTGTAGGCTAAAATCACACTGTTCCATTGGTTTGTACACAAACTGGTTTGCCGCTTGTGCGCGGCCTATCGCGACGCGCAAAACGTTTTGAGCTGGGTCAAAGTTCAAATCTGTTGAACTTTGACCGCGGTGCGCTGACCTTTCCAACGCGCAGCCAATGAGGTATCAGAGAAGCCCCAGGTTACCAGAGTGGAATTTTCTATTTTGGAATAATCGGCGATTGGGAGCTCATGCAATGCGGTGAGCGCAGCGCGAAAGTGTGATTTTTCCCCGATAGTGTGTATCCGCCTTAAGTGTCGTGAGACAAGATGCATTTCGACACACACACACACACCCAGGTGTGAATCGACCTCCAATCGCGGACGTCCCTTTGTTCCTCTTTTGTTTGGACATAGTCTAATTTTCCTTACTCTCGTTGGTTTTGTTAAACCTCCCTAAAACGTCCGCGATTGTTTGGGAGAACCAACGCACAAAAGTCACAGTCGTGCTCATGACACTCACGATTGATGGCGTAATTTTTCTGAACGCTGATTGCCTAAAGGAAAACTGGACGCGTGTATGCACAACGCGCAACTTGAAACAACTAGACCGCGGTTGACTCCCGCTTGTCGGGAACAACTTGGTCTACTCTTTACGGCTGTTGGTTTTTATTTTAGCGCTGTTTAATGCCAGTTGTCGTCAGAGCTACGCTTAGGTCTCTGAACGATCGCCAATTAAAATTTGTTTCGGAGCAGCTCGGGCGCGGCTTGGTGCTTTAAACCAGTCGTCCGGGTGTTCTGTGTCGTCGCGAATTTGACCTGAAGGTGGCTTTATGTTTTCTCTAAAGATTTTCAAGAGTGTATTAAATTAATAGACCGAGCATTTATCCGAGGCTAATATATGTATTTTTTAATAAGAACACCAGTGATTATAGATATATCCCAATTTACGTCTGGTCTTTACCTTCCGTGTAATCATCTTCGCATAAGTCCCCTTCGTATCCCAGCGGGCACAGGCAGTAGAGCTCGGCTTGGGGTGTACGCTTGCAGGTACCGTCGTTCATACACGGGTTCGGTGCGCAAACATCTGAAGGTGTGTTAATCGTTAGTAACTTGAAAGAAGGGTCATGGGTGTGCAAAGACGATTGGCAGTAACTTGAAAGTAGTGTTATTTGTGTTTTAAGACGGTCGTCAGTATTTGACTTGGAAGTAGACAGCCGAAGTGTGACGTGCGTTGCCATGGTAATTGGCTCTAAACATCATGGCCGTCGGAAAAGGTACCATTGCAAAAGCACAGGTACACGGTTCAGTTATCTTTAGTGTAGAGCCATTGCCTTGGCAACTAACAAAAGATGACATATTCACTTCGGCAGTCTGTTGGGCCGTGAGTGTGTTTAGACGATAGTCAGTAAATTTAAAGTTGGGTCACGAGTGACTAGTTTCAAGAGTTCGGTTTAAAACTCGTTGGAGCGGGCTTTATAATTTAAATCTTAGTATAATTTGTCATATAAATGTTAAATTGTCATGATGTATACATTCAGGATTGGTTTCGGTATATACTTACTTGTGTTTTCCGAGTTCCCAGGTGAAACGTCAGTGGACCCCGCTACAAATCACAAAAGCAATGAAAGTTTTTTTTTTCTGATTTGGTAAATTTGATCGGAAACAAATCAATATTTTTTCTCGTATTTGAAGCGGGCCTAACTTAGATTAGGCTATGAGACGATTTTGAACAGCGGGGCTGTTTTAGGTTTGCAAACTAAAAAAGTGACGACAAGAAATTAATTATACTTACTCTCTGAGGAATTATCCTGCCCATCAGATGTGTCGTTGTTTGATGAAGCTTTGTGTGGAATTCAAACAAAGACAAAGTGTTTTTTCTTAAACAGAAACCATCGGGAAAATAACTTATGCAATAACAACACGTACGGTAGCAACCTTCATAGCCGGCCTGGGAGCCGGTTTAAACGACGACAAAGAAGCAAAAAAGACGTTTAATGATTTAATTGATTTCAGAATTTAATGGTTATTCTTACATGATTCTTCACTTTCTTCACTTTCTTCCCATTCACTGCTTGTCTCATCTATTGGAGAGTGAAAAAAATGAAATTACTGGGTGCGCTTGGTTTTATACATGACTGATTGTCACGATTGGTTCTCTTTTTGTCTTTCTCTTTTCATAGCGCAGTTGGCTGCTTAAGGCCGCGTGGCTAATTTGGGTGTGCAGTTTTCCCGCAGAGGAATTCAGTTTCCGAAAATGGCGCACCCTAAAGGCACTAGCCCATGGACTGATAAGCAACTCTCTGACTTAAGTAACCTTGCATGTTAATTATTACAGGCAAGACAACTATCTTTACTATCGTACATGTGTTAAGTAGAATTTAAGTGATCTTATTGATCGAGAAGCAGTCTGGGAAAGGCATTGTTTTGCCGACATCAAGATGGCCGAGACGTTGCTTCAATTTCGCATGTTCATTTCCTGTCCATGTATAGAGGTCAGTGGTTGTAAGCCAAACTTCACTGGCTACGTCGCACGAGTCTGTGGGAATGTGAACAAGCCAGCTAATAAGTATCATCGGTTGACCAGAGGACAGCGTAATAAAACAATTATTGATATCAGGTACGGGAGGCGGGTTGTGCCATTTTATACTTATTTCAAGTCTGATTTTGCGTATCACCAATTATGTATGAGGTATAGGGCCTACTTCTCAAATTTGTGAAAATATGCGCGATCTCAGACTTGAAATAATTCTAAAATGGTACAATTTTTTTCTTACGCTGGTCCCCGGGTTGACTCGTGCGTAATTTCAAGACATACACATAAACAGGACGCGCCTCAGTATTAAGGACCAGTATAATGTTTTCCTTCAATCCCCGAAATGTTCTGTGAATGTAGCTTACTCGATTCGGCACCAGAATCGTCGATCTCATCAGTAACACTCGCACCTGCATTGGATGTTGAGAAAAGAACAAAATAAAAGTTGGCTCAAACTGGTACATTATTCGTATTTTTGTACATGTACATGTATTTTTGTACATGTACACGCAGTGTGGGGTCATTATGCCGGCTTTTTGCGTTCTGCTTCAAATCTCTCGCCTAAACGTTTTTATTCCAATTGGAGAACCCCAAAACAAGCTACATGTATTTCAAAACATGTTTGGTATTTCTTTTAAAAAATTGCCAACTCCAATACAATTCCATTCGGTGCAAGTCGATTCAAAAGTTTCCCAAATAACACTTACTTTCGCATTCGTAGTCGAACTCCAAATCCACGCACTGTTCCTCCTCCGGGCACGGATTGTCTAAACACTCGTTGCCATCTGCCCGATGAAAAGACATGTTCATCAATTTTCAATAGACTTTAGGAGAGGGCTGGCTAATTATCATTTAGTTTTGTATAAGTTGCGGTTCACGGAACTGGTTTTAAAAAATATATAATCGTGCGGAGGAATGCAAGCATAATTGCAATGTTGAAATCCACATTAATGGCATGTCCAGTAGTTTTAAGTCACTATTAAAGTGTGGATGGCAATCAGACGTCTATAGCAAAATTATTACGAATAACAAGGCACTGATCAGTCAATTACTTTGGAATCGCTTTCAAGACTGTTCTGCTAAAGTGAATTTCCTCCAGATGATTTCCACAGTAAGAAAATTATGTTAAAATGTTCTGTTTCTGGGAAAATTAAGCAGTAAGGGGCTGTCGGAAAATGCATTCTGTTTGGTTTTCTACCTGCGTGAGATGAACTGACCTCTGATTCCGCCGCTATCCGCGTTCTCCCAAACAGAAGTACAGGCGTTCAGGGAGTGACTTCAATTCAGGCAGAGTGGCGCACCCAGCCTCAGCGGCTCTTAAGGGGAGCTGGTGCATCATCCTTGCCACAAGACGTGAACGTAAATATTACTGATGCTATTGCATGTCGCAGCCTCATCGATCTTTTGGTCGATTGTGTGTCTTTTTAAAATTATAAATCGTATTATGTTTTACAGAACACCTACCTATTTCAAAATCGAGTGTGAACCCTGCGTCCTCACTTGGGAGTCCGACCGACATATAAAGCCACACCCGGTTCCCTTTTATTTCGATCGGGTCTTCGGGTGGTGAACTGCCCGTGGTGAACGTCTCCGTACGCTTTGAGTACGACATCGGGCCTTTGCCAATCAGAAATTCGTCGGTCGAATTCGGCAAGGAAATTGAAGTAATCGTGAGCGATATCTTCTTGGCGTCTGGTGACCCGATGAAATACGTGCAGACGTTGCGTTCAGAGAGGCGAGTGTCGATGGTACCCGATTTAGTGTCGTAGAAAAGTCGGGATGTATCTGAACAGGGTACTAAAAAGAAAGATGCGCCATGAGCATTTTTGTTGATGGATACCGGCGCATTATAAATTTTCATTATTATTATAACACGGATGACTTAAATATCTATTAGATTGCATGATCTCAATGTCAATGTGTAATTGATGATGTGGTTTGATATCTGTTGAGGCACTTTTTAGGTTTTAGTAATTTAATCAATGTATCGCAGTACTAATGTCAAACTGTTTTAAGTAGTTTGTTTAATTGCATGTAACAATGAAATGTTTATGTACACGTAGGCCTATACTATAATCTTGAATTTTGATGTAATGCGCCTGTGAACATTGGATGGAGCGGGCGCAGTATACATTTTTAAATTATTATTATTATGTGTATGGTAAAAACCAACCTGTGTATAAAGCGGGCCACCCACTGTGCGATTTTTGCCACGAATTAGCTACGATTGGGTACGATTGGGTACGATTGTGTGTAGAGTCTATAGGCAGTCTCTGCATGGTAATCGTACCAAATCGTACTAATTCGTAGGAAATTCGTGTCCAAAATCGCACAGTGGGAGGCCCGCTTAAAGCGGGCCTCCCACTGTGCGATTTTGGACACGAATTAGCTACGATTGGGTACGATTGGGTACGATTGTGTGTAGAGTCTATAGGCAGTCTCCGATAATCGTACCAATTCGTAGGAAATTCGTGGCAAAAATCGCACAGTGGGAGGCCCGCTTAAGTCAGCTCTGTACCTCATCTACGTTCTAAAAAAAAGTAGGGACTGCAAATCCAATACATGCCCCGGAATCGAACCCGGGACGCCAGAGATGAAAGGCGGGGAAAGAACCACTGCGTCAAACCGACCGCCCCATAGTTTTAGCTAAAATTCATGTTTGAGTTGAATACAATAACTTACAGTTGCTGAAATCCTCGTCGCACGTAGCACCTTCGTATCCCAGTTGGCATTGGCAGTAGGCCTTGTCTTTGGGAGTAACTAGGCATGTACCGTCATGCGAACACGGGTTAGGCGAACAGGGATCTACAATATGTGGAAAAATGGGATTTTCAATGTCGACATGAAATGTATAAAGGCAAACAATTTACAGTGGCGCCATCTAATCAACTTTTTAAAAGAATGTGTGGTGATGAACAGAACCTGTATGGTCTGTTTGTCACTTGATGGAGACAACTGAAGATGAACTGATATACAAATATTGACTGCAATGAGGGGCATGGTTAATATTATAGGCCCAAGGTGATCTCAAAGCCATGACTATGCCCCGAGGCGGAAGCCGAGGGGCATAGTCATGGCTTCGAGATCACCGAGGGCCTATAATCTTAACCATGACCTGAATAAACAGCAGTCAATATTTGTTTTATATACCGAATGTGTAGATTTTTGTTATCTGGTTGGTTAAAAGTAACGATACATCATACAGTCATGACAGTGGGATGGTCCTTCGAGTTTCGATTTCGGAAGCTGGTCTACGGCGGAAAAGTTGTATATTTACAGCAAACATTTGTAGCATAATCACCTGGCACTTTAGTAGCACATTTCACCTGACACAGTTTTGACTGTAGGCCACTTCTCTTACTTTCTTAAGGACTTCATCATCTACGACAGACGACAAAATGACGTCGAGATTCCGCCATTACCGTCCTGATGAATGTTTACGTGAAGCGCCCAGCTGCATAGGTGGTGCACAGCTATGCTAACACATGTAATGCGCGCGTCCGGAACCCGATAAATGACTATGCCCGGGGCATGGCAAAGACTATTGCCCGGTGGGCATATACGCGCCGGGTCTAGCCGATTCAATGCCCCCACTTTTAACCAATCAGATGACAGGAATCTACGCATGAGGTATATAAAAACAACTAGTGACCGACCGATGACTAACTGAGAACGAACTAATGACGAATTAATAACCAGCTGTTGATTTACTGATTACAAACTGACGACGAACTTAAGATGAACCGAAGGTGAACTGACGACGAAGTACTGCCGAAGTGCTGGCGAAGAGCTGGCGAAGAGCTGGCGAAGAGCTGGCGAAGAGCTGGCGAAGAGCTGGCGAAGAGCTGGCGAAGTGCTGGCGAACTGGTGACCAGCAACTGATGACTATTAGACGAGCTGATGGCAAATTGATGGATTGACTAACTGAGGACAAACTAACGGCGTGAAGACGGGCTGACGGCGAATTGACAACGAACTAAAGACACAATGATGACGGACTGATGAAATGACGATGAACTGAAGACGAACCGAAAATAAACCAAAGACGAGCCGATGAAAAACTAATTGAGAATTGATCATGATTGCAAACTGCTGACGAACTGATGACGCTGACGACGAACTATGACGAACTGATGACTAACTAATTGACGAACTGACGACGAGCTGACGACAAACTGACGGCGAACCAATGGCGAACTAAAAACAAACTGGGGACGAACCATCACCCACCATCGCTAAAATTACCCGAAGTGTTTTCAAACATCCCCCCGAAGTCTCTAGATAAAAGCATTTTTGACTCAGAAAGTAGTGGCGCGCTTGGGAACCAAACGCCGGGTAATTACTATACTCCGGATACTTTTTCAGAGTTCGCTTGCATCAAACCATTTGATTTGAAAAGACAATGAATAGCAGACCTACCTTTTGCCCCGTTGACGCTGACGACGAACGGAATTAAGAGCAATAGCCACCGACCGAGGGCCGTGTGCCTCGGGTGGGCCATCGCGACCGGCTCGCTAGATTCAAAGACTTTCCGTAGAAACAATCCACCCGGTAAAAATTAAACAGATCAGATGGTTAAAACAACATTCAGACGAGACAAACACATTTGGAGTGATAAATACTGGGAATGGGTCCCGATGTTTGTCCGATAGACATAATGATCTGTAATTCTAATCGATTGATTGACAAGAAAAACATCGATAGCAAACAGACGCTCTGCTCTGAATAATTAATGTTTGTTGTGGTTCTGGAGACAAGTTAGCTAATTTTAGCCTGTGTCGGAATTAAAAATTTTTTAATATATTTTTTTAAATGGGTTTAAAGGAGTGTGACCAGATCACTTTTTTTTACCCATAACTCCCCGGGACTTACCTTATGTGTCATGAGATTTTTCTATCATAACATCCGTTATATTTTTCTGATTACTAAACTGAAACTCCCGCGCTTCTAGGCCGCATATTTCCGAGGATATCGTCGAAAATCCACCGATTATTTGTAAACTAATTTTCCAGTATATCAACGTTTATCCGCTGAAAGCATACTCAATAGTTTTGTTCAATTTTCTAGTGGAAATTGCGAATGTTTTCGGGTTTTTGGGACATGGGAGGTGTGTATGGGAGTTTCTTGCTAATATTGGTAAGTTACATCGAAAACTATTTTCCAGAAACTCTGATCACGCTCCTTTAATGAACTTCAATTCGCAGCCCGTAGGCTGAATTGCATCAAGTGTCTTCCACCTAAACATCGAGATACATAAGTGCATGGGTGGCGCCAGTACAATGGTAGCCGACAGCCAGAGACACCGGGGAATGCTCTGGGATATTGTACGTGCGTTAAACAACACGTACACTGGACCAACGGCTTTACATCCCTTCCGAAGGATGGAGCAAGTGTGTTTAAGTGCCTTGCTCAAAAGCACAGGTATTGAGTCGGGTATTGAGTTTTCACCAAAGTATTGCGAGTCAGTCACCTAAACCACTCGGCCACGGTACCCCACAAATTTATGACAACAAACTTTAGGCTGAACCCACTGGACACATAATGCAGTTTATCGGACACTAGTTAAAATGAAACCTAACATTTCTTCACCGTCTGCTCTTCACATATTTCTTTAGGCTTACGAGCTGCCTTGGGCAATAAAATCGTTAATAAAAAAATAATAAATACATAACACTAATCATAAGCGTAATAATCGACCCAGACCTACCTTAGCGATGTGACATTGAAACAGGTCGAACATTTAACGGAAATCAATGAAAACGCAGTAAATTGTATTGAAATCACTGGATTGTACACGATTGATCGATTAATCCTTTTTTGTTTAAATCAAATCGAAAGACAATATAATGTTGTGTTTGTTAGAGAAAGCCCCGCCCCTTGCATTGTTCCATGGCCCAGATTATATAGTCAAACGTGACGAAATTATCAGCTGTGCTTTTTGCCAACTTAATTGAACACAAGTGTCTTAAAAATTTTAGTGTCCTAAGTGTCCTCCATATTTTAGCCACCTCAAGAATACTGAGAGGCTGCATGCATCCGAATTTATGGCTTTGGCTGTGGCTGTGGCTGTTGCTATTGCTATGCTGTTTCTAAGGACTTTCATTGTCTGCATGTAGCAACAGCACAGCAACAGCCATAGCCACAGCCAAGGCCACTAATTCGGATCCAGCCTCATATTTATTTCCGGAGTGTGTCCAGATTCCATTTTTTACCCCAATTTTTTCTGATGGGTGTCGAGATTTTCCGTATTATTTATAATAGTTTTCTCATTACCATTTTGAAATCTCGCGCTTTCAATCCGTATTCAAAGATATCGTAACTAATTGTATCCAGTTACATAAAGCAGTGCAATGATTGATTACACCATGGAGGAAGCTAGGAAACAGATGTTTTCTTCCTCCATGATTACACCAACCTTTTTGCTTCCCCATCCAAATTAGAGATTGAAAATTTCCTGTTTTCTTCCCACGGAAGAGGGTGGGAGTATTTTATATAATATTGTTAGGATATAGAACGAAATCCATCTTTAATAATAAACCAAAGACGAGCCGATGAAAAACTAATTAAGAATTGATCATGATTGCAAACTGCTGACGAACTGATGACGCTGACGACGAACTATGACGAACTGATGACTAACTAATTGACGAACTGACGACGAGCTGACGACAAACTGACGGCGAACCAATGGCGAACTAAAAACAAACTGGGGACGAACCATCACCCACCATCGCTAAAATTACCCGAAGTGTTTTCAAACATCCCCCCGAAGTCTCTAGATAAAAGCATTTTTGACTCAGAAAGTAGTGGCGCGCTTGGGAACCAAACGCCGGGTAATTACTATACTCCGGATACTTTTTCAGAGTTCACTTGCATCAAACCATTTGATTTGAAAAGACAATGAATAGCAGACCTACCTTTTGCCCCTTTGACGCTGACGACGAACGGAATTAAGAGCAATAGCCACCGACCGAGGGCCGTGTGCCTCGGGTGGGCCATCGCGACCGGCTCGCTAGATTCAAAGACTTTCCGTAGAAACAATCCACCCGGTAAAAATTAAACGGATCAGATGGTTAAAACAACATTCAGACGAGACAAACACATTCGGAGTGATAAATACTGGGAATGGGTCCCGATGTTTGTCCGATAGACATAATGATCTGTAATTGTAATCGATTGATTGACAAGAAAAAAATCGATAGCAAACAGACGGTCTGCTCTGAATAATTCATGTTTGTGGTGCAGGTTCTGGAGACAAGTTAGCTAATTTTAGCCTGTGTCCGAATTAAAATGTATTTATTAATTTTTTTAAATGGGTCTAATGAACTTCAATTCGCAGCCCGTAGGCTGAATTGCATCAAGTGTCTTCCACCTAAACATCGAGATACATAGGTGGGTGGCGCCAGTACAATGGTAGCCGACAGCCAGAGACACCGGGGAATCCGCTAACTCTTCACGAAAGAATGCCCTGGGATATGATATTGTACGTGCGTTAAACAACACGTACACTGGACCAACGGCTCTACATCCCTTCCGAAGGATGGAGCAAGTGTGTTTAAGTGCCTTCCTCAAGGGCACAGGTACCCAGCCGGGTATTGAGTTTTCACCAAAGTATTGCGAGTCAGTCACCTAAACCATGCACTCGGCCACGGTACCCCACAAATTTATGACAAAAAATGCCTTGCTTAGGAACACAATTACTAGGAGCAAACCTTTAGACCGAACCTACTGGACACATAGTGCAGTTTATCGGACACTAGTTAAAATTAAACCTTTTCTTCACCGTCTGCTCTTCACATATTTCTTTAGGCTTACGAGCTGCCTTGGGCAATACAATCGTTGTATTGATTTCAGTATCAAAAATAATAAATACATAACAATAATCATAATAGCGTAATAATCGACCCAGACCTACCTTAGCGATGTGACATTGAAACAGGTCGAACATTTAACGGAAATCAATGAACGCAGTAAATTGTATTGTAATCACTGGATTTTAATCAAATCGAAAGACAATATAATTTTGTGTTTGTTGGAGAAAGCCCCGCCCCTTGCATTGTTCCATGGCCCAGATTATATAGTCAAACGTGACGAAATTATTTGCTGTGCTTTTTGCCAAGTGTCTTCTAAATTTTAGTGTCCTAAGTTTCCTCCATATTTTAGCCACCTCAAGAATACTGAGAGGCTGCATGCATCCGAATTTATGGCTTTGGCTGTTGCTGTTGCTGTGGCTGTTGCTATTCTGTTTCTAAGGACTTTCATTGTATGCATGTATAGCAACAGCAACACCCATAGCCAAAGCCACTAATTCGGATCCAGCCTCAACGGTAATACTCCTGATTATCTAGAACTTTGTGATCTGTATAAACTTTTTCCACTGTCTGTTAGGCGTACCGTCAATGACTGTTTATTTCTGTATAAACACTTTCACAACCATTTTAGCTTGACCGATGCCAACCCTTTCAGTTTGTATGCGCCCGTGCGACGAACAAGGCTTTCCAACGAACACATCTTACATGTCCCACGGAGTCGAGTTGAGGTCACAAAGCGTGGCTTTGTTTCCAGAATTTCTTCAACCTACAACGGACTCCATGGGAGATGTGATGTGTTCGGTGTCGCAAGCCTTGGAAGTTTCCGGAACCAAATTTACCGTGCCATTGCAGCTGATACAATCTAATACAATCTAATGTGCTTTATGTTTGCCCTTTTCATCTTGTACATAGTGCCAGTCCTTGTATAAAATTATATATTTTTTATTTTATTTTATTTTATTTTCAATTATTCAATTTGCTTTTTTCCTGTAATTTATTTAATTGTTATATATTGTAACATGGTTTATTTTATATAGTTATGTACATGTCATTTATTTAAATACCAACCTGTAATTGGCGACTTGATCGCTGTTGGATTTGGTTAATAAATAAATAAATAAATAAATAAATAAATATTCATTTCCGGAGTGTGTCCAGATTCCATTTTTTACCCCAATTTGTTCTGATAGGTGTCGAGATTTTCCGTATCGTTTATAATAGTTTTCTCATTACCATTCTGAAATCTCGCGCTTTCAATCCGTATTCAAAGATATCGTAACTAATTGTATCCAGTTACATAAAGCAGTGCAATGATTGATTACACCATGGAGCTCTATGATGAAACAGATGTTTACTTCCTCCATGATTACACCAACCTTTTTGCTTCCCCATCCAAATTAGAGATTGCAAATTTCCTGTTTTCTTCCCACGGAAGGGGGTGGGGGTATTTTATATAATTGTTAGGATATAGAACGAAATCCAACTTTGGAAAAATCTGAACACGCTCCTTTAAAGGGCCCCGAACTGCTCAATAACTTTATGCACAGTTTTTACTGCATTTGAAGGATTACTTGTATAGAAAGACAATACTACTGTTCATTTTGATGACCCATGAATAAAGAGTGGCATTTTTGCAATTTTGAAAAATTCTTTACATAAACTCGCAGACAGAGGGCGGAACACAGCAGAAAAACATAAGACTTCAAACTGGAATTGTGGAAAAATGCTGCAGTTTTCAGCCTATATTTTTTTTTCATGGTTTGCAACAGGCAACATGTAAAACAAACCTAAACCATCATGGGTTACAAAAGTTTCAGCAAGTTTGAGAAAATTGTGGAAACTTTTGTGCACAGTTGAATGAGATTTTCCTGTGTTTTCCTAAAGTGACATCACCACTTTGCTCATGCATATGTAAATTTACATTAGCATAAAAATTAAAAACCTTGATTTTAACCCCCCAAACAACTTTCAAGTAGGGTTTTTATGATTGTAAATTAATGGACTAGTTCCATAGCACAGATTTCATTGATAAAAACACCATTTCAGGGGCCGTAAATAGTGTTATTGGCACTGATCTTTACATGGACAGCAAAGAGCGCTTGGTGGCGCACTTTAGCCATCCCATGCAGAGCTCTGATCCCATGCATGCATTTGGAACGTAAACACGTGGCCATATTAAAAGGCAGCGTAAACTCATCTTAATCTCTGGTAAATTCGTGTTTAAGAAGCTATCATAATGGGAGAAATACACAATCTTATAAGAGTTAATATACATTGTACGAAATGTTAGTCCTCAGGGAGGTGAATGGTACAGTTAATATCTTTCAGCGATGCAAATATTGGGCGATATTTTGTGTTGAAGAAAGTGATTTGTTAATGCACCTGTCATCAATATTATATTATTATTTTTTTAGGTAACCTTTTATACCATGCACGGACACCCAGGATTTTCATTTTTATGACATATAAACCATGTAAAAATGATAGTTTGATGATGATAAAGGAAAATTAGGAGGGAAAGTGTCATGAATTTACTGAGGAAAAACTAAAAAAAATTGAAAGTTGTCCCATATACATGTAGGTTTTAATTCCTACCTCCATGGTTTAACCATAGAGCAAGGGTCCATGAGGTGCCATGCATGGTAGTCTTTCTGGGAGGTTGAGGGGGGTGGGGCCCAATCTCAAGCAGAATATTAACTGTTGTAATTATGTCGAATGGATTAAAATTGAAAATTGATTTTCGTTCACAGAATTTGTCAAGTGAATAAAATAAAAAGGACCGCTGAAGATGGCCGAGTCTGGAATGTATCTTCCCTATTTCGGTGATTTTTCGGAGTTAGTTCTGGGCTTCATTGGCGGAGGGAATATGGCCCAGTCAATCATTAAAGGACTTATCTCACAGAGTAGGTAGCAATGTGCAGTGATTACACCAACACGTTTGCGCACACATAAATTTTGGAGTTTGCAAATTTCCGGTTGTTTACCGGAAAACACCGGAAAACATACTAAATACCGGATAACACACTAAATACCGGAAAACATACTAAATACCGAAAAACACCCGTTTCCCTGTATGTTGTTTACCGGTATGTTTTGGGGTTGTTTTTCGCCTATATTTTTGGGTGTTTCTGGGTATGATTTGGGAGTTGATCGGGTGTTTTTTGGTATTTAGTTTGTGTTTTCCAATGTTTTCATTTTTCTTTTTTGTTTTTGGTGTTTTCCGGTGTTTTCTGGTATTTAGTATGTTTTCCAGTGTTTTTCGGTGTTTTCCGGTAAATAGTACTACCGCAAATTTCCTGTTTTCTCCACAAAGAGAGTATTTTGAGGGGGTACTAATATTTCATATTCTATTAACACACCGGCTCACAGTTTACATAATTTATTGATGTGGCATACTTGACAATCTTTTGATGGCCCTTGTAATCATCAAAATGTCCTGTAATTAACTGAAAAAGCTTAAACTTAACAAAGACAGTCAATATATAGTCGGGTTATACGCTTTACCAGCCGTTCACTATCGCACGAGCCTAATGGCGACAAATGATTCGCTCTTCTTTTGGCAGCTTTTGCTTTGGATATATCTCATGTTCTACTGATGATTTCATTGGACCGTCCGGAAAGCTGACAAAATATGGAAACATTTAAAAATAATTCAGCCTGTTTTCAGACATTCCATTCTTTGCTAAAAAACAACGAAAAAAATCACTAATATTGGGCGCTTTTGTTTTTATCCCTATTTTCGATTGCAGATGTTTTAAAAGCTGAGCAGTTTTTCGTCAGTGCACCGAGTGATAAAAATCTTAACAAACTCAAGGTATATTAATTGCTTCCTTTTTCACTAATATGACTTTAAACAATTTATTTTAAAGGCCCATTGTATCATTTGGAGTGACCCAAAATTCCACCACGCATAAATTTGTTAAAGGTTTTGTTATAAGCATATTACAAGCAAAAACATTTACTTTAACCCGAAAACAACTTCCAAGTATGTTTTTATGATTATAAATGAATGCAGTAGTTGCATAACATAGATTTGATCGAGGGAGCACACCACTGTGCCTCATAGCTCAGCTAGTAGAGCCTCTGCCCGGAGTGTCGGTGGTCTTGGGGAAAACCTGAAGGAGTATACCACTGTGCCTCATAGCAAAGCTTGTAGAGCCTGTGCCCGGAGTTTCAGAGGTCTTGGGGAAAACCTGAAGGAGTATGACACTGTACCTCATAGCTCAGCTGGTAGAGCATCCGCCCAGTGTCAGAGGTCTTGGGGTAAACCTGAGGGAGTATACCACTGTGTCTAATAGCATGGCTTGTAGAGCCTCTGCCAGGTGTGTCAGAGGTCTTGGGGTGGGGTGGGGGGGGGGGGAACCTGAGGAAGTATATAACACTGTGCCTCATAGCTCAGCTGGTAGAACGTCTGCCCTGTGTAAGTCAAAGCCACCCGAGGGAGTATACCACTGTGCCTTAAAGCTCAGCTGGTAGAGCATCCTCCCAGTGTCAGAGGTCTTGGGGAAAACCTGAGGGAGTATAACACTGTGCCTCATAGCTCAGCTGGTAGAGCCTCTGCCCAGAGTGTCAGAGGTCTTGGGAAACACCTGAGGGAGTATAACACTGTACCTCAAAACTCGGCTGGTAGAGCATCTGCCCGGTGTGTCAGAGGTCTTGTGGAAAATCTGATAGAGTATAACACTGTACCTCATAGCTCAGCTGGTAGAGCATCTGCCCGGTGTGTCGAAGGTCTTGTGGAAAATCTGAGGGAGTATAACACTGTGCCTCATAGCTCAGCTGGTAGAGCCTCTGCCCAGAGTGTCGGAGGTCTTGGGAAAAACCTGAGGGAGTATAACACTGTACCTCAAAACTCGGCTGGTACAGCATCTGCCCGGTGTGTCGGAGGTCTTAGGGAAAACCTGAGGGAGTATAACACTGTGCCTCATAGCTCAGCTGGTAGAGCATCTGCCCAGTGTGTCGAAGGTCTTGGGAAAAACCTGAGGCAGTATAACACTGTACCTCAAAACTCAGCTGGTACAGCATCTGCCCGGTGTGTCAGAGGTCTTGGGGAAAACCTGAGGGAGTATACCACTGTGCCTCATAGCACGGCTTGTAGAGCCTCTGTCCGGTGTGTCGGAGGTCTTGGGGAAACCTGAGGGAGTATAACACTGTACCTCAAAACTCAGCTGGTACAGCATCTGCCCGGTGTGTCAGAGGTCTTGGGGAAAACCTGAGGGAGTATACCACTGTGCCTCATAGCTCAGCTGGTAGAGGATCTGTCCGGTGTGTCGGAGGTCTTGGGGAAACCTGAGGGAGTATACCACTGTGCCTCATAGCACAGCTTGTAGAGCCTGTGCCCGGAGCTGGTAGAGCGTCCGCCCAGTGTCAGAGGTCTTGGGGTAAACCTGAGGGAGTATACCACTGTGCCTCATAGCTCAGCTGGTAGAACATCCGCCCAGTGTCAGAGGTCTTGGGGTAAACCTGAGGGAGTATACCACTGTGCCTCATAGCACGGCTTGTAGGGCCTCTGCCCGGTGTGTCGGAGGTCTTGGGAAGAATCTGAGGGAGTATAACACTGTGCCTCATAGCTCAGCTGGTAAAGCCTCTGCCCAGAGTGTCAGAGGTCTTGGGTTCGAATCCCAATGATTTTTCTCTCATCCCAAGTTTTCATTTCATTCACCAGGCAATGGGAATCCGTGTGACACACAGTAATGTCGATGTTGCAAATGAATGTAGAGTCGTCATCCTAGCCTGCAAGCCTTATCATATGGTGGACGTTATGTCGGAAATCAGAACTCGAACGGATGGAAGACATATGCTAATTGTGCCTATCAGCGTTGGGACACCCATCAAGCTTTTTGAAAGTGTAAGTAACAAGAAAACCTCAGAAAACAGGCCTACTTTTCTACTCAATCTTGTCCTGAAAGTTCGGGACAAATCTGATTAAAAGTTGAAAGAAATAGTAACAACCACCACATGGAGAAATTGCCAGATGCATCGTGCAAGTAGTTTTTTATACAAAATTTTGTTTACCATTATTCAACACAAAAACCATGTATAGATTTTCAGGTTTTTTTTATTTCACTGCATCTAAACTCCTCAAAAAAAGTTCAGAAAGTCAAGTTTGACTGACGATTTATCTCTTGTTGCAAAATAATTTTCCTTGATTTTTATATCATTGGAAAGCCCTGTTATTCCTCTTTACGATGTGTCATTTGTTATGATTAAGCAATTGGGGGGATGTGCAGCACAGCTGAATACGGGGGCGGGTGTAAAGTGAAATCTCACAAAATGCATTGCTATTGTCAAAAAGTGCATTGACACATTCCCATCCTCCAAGCAAACGGGGAATGCACTGCATGACAATAGCAGTGAATTTTGTGACATTTCACTTTCCACCCACCCCTGTATTCCGTTATACTGCACATCCCCCAATAGACCGTATTCCTGAACGCGGGAGGGCGCTCGAACAAGGTGATTTGGGGGAAAATGTCCATAGACGACAGTAGAAAAGTTGGGGTACGTTCATACGTACGGGGGGAAAAGTCGCGTACGCGGAGCGCGCAGACCTGTGTCGCGCGCACAGATTTTCATTCAAAATAAACGTTTGGAAGGCGTGTGCGCGTAGCGCGTTTTGTGTTCGAACATAACGCACGATGGGCGCGGACCAGGCGTGGACCACTTGACAGCGCCCTCCACGTTCAGGAATACGGCCTATTGATTAATCATAACAAATGACACATCACTGTAAAAAAAAAGGAATAACAGGGCTTTCCAATGATACCAAATTCAAGGGAAATGATTTAGTAACAAGAGAGAAATCGTCAGTCAAACTTGACTTTCCAAACTTTTTTTGACAAGTTTATGTGGCTGAAATTTCTACAAGGCAGTTTATCAACATTACTTTTTTAAAAAGTTTTTCAATCATGTAATGTGTCTTTAAAAGTCAAAAAAGATAGGCGGGCAGGTTTTCACATTTAAATGATGTAACAATAGATCCACAAAGTGCCTACTTGTGCCTGCCCCCTGTCATAGCCGCTCATGCAATGGGTCTATACATGTTGGCCAGTGTGGCCTTTAAAAAACGTTGACGATGTCTCCCGGGAACCTCTACTACAGACCATATCGTATACATGTAGTTGCCATCTTGGAGGGCAACTTTTGCTGTTTAATTATACCAGTTGTGTGATAGTTTTGCATAAATCCTAGAGTCCCGTCCTCTTGCTATGGTGCTCGCGTACGAGTGAGTCAAGCACCAGACTATCTTGCATATCGGGCTGTTTCCAGGTGGTGCAAGATGGTACATAGTAATCGGCGCGAAAGTCTGCGTGGTACCTGGAATACCTCGCACACTACTCTATGCATTTTTAAGCTGGACCATCCGAAATTACATGTTGAAATGAACATGTTGAAACATGTACTCATCGTGAATTTTCGTCAAAATAACAAAATAGCACGTGATTTTTTACTTGAAATCGATGTCAACTTTGAAAGCTGGAACGTTTCCAAACTGCAATGATACATTCAATAAACTGGAGAAATGATTTTGGGTTATGTGACTGGTTTGAGTTTGCTGATCAATATGTTGAAACAACATGGTCCAGCTTAAAAATACATAGAGTAATGTGCGAGGTATTCCAGGTAACGCACTGTTACCGTGTACCAGCATGCACCACCTGGAAACAGCCCGATTTGCCAGGTGTAGCATGGTGCTTGACTCACTCGTACGTGAGCGCCATATAGCGTGAAGGCGGGCCTCTAGGATTTATGCAAATCTATCACGCAACTGGTCTATTTGTCAACAATGATAGCACACCTTACGGAACAAAGAAACTGCCTGACAAGATGGCGTCTATTCGATACGGTCTATTGTGTTGTAGGATTTCAACATCTGTAGAGAAAATCTCGGTTTCCATACAAGGGTCTCTTTAGTTACAGAGTTCACCGAGGGTACACATTATTCGCGTCCTGCCAAGTTTACCCAACGAAGTGGCAGCAGGCATTGCAGCATACTCCTCATCAAACAATGCAGACTCAACGGACCGCAATCTCGTAGAGGCCATCTTTAAACCACTGGGATTTTGCGAGGAAGTTTCAGAACCCATGCTGGATATAACCGCGCAACTAGGGGGCGCTGCATGTGCCTGGGTTTGTATTAAATAGCTAAATAAAGAAATTTTGGTAAACTGGGCAGAAGCTCTACCAACTGTGCTATGAGGCACAGTGGTATACTCCCTCAGGTTTTCCCCAAGACCTCTGACACACCGGGCAGATGCTCTACCAGTTGAGCTATGAGGCACAGTGGTATACTCCCTTAGGTTTTCCCCAAGACCTATGAAACACCAGGCAGGCAAATGCTCAACCAGCTGAGCTATGATGCACAGTGGTATACTCCCTCAGGTTTTCCCTAAGACCTCTGACACACCGGGCAGATGCTCTATCAACTGAACTATGAGGCACAGTGGTATACTCCCTCAGGTTTTCCCTAAGACCTCTGACACACCGGGCAGATGTTCAACCAGCTGAGCTATGAGGCACTGTGGTATACTCCTCGGGTTTCCCCAAGACCTCTGACACACCAGGCAGATACTCTACCAGCTGAGCTATGAGGCACAGTGGTATACTCCATCAGGTTTCCCCCAAGACCTCTGACACACTCAGCAGATGCTCAGCCAGCTGAGCTATGAGGCACATTGGTATACTCCCTCAGGTTTTCCCTAAGACCTCTGACACACCGGGCAGATGCTCTACCAGTTGAGCTATGAGGCACAGTGGTATACTCCCTCGGGTTTTCCCTAAGACCTCTGACACACCGGGCAGATGCTCTACCAACTGAACTATGAGGCACAGTGGTATATTCCCTCAGGTTTTCCCTAAGACCTCTGACACACCAGGCAGATGCTCTACCAGCTGAGCTATGAGGCACAGTGGTATACTCCCTCAGGTTTTCCTCAAGACCTCTGACACACTGGGCAGATGCACTACCAGCTGAGCTATGAGGCACAGTGGTATACTCCCTCAGGTTTTCCCTAAGACCTCTGACACACCGGGCAGATGCTCTACCAGTTGAGCTATGAGGCACAGTGGTATACTCCCTCAGGTTTTCCCCAAGACCTCTGACACACCAGGCAGATGCTCTACCAGCTGAGCTATGAGGCACAGTGGTATACTCCCTCAAGTTTCCCCCAAGACCTCTGACACACCAGATAGATGCTCTACCAGCTGAGCTATGAGGCACAGTGGTATACTCCCTCAGGTTTTCCCCAAGACCTCTGACACACCGGGTAGATGCTCTACCAGCTGAGCTATGAGGCACAGTGGTATACTCCCTCAAGTTTTCCCCAAGACCTCTGACACACCAGGTAGATGCTCTACCAGCTGAGCTATGAGGCACAGTGGTATACTCCCTCAGGTTTTCCCCAAGACCTCTGACACACCGGGTAGATGCTCAACCAGCTGAGCTATGAGGCACAGTGGTATACTCCCTCAGGTTTTCCCCAAGACCTCTGACACACAAGGCAAATGCTCAACCAGCTGAGCTATGAGGTTTTAAAACTCGGCTGGTAGTGTATCTGCCCAAGTTGCCAAAGGTCTCGGGTTCGAATCCCGAGATCCATGTGATTTTTGTTTTACTCATAACACATTTAGATACGTATTCAAATAGTTTCCTCATGGAGGTTTAGGTGACATAGATTTTCATAATGCTGGTTATAAACGATAATGATTTGTCAGGGGTCGTCCAAATTTGTCAACATTTTCACAGTGTAGGAAGGTGGGGAGAGGGTCGAAGGCCGTGTAAGATTTTACATACACTGTTAAAGGGACACACCGGCTTTGTTGGGCTATTTTGGGCTCAAAATAGACCCATACATTTTTTTGAAGCGCTTTCCAGAGTAAATTAGATATATTCTGAAAAGACGCTGTCAAGTTTGGCCGTTTTTGAGCATTTTCCAAAAATTCAAGGTCACGTGACTTTTCGGAACCAGATTCTGGTTCCGAAAAGTCACGTGGTCCTGTGAGTTAGTTGTATTTCCAGCCGTAGAAACCAGCGCGAAGTGCGAGTTGCTTTTGTCATTCGCGGTTGGTTTCTCTTTTTGTTGGAAAATAATGTCCTACAAACACTATGTACAGTGTACATACCGTATTTTCCAATTTGTACCCAAATCTGCCAACATATTTCGTAAGAAGGGTTTCTGGGTGTTGATATGGACGACAGAATATCTCAGATTTTCGTGTCTTCGCTTCGTGGCGATAAATAATATCCGAAGAAAAAAACAGCATATGCTTATTGAGGGCGCTAAAGACACCAAAACGTTGCGTTCGATGTGCTTCCTCGAGTCAGCGCTGACCTCAGGGATCATGCAAGGTGTGATGAGTCAGGGAAAACAAGGAATCGTGGTTAAACACGTGTCGACCCATATAGAACGCCACCTTTATTTACAAACACATGATACATGATACATTGCGACGGCTGGTAAAGCGTATAGCCCAACATTTGTCTCTTTTGTAAATTTTTAACATTTCTAGTTAATTACGTGACATTTTGATAATTTTGTTTCACAACGACCATCAAAAAATTATTGTCAAGGATGCTAGATTGCTACATTATGTAAACAGTATGTCCCTCTAATAGTAGTGACAAAAAAATATTGATAAGTAGTATTTCAGGGGGAGGGAGGGGGGTCTCGAAAAAAACTACTCTCTGTGGAACTATGAAAATGTTGACAACTTTGGACGGCCCATAACGTTAGTTGTTTGAATCTTTTTTTTGCAGCTTTCTATAATCGTCGAGGCTTTGGCCGATGGTTCTGTGAAAATGGGGCTCCCCCGTGACTTGGCAAATAAGCTGGCTCCTCAGTCTATGCTGGTACGTTTTGCTCATTCTCAAAGTCAATCTCCAGTTAAAAATAGTGGGGTTCCTAACACCAACTTTGACTCCGTTCTCACCAGAGAAATCGCTTCGTTCGATGAAGATTAGTTAGTTAATGAAGCGTGCATTTACATCACACTTAAAGGTACACACCGGCTTCGTTGGGCTATTTTGGGCTCGAAATTGACCCATACAATATTCTGAATGCCCTTTCGAAATCAACTGAACATATCCTGAAAAGAAACCACGGAATTTTTCCGTTGTTGAGCAATTTTTAAAAAACAGAGGTCACGTGACTTTTCGGAACCAGATTCTGGTTCCGAAAAGTCACATGGTCTTGCGAGTTAGTTTTGTGTCCAGTCGCATGAAAGTTTCTTTCTGCAGAACTGCACCAAATTCAACTCTGATTTTCCCCCAAAGTGACAAAACAAAGACTATTTATGTATGTATGAAACAAAGTTGAACATAAGTATGACAATTCGAACATAAATGTTTGTTTCAAAAGTCCAGAGAACGGGAGCGAGCGCGTGCTACGGCAGGCTACGGTGGAGTGTAAGATATGTGCCCCGCGCAGCAAATATCCCGAGTGCGCACACGTACGCCCGGGTTGGTTGCTCCGGTGTTATGTACGTTCGTGAAGAAAAAACATGAAGCCAACTTCTCCAAAGAAAACGGAAATTCCTATTCGGTCGTCCGGGCTGTCCAGTGAAATCGTGAGCAGAAAATTGGGTATATCCTGAGGGGGAGAGGAGCGAATCGTTTGTGAAAGTCGTGAAGCTCGCGCGTAGTTGCAACGGCTGGTAAAGTGTATAACCCGTCTTTTGACCGTTTTTGTTAATTTTGCACTTCTTTAGTAAATTACGGGATATTTTGATGATCTTTTTTCACAACGACCATCAAAAAAGTATTGTCAATGCTGCTACATTACTAAATCATGTAAACAGTGTGTACCTCTAACGAAGATCGAACAAAGATCGAATGTAGAGCGGTATCATTAACATTAAACAACTGCTAACTAAGATCGATTGAAGCTGTGTGACACGCCCATCTCGTTACGTGTCAAATCGCTTCGTTGAACTAAGGGAGCATTCACAATAAGATTTTGCTTCATCGAATGAAACGATTTAATCTTCGACAAATGAAGAGGCGTGCGTTCACATTGGGAAATCGCTTCGTCTTTCCATCGAAAATTCAAAGAATTGGCACAGCCCTAGTAGAGTTATTGCTTTTTCGGCAGGGCACGGCGAAATTGATAATCGACAAAAAGCTACATCCGGCACAAGTCAAAGACAACGTGACCTCACCCGGCGGGACCACGATACAAGGGGTCCACATCATGGAGCAACGAGGTGTACGCGGGGCCATGATGGATGCGGTAGAGGGTGCTGTTCTGCGTGCGAGGGAAATTGCCAAAAAAGACTAGAGGCATCGCGAACGTGAAAATAAAGGGTCTGTTGATGGTCAATTCCAGAATTTTAGATTTACATGGCAAAATCTGTTTGACCAATAGAAAATGAGGTTAAAGGTTAGAGGCCAATTTCATGGCGCTGCTAAGCACAACAATTTGCTTAGCACAGGATTTGTTTGCTTTATTTTGCAAAAAACGGATTGCCAGCCAAAATCGTAAGTGATGTGTATTGAAAGGTATTCTCCTACTCTTGCGAAGAACACAAGTTGGCTCATAATTTTGGCTTGTAATCCATTTTATAAAGCAAATAAATTATGTGCTAAGCACATTTTTTTGCTTAGCAGCGCCATGAAATTGGCCCCAGGTCCGTGTGCAGCTTAAAGACCTTTTTAGTGATGAAATCAAGGTCGTAGGTCAAACAGTTAATTTTTTTATTGATTTTTTAATATTTAAACTGTTACAAATAGTTTTATTCCCCTGTGTGATTGAAGATATGCATGATTAAAACCAACCTGAGCAAAAACCAGCTCCGTACTTCGTCTAACTTTTGAGAAAACAGTTAAAAAAGGGTTTGCAGTCATTTCGCCCCAAAACCACTTCGCCCTGAACCACAAAGTGGTTTTAGGGCGAATTTTCGTCTCATGAGACGAAAACTAATTGTTTTACTCATTTCTCAAAGACTATAGCACTTCAGACAATACCTTTTCAGGGGAAGTTTTCTGCGGTCATCATGTTTATATTGTGTAAGTTAGGCGTAAATCTGTGAACATTTCTGATTTTCGAGATTACCAATGATGTATACTGCCTTTAAATTGTTTCAAGCGCTTGTAATTTGACATAATGATGTCATTGTAATATGTCAATGTGCAAGGCAAGTGTTCTTCCTGAATAACTTATTGTAATGCCATTTCCAATAAAGGCAGTATACATCATTGGTAATCTCGAAAATCGGAAATATTCACAGATTTATGCCTAACTTACACAATATAAACATGATGACCGTAAAAAACTTCCCCTGAAATGGTTTTGTCTGAAGTGCTATAGTCTTTGAGAAATGAGTAAAACAATCAGTTTTCGTCTCATGAGACGAAAATTCAATTCACCCTAAAACCATTTCGCACAAGTGCCATTTCGCCCCAAATTTCTTCCTCCAAACACTACATCGCCCAAATGCCCCTTCTTGCACAGGCCGTGGTTCAGGGCGAAATGGTTTTGGGGCGAAATGATTGCAAACCCTTTTTGACTGTTTTCTCAAAAGTTAGACGAAGTACGGAGTTGGTTTTTGCTAAGGTTGGTTTTAATCATGCATATCTTCAATCACACAGGGGGATAAAACTATTTGTAACAGTTTACCAATCATGTATACTATCTTTAAGCGTGGTACATAAGAAATTAAATGGTTTCAGATTTACTTATGTTCTGTCATGCTTATTAAGAATGACATTAGAATAGTTTTTTGCAAAAATTACACTTCCATCAAGGATGCTTGAAGGTGATAGATTTGCATAAGTCCTGGAGTCACGCCTTATATTTACAAAAATGCTAGAGTCCGGCCTTTGTGCTATATGGCGCTCGCGTACGAGTGACTCAAGCACCGTACTATATGGCAAATCGGGCCCGTTTCCAGGGGGTGCATGCGGTACCTGGAATACCTCGCACATTACTCTATGTATTTCTAAGCTGGACCATGTTGATTGAACATGTTGATCAGCAACTTCAAACCAGTCACATAACCCAAAATCGTTTCTCTTCTTTCTCAAAAGCATCATTGCAGCTTGGAAACGTTCCAGCTTTCAAAGTTGACATCGATTTCAAGTAAAAAAACACGTTCTATTTCGTTATTTTGACGCAAATTCATGATGACATGTTCATTTCAACTGCTCCAGCTTAAAAATGCATAGAGTAATGTGCAAGGTATTCAAGGTACCGCACAGACTTTCCCGTTGGTTACTATGGACCAGCTCGCACCCCCAGGAAACGGCCCGATTTGCCAGGTAGTCTGACTCACTCGCTGGCCATAGCGTGAGTCTAGGTTTTATGTAAATCTATCAGCAACTGGTCTATTGTGGAAAGATTACCATGCACAGACACACTATGGGACAACTCTCAAGGAGTTTTTCTTTAATAAATTCATCAAACTAACATTTTTACATGTACATGTATGTCACAAGGAAAATCCTTGCATGGTAATGTACCCAAAATTGCATATTTCGGAACAATCAGTAAAAATGTATACATAAATTCAAATTTTTATGGAAATAACAGCACACCAGGATTTCATAGTTTTGCAAATCAAGCATATTTAATTTACAATGCTTTAAGCATTTCCAAAAATTAGTAATTAGAGAGTTTCAGCAAATGAAAATTGAATTTCATAAATTTATTACATATTTGAAAATTGGCTGTGAATGGATTTTCTTTTTAAAATTTTGAAACCGTGAATTTGGGCAAAGAATTTACACATGTACAGTACATACTTTTTTTTTGGTTAAAAAGAGAACTATATAAATATAATGTACATTTCTCACAATAAGTTAGGGATATGGACTACTAAAGTGTGACGTCAGTTGCCATGGTAATTGGGTCTGAAACGTCCATTTGTACAGTTCACTGGTTTTAATGTAGACCCAAAAACCATGGCAACACACAAAGGGTTACATTTTCATAGTCTATTGTGGGGTGTATGCATTCCGCTTTAATGATTTTGTATATGAATATGCACCTACCAATTGTTTCCCGCCAGGTAGGATTGTCACTTTTCGCGTGACAAAATCCCCACCCTTGGGGCAAATTGTTTATTTCAACGGGTCAAAATCCCCACCCTGGGGCACGAAACACGCGACCAAACCACCACCTAGGGCCTGATGCCCCCTCAATATATACACTTTCTGAGGCCAACTTGGCCAGCATGCCCTATCCTCTTAAATTTCACGAGGCTTATACATGTACATGTATACACTAATAAGCAGTACATATTTGGTACAAAGTTGGCCATGGTGCCCTTCCCTTATTTTCCTAACATTTAGGAGCTTTCGATTACACGACGGCTATGTGAAATACACCGAAATGACGTCGTGCATGCAACGACCTTGTCTGTTTGTTCTCTTACATATTTTGCAATGTGCCTTGGGGCGTTGTGTGGAGAACGGCGACGTAGAATGGTACAAGGACGTCAGACACTGCATTTTCGGGTCACGTGGATGATTACGCTTCGTCATGAAAGTCAAAACGGGTTTAAGTAGCATGGGAAATTTTGTGCAACGGCGGTTGCGGTCAGCTTTTTTCCCGTAGTGTCTCTCTCCGTCGTCCAATCGAAAGCTCCATTTAAGGCCTGCAAAGTACACTATAAACTTTAGCAGCACCAATACAACAAAATGTGCCTGGGCCGTTTCTGTGGAAGTTAAAGTAAAGTACTAAAGCCTCGGCCCACGACTTCAAAGTTGCACCATTCGGGTTTACGTTGCTGTTTCACTAGCTCCCATTTTTCTCCAATGATTGTAGATAGTCCCTTGCCAAAACTTTCTTTGGCAACACATCTGTCGAAAACAAATAAACTGGTAAAGAATTCTGTTTGAAGGTCGCCACTTATTCTCCTTAACCACCAAAACATGTCAATATTTTTAAAAGGGAAGTAAATTTAGGAGCAAAAAAAATTCAACAATTTCCTTGAAAATACTTTTTCTGCCATGTTCCATAGACTTAGCATACACCATCACAATGGCGACCAGTGAACGGAATTCATACAGATAGTTCCGAAGAACCTTGTGTGTGTGCATAAATATTTTGCAGAATTTGTCCATATAATTCTATGAAGTCACGAAAATGGTATGTTGCAACCGTTATTGTTGACTTTTAAGATTGATTTTTTAAAATAATTATATGGACAAATTCTGCTATACATCCATAGACACTTGCAAGGGAGAGATCTCAAGAACTATCAGACAAAGTTTAGTGATGATTGGACAGCAGGTTATTGCGCTAGCCATGTTTTAATGTCCACGCTTCTTGCCATGCCTCAGGCGCCAGGGAAGTAATGGCACTGGGTGAAACCCTCCCACGACCCCCCAACCATCTCCATCAGGGTCGACAATGTTGTTGATATCGTCCCTATTACTTGATGCTTTGAGTACGTTCGCTGCACTCATGTTATTGCGCTGATACGTTGGTGTAAGCCTTCGCCTGTCTTGAGTGTCCTGGACATGGCCAGAGACACGGGGAAATCACCTAACTCTTCACGAGAGAGTGCTCTGGGATCTTGTAAGTGCGTTACACAACACACCGGACCAACGGCTTTTCATCCCGTCCAAAGGATGGAGCAAGTGTGTTTTAGTGCCTTGGTCAAGGGGTAGAGGTACATGTGCAATGGCCGGGCAGTGTTGTCGAATTAGCACTGGTCCATTGGCCAAATGACAGTTGAAATTGTCTCGGGCCAGTTGGAAAGCCTTCCCAAATGGTCCGGCTGGCCAGTTAAAATAAAACAGACCCATGCCATAACTCACACATTGTCTTTATACAAAATGCATTAGGTAGGGTATTATCATACAGTGCCTCCTTCAAGTTTGGGAAAAAAGTTAAAGGCAAACACTGCCGGGTATCGAACCTGCAACCCCAAGTTTTCACCCGAGTATTGCGAGTCGTTGACCTAAACCACTCGGCCACACTATCCCACAGTACTAAGAATATTTCTCAGGTAACAATTTTTTCTTTTTTTTCTTTAAGCCTGAATCTCAAAATGAACATTTTGCTGTACCTGCCAGAAACTGAAAGGCAATATCTTCGTCCACAACCTGTGCCAAGTTTCCATACACGAGGTTGGATTTACTCTGACTTCTATTGTAGGATTCTTGAGCAATGTGCTGCACAAATAACTCCTGATAAAGCGAAACAAATGCAAATAAAATGTATGCTAAAATAAGTCAGACCGAAAAATCCAAACGCAGGCAGGTTACTAGAAACATAACATCGAGTTTCATTAGCCTAATGCAAAGTTCTGTAAATCCACTAAAAAGTACACAAAATTTCACGAGTGAGAAATGTTTTATTTTTCCTTTTTCTGTGGCAGACAAGGGACATCCCATATAAATTGTTTGCAAATATCGGTTGGTAAGAATTGGGACGTTGATCAATAATTTTGTATTCTTTAAAATGACGCATCAACTTACGCATCGGTAAGTGCAGAATATGATGGAAAAACCCAAATTTAGGTGAGAAAATTTTAAGATTTTGTGAGGAAACATTTCGATTTTTTTGTTTGCCAGTCTCATGTTTTGTACACACATGGCACTCATACAAGGTCTGAAGCCATGATCCAACTTCTCAAATCCTTCTACTAGGCCTAAGTTCTAATAAACAATTTGTAAATTATGAAAAATGTTTTTTCTTTTTCTGTCATGCTCCTTTTTTGTACACGCTCTAAAAAAATAAGGTGTTATGATCGCACCACCCCCCTCCCCCCCAATGGCACAGTCGCAATAATCCAGGCTGCCGTAGTAATTTCCAAAGCGGGTTGTGTGGTTAACTCAACTGACTAACGACTAGTCTGGTACCCGGACCAAAATGTTTTCGACTAGACTGATTTTAAGGTCCGGCAACTGCCATTTTGAAAGAATTCCTCCTTTTTCCCGAAGGTTCCCGAAGTTACCCGAATGCGACTCCGGTCGTCCGGACGTTATCGTTAATCGTCAGGTACGATTCGTGGACAGTGTTTCGCCGCGTGTTTATTTTACGATGATGCAGACAAGGTTTGAATTTGAATTTTAATGCTATAAAAAAAAAGGTGGGCCTAAGTATAATGGGCATGTGTTTTATTCGCCAAATAACATGGAATAACCCTTTTCAAATTGTTATAGGCCTACACTCTTTTGAAAATTAATGGCTTTGCGCTCCTAAAAATAATTGCATGACCTAATGCTTAGTGCTATTTTAAACACCACGGTAGCTAGCCGGTCCTCATATTCAGTCGTTGTATGTGGAGCGGGAACCAGTCTAACTAACGACGTACTCGCGTGGAATATGCCGACGTTTTTGGTTTTATTTCAAGATATATTATTCCCAAGCTGACACTACCCGTACCGTTGCTTTAGTTATGAGGAATAATGACTCTTGCCCAATAACTGTCACGTCTGGCGAACTTTTCATGATGGTCCGTATTCTAGCGACGGGCAGCAGTGTCAAACGAGTGCTTGATTTGTCCGCCATGATCGTTTTGACGGAAGAGGCTATTTGTCCCGTAGTACGTCGATTTGTCCAACAAAGTGTTTAGGGCGACCTCTAGGTTCGGGTTGTTTGTTTTTGAAATTTTAAAAGATATTTAAAAGTACTCAAAAAAAACGTAGTATAAATATTTAAAAAAAGGTAGTATACTTGTTTGGTAAGCTGTTGTTAAAAACGGTATAATTTCCTCTGGTAATTGAAAGTATATAGGTCGAGAAACTGAAACTACCTTGTAGAAATTGCAGCCACGGTTTTTGTGTATGAATAAATGGCTCAAGTAGGCCTACAGTTTGGGAATTCGAATAATGTTGTCATTTTTCTCATGAAAGGCGGCAATTCAGACGAAATAATTCCACAGGATGATACCGCTCCTACTTTCCCTAGGGGCGCTCCTTGTACAATATCCTTATGGACTCGCTCTAGGGGCGCGCTCCTGCGTCAGGCCTGGGGCGCCCATACGTCCCCTACGGACGCTCCTTGTATACAATATCCTTATATATGGACTCGCTCTAGGGGCGCTCCTACGTCCTCTAGGGGCGCTCATTGTAAAATATCGTTATGGACTCGCTCTAGGGGCGCTCCTACATCCTCTAGGGGCGCTCCTTGTACAATATCGTTATATGGACTCGCTCTAGGGGCGCGCTCCTGCGTCCTCTAGGGGCGCCCCTACGTCCCCGGGCCTACGGATGCTCCTTGTACAATATCCTTATCGACTCGCTATAGGGGCGCTCCTACGTCCTCTAGGGGCGCTCCTTGTACAATATCGTTATGGACTCGCTCTAGGGGCGCTCCTACGTTCTCTAGGGGCGCTCCTTGCACAATCGTTACTGACTCCCCATAGGGCCAGGGGCGCTAGCTCCTTGTACAATTATCGTTATATGGACTCGGTCCTACTCCCCCTAGGGCACACTGAATTTCATTGTATTTTTTTTATACAGATAACAAATAAAAACAAATTGAAATTGAAATTGAGTGTTTCCACTAGGTTTGTGGCTTCAATCTCAAAATTACACACGAGTCAATGGAAGACGTACGCCAGGTAGACCGATTGAAGCCGTAGCCTGTGTATTCGGAAATTTTCTTAATTTTCCCTTTGCGGGGTAAATAGCCAACACTCGAAAGTTTGGTCCCCAGACTTCATTTGCGAAATAGTATTTTGGTAATGATTTTGGTATCTAACTACGTGTATGTGAATCGGAAAAAGTAAATTTGTTCCTCTCGTGTAACTTTTTAGTGCCTAAAAGGGTGAAATTTGTCGTTTCAAGTGCCGTCTGTGACATACCGGAGTTAATGGTAAGGATTAAGGAAGAGAAATTGGTGTGTGAAAATCGAATAAATTGAGAAATTCAAGACGAAATGTTAGTTCTTGTGTGTATGGTACACCTTGTTCTCAGATGTACGACATTTTTCTGGTCTTGACCATTGCTAAGCGTGAAATGATTTATGAACGAGGTTGAACTACGGATGACAAGTAATTTCGGTTTCTTTTGTAGGCGTTGCCTGACAGGACGAAAAATTTGCCAAAATGCTTCAAACTTCAAGTTCAAGAATGGTCGTGGTGTTTTATGTGTGAATGATAATTATCTGCATTGTCAGTCAGCTTTGTAAAGGTAAATTTATAAGCAATTGTGCCAAACAAATTGAGGAAATGGGCAACACTAAAATCAAATGTTTTAAAATATATTAAAAAATTTACATGATAGGCCTAAAGTAAAAACTCTGGCATTTCATTTTCAGCTGGGGGGTAGATTACCATGATGTAGGTACGTGTGAATATTGCAATTCATGCTCACCAACTTACGTCACAGCCTCGTTTTCGTTTTGATCGGTTTGTTCGGTTAACATGCTCCCAGAATAAAACTTATCAACGTTCGCAATGCATCATGGTATTGGATGACAAAATTGCCCGGTTAATTGTGCATAAACCTACATGGGGCGGACGCGAACTCGGCAACGTTTTTGCTTATTTTCACGAAAACCAAAAAGAGTACAAGAACCAACCTCCCACCACTTTATCTTCAATACATATCAAACATAATGACAAACATGTTCCAAAACAGAAATGTTGCAAATGCGAGAAATCATCGGGGATTCCTTCGTAGTGGTGGGGAGTCCGTGTACCGCGCTCGCAGCTCGGTATGCGCAATGCAACACGCGCCGTATAGCCACGGCGTGGTTGGATTGAGTGTTCTGCACTGCGAGTCCGTGTTACACGGACTCCCCTGCCACAAAGGGAATCCCCGATGATTTCTCGCATTTGCAACATTTTTGTTTCGGGACATGTTTGTCAGTATGTTTGATATGTATTGAAGATAAAGTGGTGGGAGGTTGGTTCTTGAACTCTTTTTGGTTTTCGTGAAAATGAGCAAAGAAGTTGACGAGTTCGCGTCCGCTCCATAGGTTTATGCACAAATAACCGGGCAATTTTGTCATCCAATACCATGATGCATTGCGAACGTCGATAAGGTTTATTATCATATTTTTTTGGTACTTAGCCAATCTAAAAGTCCTACACTGTGTGTTACTTCCAAATACTGAAAGCCACCCAGATCAAACTGCATGGCTTTCAAGAACAGCATTTTTCCCCCCCATCAAAACCGTTGCTCAAAATGGAATCTTTAGTTTACTCATTTTACAGGAAATTGCTATTTTTGGTAAAATCTGAATCTCCACACGTTCTACATACCTCCCTGGCCGAAATACTCTCAAGACTGACGTACACACCTTCGTTTTTATCAATTTCACCATCAAATTTACATTCTGAAGTAGAACTTCAACTAATGCACGTTTTACTTCTCCACATTTCCACTCTCGGTGGCTGAAATCTGAAGTCCTGCCTACGCTATGGCGCTCGCGTATAACGTGTCAAGCACCAGACCAGATCCAGCACGTACCATTTTTGGACGAGGGGGGATTTGTTTTAGCGTGCCACTGTGCGGTCAGTAAATGGAGGATTTACGTCAAATGACTTTACACTCGTAAAGTTGCTACGCGGGTCGCTTTGACAAAAAGCCGTTTAGTGGTAATTTGACGTAAATCCTCCATTTACTGACCGCACAGTGGCACGCTAAAACAAATCCCCCCCTCGTCCAAAAATGGTACGTGCTGGATCTGGTCTGGTGCTTGACACGTTATACGCGAGCGCCATAGCGCAGGCAGGACTTCAGATTTCAGCCACCGAGAGTGGAAATGTGGAGAAGTAAAACGTGCATTAGTTGAAGTTCTACTTCAGAATGTAAATTTGATGGTGAAATTGATAAAAACGAAGGTGTGTACGTCAGTCTTGAGAGTATTTCGGCCAGGGAGGTATGTAGAACGTGTGGAGATTCAGATTTTACAAAAAATAGCAATTTCCTGTAAAATGAGTAAACTAAAGATTCCATTTTGAGCAACGGTTTTGATGGGGGGAAAAATGCTGTTCTTGAAAGCCATGCAGTTTGATCTGGGTGGCTTTCAGTATTTGGAAGTACACTGTGTGTCACCGGGTTATTTTACTTTGATGACATACATGTAGAACACCTACCTGTAATTAGATTTTGGACTGAATTTCTCGAAACTGATAATTTCCAGTTGCACATTTTCTTCCGACAAATCCAACTTTTTTCCCTAATAAAAATTGTACAATTTATTGTAGTTTAACAAACCTAATTTCTTTCCAGTTAATGAGCGTCAGTCAAGTCAATGGCATCCAGTAAGTAACCGGTCCAATAAAACAAGGCAGACATACATGTACTGTAAGAGGCGAGTGGGAACCAGCTAACTATGCAAAATTCAACATAACATTTCATTGCTAACCACACCACACTCTAACTGTGTTCTCAGTTTTGCTACGATTGCTGTGTGTGTGTAATGTATATTTTGTTTTACTCATTCATACTAATCCAAGGTTCTCTACTAGCTGTTTTGTCCCGGCGTGTTGCCCGGACAAAATCATCAGCGCCCAGACAAAATTAGCTGCCCGGGCAAAAAACTCGGCCGCTGGGACAAAAATAATCCATTTTCCCCCTCTAAAAACACTTCAGAACTCATTCCAAAATTAGGTGTAAAGTCGCCAGACATGATTCGCTGGCCGCTGGTGTCATTAATGTTCACTTACTACGCATATCTATTCCATCGGCGATCCAACACATACAAGGCCAATGAAATTAGATAACTAGTTTCTCGTCAGCGCCCGCATGTGATTTTGACCCCGCACCAAAAAATTTCATTATGCCAAAATTTCATTATTTTGCAAAAAAGAGAAAAAATTAGATATAAACTACTCCATAGCGAAACGTTTCCATTTCAGTTGTGCAATCGTGATCTGCTCTGTCATAACCAGACATCTCCTTTGTCATTTCCCATGATTTTGTCATCTCAACTTGTTCCTTCAAACACTACGGTACAACTCAGTGGAATTAATACTGGCACCAAACCATTTCTAGGCGAGTTTAGAGCCTTAATAATCAGTTTCTAAATGGCAGTTCGTGTATGTCGAAAGGTTGTATTTTTCCTTGATTAAATAATGAATAATGAATAATGAAAAAAATCCCTCACCAAAATTTGATAAATGGTTGACGAGAAACTAGTAATCTAATTTCATTGGCCCGACGGATGTGACAGTTGCATGCATCTGTTTTGAACAGCGTCCTCACCGCGTGATGTGGTTGGTCAGTGTTTGCCTTGTGAGGGCGCTGCTTAGCGCAACCAGACAAAATTGTTGACCAGTGGAGAACACTGCATGGTATTCAATATCCCGACCATTCAATATTAGTTATTTAATCATTATTTTTGTTTTGTTACTCTGAAAAGGCTTTTCTTGTTAATAATACAGCATGAAAACATTTACTCCCATTGTGCATAACAGTGGATATTTTTAGGAATTATTTTCGTATACATTGAACAGAGATTTTAAGGAAATTACCTCCTGGAATCAACAGATAATGTAATTTTAAGATATACCGTACTTCCCACTTGCACTTTTGTCGCAAATGTTGCTTTTCTGTAGAAAAGTCACATTTTCTCCTTCAAAATTTGCCTTCAGTTAGTGCACAAGATAACCATTCACTCGCACACGCAGCGCCCTCTGTTGTCGCGCTTACGCACAGACCGCTCGCCGCGTCATTTTGTGCATTACTTTACGCAGTAATTTATCATTTATTTATCTCAGAAATGCAACATTTGCGACAGAAGTGCAAGTGGGAAGTACATGTATACTAGAATTTGATGATCTGTTGATTCCAGGAGGTAATTTCATTCAAATCTTTGTTCAATGTATACGAAAAAAATACCCATTTTGTTTTGTTACTCTAAAAAGGCCTAAACTTTCTAGCTAATACAGCATGAAAACATTTTCCCCCATTTTGCATAACACAGTGGATATTTTTATTCATGCATGAAAGTTGTAACATTTTGCATTATCCACAATACATCTCGACTCAAGCTTTATATTACTGGTACTCATTGCATCGCATGACATCTTTACAAACCATTTGCAAAGTCCAAAATGTTTCATAACTTCCATGGCGATCCTTGATACAAGATTTAGGTTGAAATGCACGTTTAAGTCAACTCCAGCAAAGAAACATAAAGTATTTTTTGAAGATTTAATGGAGAAAAAAATTCAAACTTGAAAAATGCTACCTTAAAAAAAATTAATTTTACTTCAAAAAGAACTTAGCAAATTCTTCCTAAACAAGCTGGTAGAGCATCTGCGCAGTAATTCCAAGGTCTTGGGTTCAAATCCCGATAAGGCCATTACAATTTTTCTCTCATCCCAAGTTTAGTTGTTCCTAAACAAATAATCTCTCAAATTCAACAGAAACTTAAATTAAAGTTACATTTATTTTACATGTAGCATTTTATGGACTCTTTAAAGGAGCTTGACCAGATAACTTTTTATAATAACAATAATGAGATTTGTAAAGTGCACATATCCACTCTGCAGGGTGCTAATGGCGCTGATACCATATCATGTGTCATACATTGTATCTTTCTCATTGCACTTCTAAAATTTCTCGCTCTCAATCCATATATTTACAAGGATATCGCCAAAAAGCATTTTGTAAACTAATTTATCCAGTTGCATAAAACAGTGCAATTATTACACCAACCTTTTTGCTTCCACATCCAAATTGGAGATTGCAAATTTCCTGTTTTCTTCCCATGGATAGTATTTTGGGGAGGTATTTTATATGATCGTAAGATTGTCGTTATTTTTATCGACACAGATTTGGGTCGCCGATTGGATAGATATGCGTGGTAAGTGAACGATAATCATGATAATGACACCAGTGGCTAGCGAATCAGGTTCAGAGAATTTGAACTAAACTTTGAAATGACATGGTTGTACTTTCAAAGTGTTTTAGAGGGGAAAATTTATTTATTATTTGTCCAGGCGGCCGAGTTTTTTGTCCGGACGGCAAATTTTTGCCCGGACGGCAAATTTGTGTCCGGGCGCTAACGGTACCGGTGATGATTTTGTCCCCTGGACAAACCCGGCAGTGGAGAACACTGCTTGCAATTGTCTGTGAAATGGCTCTATTGGCCCCAGGTCCATGTGAATTGAACAAGAACTAAACAAACATTTCTATCTCTTTGCAGACATTTCTAGCAGAGCCATGAGTATCGCCGACTACACCCAACGGGCGGAGGACCACCAAAAACTCCTGGTCCTCGTTAAGCCCTTAATCCAGCTCAAGACTAAATCCTATTCCCGGATCATCGACCGCGTCATGAGCGTGTCGTACATTCAGTTGCCAGACAGCAAACGGACGGCGTGGATCAGATACAAGCAACATATGCATCTGGAGAATAATGACTGGGGAGATTTCCAGGTACATGTAGGATTTGTCTTAATCTTCTCTTAATCCATCAAATAAATTATCGGGATTATTGTTAATTCGACCACTCTTACGCTGTATTTACACTGGTCCGCAAACCGAGCTTGGGCCGACGCGAGACCAAACCTCGGGGTCTGATCCGGGGCCAGTTTTGGTTCCGAGAGCGTTTACACTCAGTTTGTGATCCAGAGCCATGTAAACAGGCCTCTAAAGGAGCGTGTCCAGATCATATTTTTGAACCCCGGATTTTTCCTATGAGTTGAGATTTTGATACCATATCATTTGTCACATTTTTCTAAAATTACCATTCTGAAGTTTCGCGTTCTGAATCTGTATATTTTCAAGGATATCGTCAAAAAACCATCAATGTTTTGTAAACCAATTTATCTGCTTCCATAAAGCAGTGTAGTATTTACCGACCTTTTTTGCTTTCTAATTGGAGATTTCAAATTTCCTGTTTTCTTCCCACGAATAGTATTTTGGGGAGGTATTTTACATGATTCTTGGATTTAAATGAAATTTTCAAAAACAATTTGAACACGCTACTTATATCCACCGACTTTCTGCAGGTAGTTTATCAACATTATTGTACAAAACAACATTCCTAGTTATCGAACGTCACAATTTACTAGGATTATCGTCCAGGGATTATGTATTAGGGATTAGGCCAAACAAAATAAATGGTGTGTTTACGGTAACCCGACCTACCTGGAATTTGTTCGGCCAAATTGCCGACCTCAAACTTTTTATTGCCAATTTTCAAGTTGATAATTTTAAATGAGCACTATTTGCAATAATTTCCAACAAACATAACATTTTCTACACTTGTACATGAACGTGGTTAATAGTGTTAATAGTGAGTTTCAAACATTGCAAAACAACACGCATGCATGAACAGAAATGAAAAAAAACATTATTTTCCTACCGTAAACGCACCATTTATTTTGTTTGGCCTTAGGGATTAGTTTTACCTCCAATCTTCTCTTAATCCCACAAAATTTATTTTTTTATTTTTTATTTATTTATTTATTTATTTTGTTTGCCTAGGTTCATCGGCGAGTCACTGGCGTCATCTGTCTCGGAAAGGCCACATGCGATATCGAACTCGCAACAATATACTCAAACTTTGAAACCCTCAAACAAACATATCGCAACACGCTGTTCGACGCACGGTGCTTTCTTTTCGGGATGACGGAGGCCGAAGCAGGAAAAACAGCTTCGGGCAGTCGGCCCGACATTATCTACTACTCGGGTCTCGACAATTGCGAACAACTCGAAGATCACGTGAAGGACTTTGTATCATCGTTGTTTTGGGTGCTCGAGTCGAAAAGGTTGGATCGGAAAAATGACAAGAGCGATCGATTGCCCTTGCTGATGGCGCCGTTCGAGAGAAAAGACATGGTGGGAATCGACACAGAAACAAGGTGAGATATCTGCCTAGCATGCAGGAGGTTGTGGGTTCGAGTCCCACCCGAGCACGCTTTGAATTTTTTTTTGATAGGGTCTCGGAGAAAGCACTGAGTACGTGCTAACCAAGTTACGCCGGGTAAGGTCAAAACAAACCCTCATTAACATCAATTCTCCCCAATGCAAGCTAAATCCAATTTTTTCGTCAGTTGCTGCTAAATGATTTGAACCGGTCATTAGATGCTTAAAGGCCCATTGTATCATTTGTAATGACCCAATTTTGTTTATCATGAGTTGACAAGAAAAACCTTACTCAGTGTTGATAGCAATGGTAACAAACACCAGTTACACCACATGTATTTATTTCCATCCAAAATGGTATTTCATGCTAGAAATTGACAACCGAAAGTGGGTTTCTAAAAAAGTCCCGTGCACGGGACTTTTTTACCATTCACTTGTACACAAAATCCATATATATATTTTCAAGGTATTCTGAAGCATTGATGCATCTAAGTAGCTAAAATTTCTTCAGGCTAGTTTACCAACATTCTTCCTTAGATATGTTACACTCTTATTCCATGAATCTGTAAAAAGTTTTATCTTGCACATGATACATACATGTAGGGCCTTTAAAGGAGCGTGTCCAGATCACATTTTTGACCTCTCATTTTGCACTCTCATTTTGCACTTTCAAGGATATCGTCAAAAAACCACTGACATTTTGTAAACTAATTTATCCGTTCCATAAAGCAGTGCAGTGATCACACCAACCTTTTTGCTTCCACATCCAAATTGGAGATTGCAAATTTCCTGTTTTCTTCCCATGGATAGTATTTTGGGGAGGTATTTTATATGATTGTTAGGTTAGAACGAAATCCATATTTTTTTTGAAAAATTGTGGCAAGCTCCTTTAAACTATTGAGTGATTTGACACGGATGCTCTCTACATTTCTTCCATTTTATTAAGACGTCATCTTTCTTAAATTGAATATTCTCCAGGACGTTCAAGCGTAAAGTCCAAGGCAGAATGCGCAAGCACCTTGCCGATCTCCACCTCATGGGTGGACTGATGCAGGAAGCCTTTGGACATTATCTGTCGGCTCTGGAAATCTTACGAGGTGCTAGCGATTGGCTGTGGATGGGAGGTATGTATTGTACTAGAATGGTGTGATGCAAGTTTAGACGCTTAATGTCCGTATGGGTAATTCTTAAAATTAGGGGTCCAAAATGTTTGGCATCCCAGATACGTACGACACTCTCTGCTTCAAAAATCACCACTTATGACCACAAATTCTCAGTAATGGATTGTGGCCTGTGATTATAGGGGGCAGCATAATTTTCTTCAATATTTTGTTTTCTGATTCCTGAAAAAATATTTAAAACAAAAGACAATAAAGGCTTATAATTTGTTCCATAGTATTGGATGATGCATCGGATGATGCAGCGAAACCATCACGGGCATTCCTTGAGACGACAATGCTTTTTCCGTTGGTCGCTGTCAGACCATTGATAAGTCTGCGTGTATACCAGCAGCCAAAAACATACGCGCGAGAAAGTGTACTGCGACAGTCGAAGAGATGAAATCTATTCGAAAAATACATGTATGTAAGACATGGGGCTGGAGTCGTTCACCGTCGAATCAAAAATGGATAAGGTAAAAATCGCTGGAAGTATCGAGGATCGGCGCGGAACTCTGATCAGAGCCGTACTTGCTGAATACATGTACATTTGCTTCAAATTTCGCGGGACCGGGCCGCGTGCACGCAAAGGAGGTTGTACAAATTGTTTCACACGATCGTTCTCATGGATGCCTTCTAGGTAACAGAAGATTTTGTCGTAGGTCTGGACCGCCGCCAAAATATCTCAAGGATTGATAACATTTCTCAAGGAATGCTTGTCACTCTCAAGTATGGGTGTCCTTTCACACGATGGCACTTTTGTAAGATTTTCTCAAGCATTGCATGTTTTTTGGCCTCTATACTGACTGTGTATTTCACATACATGCATTTCCTTCCCCACACAGCTTGCTTAGAGGGCATGTGTGCTGCCTCCATAATTCAGCTCTACCCTCCCAAGCCCAAAACGGGCATACCTCGGAATGCTTCATTCAGCGGTGGAAACTCGCTTATTGGAAGTGCCAAGAAGATACATCGGTCAGGTGAGCAAAGCTTATACACTTTGGGGCAAGTTGGGACAGTCACGAGTAGGAACTATACCCAATAGTTTCACGGCATACCGCGGTGTCCCAAAACTCAATAGACCTTTATCACAGTGCGTCCATCTTTGTCTTGTTCCCCATAGTACGTGTCGGGCACGATCATTGCGTCTGCGCTAGCTAGCGCGATGACGCGTGTAATCTACCGTTGAGAATCACTACCCCACACTGCGCGCTCTCTTGATCGCGCTCTCTTGATCGCACTCTCTTGATCGCGCAACGCATGTGCCATTGTGATGCACACAATGAACTATTTCAAAACGGGACCAAACTATTTATTTTCTGCAAGCCTCGCTTTGGTTGCGTTCATTTTAATAGGAGAAAAGGGAAGATGGCCGCACCGTGATAAATGTCTATACTGCACAAGCTTAACACTGGTTAAGAATCTGTAGAGATATGGTTATTTCATGTCACTTGAAATTTTAACCCTTTTGTTGAAAGATATTTAATGTTTTTTTTAAACATCCACTCTTGTTAAAGTGCTTTTGTATGAGTGAGTACTAAACTCCTCAAAAAAAGTTCGGAAAGTCAAGTTTGACTGACGATTTCTCTCTTGTTGCAAAATAATTTTAAATTGTTTAAATTTTTATTAATTATATTTTATTTCATTTTTTTAAAAATTTAATGCATTTTGTGTGTGCCTGCCTGCCTGCCCGCAACAAGCCGATATAAATAACCTCAAAAAAAGTTCGGAAAGTCAAGTTTGACTGACGATTTCTCTCTTGTTGCAAAATAATTTTCCTTGAATTTTATATCATTGGAAAGCCCTGTTATTCCTCTTTACGATGATGTGTCATTTGTTATGATTAAGCAATTGGGGGATGTACAGCACAGCTGAATACGGGGGCGGGTGTAAAGTGAAATGTCACAAAATGCATTGCTATTGTCAAAAAGTGCATTGACACATTCCCATCCTCCAAGCAAAAGGAGAATGCACTGCATGACAATAGCAGTGAATTTTGTGACATTTCACTTTCCACCCACCCCTGTATTCCGCTATACTGCACATCCCCAATTGATTAATCATAACAAATGACACATCACTGTAAAGAGGAATAACAGGGCTTTCCAATGATACCAAAGTTAAGGGAAATGATTTAGTAACAAGAGAGAAATCGTCAGTCAAACTTGACTTTCCGAACTGTTTTTGAGGAGTTTATATGTAATCTTTCTTGTCTTAGATTCCTTTGATATTGCAAACGGCATCCCTGATTTTGTGTCGGAGGAGAGACCGCGGAACTGTTATTCGGCTGACGATATCATAGAGAAGTACAAGGAGGCCATTAGCCATTATAGCAAGGTAGATTCTCTAGTCCTGCTTTGACTTAGGCCAGGGTCACACGAGAAAATTCTCGTAATTACTCGTTTGTGATACGATTATGATACGATTGTAATAATTCCAACGACGACCGAGGTCATACGACAAACTTATTATTATTGTATTGTAATCGTATTATAATAAAGTGGGGTCACACGAGCGGCGTTTTTCTGCGTGTGCGTGCTTGCTTGGATACAGGCAGTGCATCGTCGGCGCATACTGCCTACCAGTCTTGACATGTTGCTTGAAATGCCCATTTTGCACTGGCCTTTTTAAAGCCAACATCAAGACATCACGTGCAGCTCATTACAATCATCCCATACCCCTTGGCTAATCACTGACAGTCAAAACAGCTGTTCAACAGCTGGGCCATGAAGTGACCATTGAAGGTTCAAGTGAACTTCAGACACCGTTTGGTCTGACAGTGAGGACACTATTGTCCACAAATAAGTTCACACATTACTATACACGCAGTGTTATTGTTGCTATTTAAAGGTTTAAAAGGTGGTAAGTTTATTTTGCGTTTCAGTATATAATTGTTCCTGTCTTTAAACGCATGAGTTAAGAATGTTTATTTAGGAATCTTTCTAAATGGGCTTTATGAAATTGGACCCTGGACTGTACTCGCTCCTTTAAGGTGACATTGAAATATTCATATAACAGCTTCATTATGCACGACTGCATAAAGCTTCTGTGTGCTGAAAATTCCCACTCTCAGATTGACGGACAAAAGTGGGGACAATTTTTTACATTTCTTTTGTTACTCGGTATAAAAATGATGCAGCTGGGATCAAACAGGACAAATTTATTCAATTTTTTTCTTTCTCCCCCGCAGTACACAAACGCAGGCATAGTAGAAATGGAGGCATGCATTAAAGCGACCTACGTACTCGTGCAACAAAAGGTTAGTTCATTCATTTTTAACTTATTGAACCCTAATTGGGGCAAGCCAGGCAGGGGTTGGGTCGTATCTTAAGTGATCTCTGGGAGGGGTGGTTATCTCATTGAAGGGTTTATCCCTCTGTAGGGCTTGTTAAGCTCACGTGATAGCCAATCCCAATCAGTAGAAACAACTGCAATAGAGCCTTTGCACTGCGGCCATGACAGGGGGCAGTCACATTGTTACCATGTGTCATGCATGAGTTGGTGTTTTGTGGTTCTATTGTTACATCATTTAAATAAGAAAACCTGCCCCCTGTCATGGCTGCCGGTGCAGAAGCTCTATACCGTGTTTCGGGACCACCAGTTGGCTTCATAGGTCAATTGATCACTCTCAAATGACGTCACTTCCTACAAATTGCCATGTGCATCAGGATCTTGAGTGTAAATTTTTGTGACGCACATCAGCTGCGTCATATTTCTAACAAATTTCGAGCGAAACGCACGCACGTCTTTGGAACATTTTTCAGGATGTACGTACGCGTACTTTATGGCATTTAATACGCAGTAGCATTTTTCCTACAAAGATGGCCTCTGTGAGAGTGGTCAATTGGTAGGGTGTCTGCACGTTGAGCAGAAGGTCCGCGGTTCGAATCCCGGTGGAGCCAAGTTGTTTTTCACTGCATCCAGATCAGCTAATCTTCTATGAAATATGAACATATTTATGTTAAAAAAGCATAAAGCCTCGAGCTTGTTGAAACTAATAACATTTTGTCCTAGGCTGGAGCAACTGACATTTGTAGTTCAAATTTGTCCAATCAATTTTTCACCTTGTAATATTTTGTTTCAATATATATATATATTTATCGGCAGGCCTGTTACTGCAACCATAAGGTATAACACAATTTAGCATTAGTATGTTGCACGTTCTATGCCTGTTGTTTGCTTATTAAAAAAGAGTAGTTCCCACATAGTTTTTCCATCAGAAAAAGTGTTAAATTGTTATGGTATAGGCCTAATGCATGTTGTCTGTTCATACGCGCTGTGGTACTGCCATGATACAAACACTGAATTTCATTCATTTATTGTACAGTTACAAACTTTTGTTTATCAATTTTTGTATAATGTTCGAGTGCTTAAAAACAGAATTGTTTAAAGCACTGAATTTTCTTCTGAACATAGTAAATGTTGATTTGTTTTTATTAATCTGTGCAGCGGGGTCGCTAGAGGGGGTGGGGGAGGAGGGGCAAAATCATGGTACCGTACTGTCGGCAAATCCATGGTGCTGTCGGCAAAGAAATTTAAGCAACGCTCATCAAAATGCTACGGCTATATCGGCAATGCTATACGGCGCATACAAAACATATTATGTCGGCACGGCTATATCGGCAATGCTATTACGGCGCTGGCAATACAATACATTATATTATGTCGGCACATGTTGTTCCCACCCCCCCTCCTCCCCGGCAGCCGTCGACAAATTTTGGTCACACCACCCTCATTCAAAATGGTCTAGCGACGCCGCTGCAGCTGTGTAATAGTTGTATTATTTTTCAATTGATTTGATTTTTATGTTTAAGTTGTGGAATTTTTGTTTAATGTTTGGTATTTGAACAATTAATTTACAAGTTTGGACTGGTTTTTTTTTTTTGTATGAATATCAATGATTATAATTTGGTTAATATTTTTCCTAGCATGTTAAATGTGAATTGAAGTTGAAGAAATTAAATTTTATTTTTTATATCTTATTGACAATCCACCTAAAATTTTCCCGTCGTCATTTCAGAAAACCCTCGAAGCCGCCGACTTTCTACAAAACCTCATCTACATAAACGTCAATCTGAGCGACCAGGAGAAGGTGGAGCGTTATAGCGCCCTCTCGAGGCTCTTTGGGCTCATTGGTTTCCACCGCAAGTCGGCGTTCTTCAAGAGGGTCGCGGCCATGCAGTGCGTTGCCCCACAGAATCAAAACCCAGTGTGGAACATGGTATCTACTTAATTTTTATTCCCTGTCATTTGTAGTTTTTCAGTTTAAAGGCCTATTGTATCATTTGCAATGACCCAATTTTGTTTTTCATGAGTTCACAAGAAAAACTGTACTCAAAGTGTTGATAGCAATGGTAACAAACACCACATGAATTTATTTCCGTCCAAAATGGTATTTCATGCTAGATATTGACAACCGAAGGTGGTTTTCTAAAAAAATTGTATTTGTTTTCTTCAGTGTAACCAGTTACTATTAGAAGCTATGAAAGGCTACAAATTGACTCTTGATCCGAGGGACTACCCAATTGGTAAGATCAAACCTTATTTAACCTCGTAGGGCCAGTATATGGCAGTGTTCTCCACGGGTTTTTCATTTGCTAGGGTGGCACAGATCCCAATTTAGATCACAAACTGTGTCACTATTCGGTTTTATTTTTATTATTTGTTTTTAAATTTTCCCACCACTTACACGTTCACTTCCACCTCCAAAATTTCCTTTTTAAATTCATGACGATGTCTCTTCCGGCCGGTTGAACAAAAAAGGATTTTAAAAACCGCAAACGCAAGTGACGCGCGACGGGCATTCACCTTCTTTTTTATGTCTTTTTGTTTTGATCAGTACCGAGTGGGGCACCTGTACTCCCTAAGCGAAAAGCCGTACTAACTGCGCGTAAACAAAGTACCCGACTATGTTAGACGGATTTAGTCAACAGAGGGGGCGACATCAGTTCTTTTTCCTTGGGAGTGGCCATGGCCAAGTTCAATCAACCGACTATAGTTAACTAATAATAATAATAAGATTTGTAATGCGCACATATCCACCCTGCTGGGTGTTCAACTATAGTCGACTAGAGTCCCTCGAGTCCCTAGAGTCCCTCGAACGACAGATAATATCCGTTGTTCGAGGGACTCTACTCGACTATAGTCACTTGATCGAACTTGCTCCTAGTGGTACATGTATACATGATGTAAATACATGAAAGGTATCGTGAAAATGTTTGCAGTACAGCATTTGTTTTTGCTAGGGTGGTCGTGATTTTGCTCGGGCGGTCAAGATTATGCGAGGGCGGCCCAAAAATTTGGTAGGGCGGCCCGGCCTAGCAAAACCCCTCGTGGAGAACCCTGTATGGGCATAGCTGCAACATTTTCCAGGAAAAAAACAATCTTCCAAACAAATGTTTAAAATCAAACAACTTGAATACGTGAAGCATCTACAAACCCTCAAAGTCTCTGAATTTCTGGCATTGCCCATTAAGACCAACTCTGACCACCAAGTTATTTGATTTTTTTCCCTACCAGATCGGCCATGTGGCTGGCCACTACTACAAACAAGAGTCCTGCATGAACTTGTCTTCTCTGCACGGCGGATGGGCGAATATGGACTAGCTGTTAGGTACTGTCAAAATATCTTCCATACAAGGTGTCCATAAAAAAAAGGAAAGTCATCTTTAAATGCAAATTATCAGAAATCTGTGCGATATTTCAAAAAGAGGTGTGTATGTAGGGAAAGACCAGACTGTCCTCTGTCCAATGTAGTGTCATTATGTATTACTGACATGCATGACTGAGCAAACATGGCCATGATGAAAGGTGGTGAAATCATCACTGTGACAAGTTAGCACTGGGATAGTGGGATAAGGGCAATGAAGTGATGAAAGAACACATTTCTTTTTAAACCTTGCTTCACAACCCCATAAATGCATAGTTCTGACCTGTCAATCAACCGTACCCGCCGACCAATCACAACAGAGCTAGCAGATATCACCCACATAGGTCAAAGTGCACTGTACGCTCACGTATCTGTGTACACAGGGGTTTATGGGGTACATGCATTGTTGTCCTATTTTCCCTTTTCTTTAGAATTCCTCTGTGGGGTACCACTGTTCCTTTTGAATTTCTTTATGGGGTACCATTGTTCCATTGTGTTTGGTACCCCACAAGTGTGTCTGTGTTAGACCACAACATCACGCGATGTTCTGCCCCATACAATTTCTACAGTGTTGAATGCGATGATCCGGGTAAATTTTTGGTTTCAAGGCCGGTCGTTTCGTTGTTCAAAGGTACAAAATCACGTATTTTATGATATGACATCCCTGTATTACTGGCCCTTTACTCTCTGTGTTCTAAGATAACTGTCGACCCTGAAACATGAATACCTTTGAGTTTTCTCCAATGAATCTGTGCTTTCCGTTGAAAGTCCCATTGCTTTGTGCGTTGTGTGTCGCCATTTTGACGATAGCGTGTGAACCATAGCAACAATATCCAAGGGGGCGGGGTTAACTGGGCAAAATCGGAACTATGCATTTGTACGATTATTTATGGGGTTTTAACGTTATTACACCCATGGGGGTTTCCACCGTTCACAGAACTGCAGTGAAATATGGCTAGTCCTTAGTAGTTTTTAGACCGCTCGAAACCTTCCAGCTGGACGGTTTTGAGTGGTCTAACTGTTGGCTATCAGCAGGAGTAGGAGGGTTAATGGTTTAAATCTCATTCGATTCGACAGGGTTCTATCATTCATGCTACATGTACTTTACGACCACCTGTCCAGTACGGAAAAGCGGGACATTGCGGCCAATCTCGGGACGCTGACCAATAAAGTAGCCGGTGGACCACTGCCGATAGTCTTAGAGAACGGAACAATTATTCCGGCGGTGCCGTTCACGCGATTTCCAACAGTCAAGTAAGTCCTTAAACATTGCGTCCAACTACAGTCCAGTGTACAAGTTACAACATGGGACTTATAATTTGTGCAGGGCGGAGCCAATGTTAATTTATGCAAAAAGTGTACCGCCCCCAACCATAGAACTCTCATTTTAATTTCCATAATGGCCCAACGAGTGTTCCTAATTTTTTTTTTTTAATTCCTGAGCAAGTTCAGGTGCTAACCATTTTGCGATTTATTTTTTTCACACATGCGTAGTTTGTTTTTCACCCGAATGCGTCGTCAGGCAAATCAAGTCAAACATGGCCAAAATCGTCTGCACTGGCCGCCGTCAACGGTGTACAAAAAAATCCTCACAAGCAATCGTTGGCTACTAAAGACATTTCAACTCGTTCACCAAAAGCTACCATAGAATTGGTTATTAATTCATCTTTAATTCTGATATAAATTAACACTTTTTTAGCGAAAGCCTTTTTTTTCAATCGCGTTTACAATTCCGCCATCTTGAAAAGTGACGTGATTACAACTGACTAGAGATGAACCTACCCCTGGCGGTGGTTCCTCTAGTCAGACTAGCTAGTCAAACCACGCAGCGTTAGGGTGACATCTAGATCGACTACGGTTAGTCTAGTTAACTATATTCGCCCGCCCGAACTTGCTCCCTGATAATACAAGCTTCCTGTTAAAACATGGAAATCCAAACAATTCTACGAACCTCGTATTAATGGAGTTTCACTGTATGTGTTCTGTTTTGTTTAGAGCGTTTAGACTGGTGTCTTTATCGAGGCAGCTGAATCCGCTAGTAAAGAAGTCAAGTCTTAGTACCAGTCCTTCCAACGAGTCCCTCGGACCGTTCATCTACTCTCCCATCCAAAATAGAGTGTGCCGAGACAAGAAGTTAAAGCACCGAGTCGGTAAGTTCGAGTACAATACTCGCAATAAGTTACGAGTGTAAGCAGATATTTTATTGAGGGTATGCATTCCCCTTTTGTGTATGTTTAGACAATTGTATCTGCATGACAGACACACTACTTACAGTTTCACCAACAGATTGTTTAAAGATAGTATACATGATTGGTACACTGTTACAAATAGTTTTATCCCCCTGTGTGATTGAAGATATGCATGATTAAAACCAACCTGAGCAAAAACCAGCTCCGTACTTAGTCTAACTTTTGAGAAAACAGTCAAAAAGGGGTTTGCAGTCATTTCGCCTCAAAACCACTTCGCCCTAAATTATTTCGCCCTGAACCACAGCCTGTGCACGAAGTGGTTTTGGGGCGAAGTGGCATTTGGGCGATGTAGTGTTTGGACGAAGTAATTTGGGGCGAAATGGCACACTTGGGCGAAGTGGTTTGGGGGGAAATGGCACTTGGGCGAAATGGTTTTGGGGCGAATTGAATTTTCGTCTCATGTTTTACTCATTTCTCAAAGACTATAGCACTTCAGACAAAACCATTTCAGGGGGAGTTTTCTACGGTCATCAGTTTATATTGTGTAAGTTAGGCGTAAATCTGAACATTTCTCATTTTCGAGATTACCAATCTCGAAATAATTTCTTACCTTGTGCTGTCCTTTTTTGTTGTTGCAGATTTTAAGTGGGTAGCTGACGATGTTTGTGAAATGAGTCTAAATTTCTACAATCCCTTGCCATTTGAGCTTAGAGTCAGTAACTTGGTAAGTTCTCAAAATATAAATAAGTGATTATTTTTAACGGATAATGACACAGGGACCGCCGGGGTGAATAAATTTGATACAAATGTCCGTGAGTTTGGAAAATCTGGATGCAGTAAAAAAAAAAAAACTTGGCTCCACCGGGATTTGAACCGCGGACCTTCTGCTTAACGTGCAGACGCCCTATGAATAGGGGGTGGTGTTAGTACCAACTTCTTTATATACCCCTCTTAGAATATGGAGATGTTCAATATGAACGAGAAAATACCAATGAAAATCTGTTTAGTCAAGCCTAACCCCCCTGTACATATCCCCTGAAGTTTGCACCTCCCATTCAAAAAATTAGCATTTTTTAAATTCAAAATCGCCTCACAATATTGGTAAAGACCTGGAATACAGTAAAGAAACTCAATATCAATGATATTAAATTTATTAGAGACAAATGATAATGCACATCATGCACACCAAGACAACTTTCAAACAGTACATATATGTACAGGGGGGTTGTAACGATACCATGGGCCAAATGTTGGTGTTTCCAGATTCAGGTAAGCCTAGACCATAATATTAAGGGGGTACTGCTTCGATACAATAACTTTTGCAAAATAACACCACCCCCAACTATGCTACAAGGAGCTGCGTATTTCGTGGCACGAATTTGGCGTGCGCGCATTGCTGACGAGCCTGTGCGTTTAATTATGTTGGAAAAGCACTGGTGTGCTAAACCAAAGGTCTCGGGTTTGAATCCTCTTAAACAAACCTTCCTTACTCATTTTATGTGTATTTATTGGCAGGGTTTCCTCACGGAAGGATTGAACTTTGACCCCATCCCAGCCACCGTTACCTTGCCAGCTGAGTCAGGTCCCCACACCGTCTCCATTATGGGAACACCCAAGGGGGTGGGGATCCTGACCGTAGTGGGTAAGAAGTTGTCTGCTAGCAGATGTCAACATGCATTAAAGCCCCAATACATTATTTGCAGTTACCCAAAATTTTACCTCACGAGTTGACAAGAAAAACCTGACTTAAACTGTTGACAGCAATGGTAACAAACACCACATGATTTTTTTTCCCCGTTTGAAATGCTACCTTTGTGGAAAAAATTGCCAACTGAAGGTGCTTTTAAAAAAAAAATTGTCGGCAGACAATTGTTTATCATTTATTCAACACAAAAACCATGCATGAATTTTTTAGGTTTTCTGAAGTATCACTGCATCTATGTGGCTGAAATTTCTACAAGGCAGTTTATCAACATTATTCTTTAGTTATGCAATGCTGTTGTTCCTCTTTTTAAAAGTTTTCCAATCATGTAATCTGTCGTTAGGAAAATTGTAATTTTTGTAAACGTATATTTTTCAGGATACACAACTAACGTACTTGGCGTAGAAAGTCATTGTCGTTTCAAGCATATCCCGACCGTCTCCCAAAAATTTTATGAAGTGGAGGTCATCCCTGCTTTGCCCCTTCTGAGGGTGACAACGTCCCTTCCACATGCCGTTAGTACCCTGAGTATTGAGCCCTCGGAGGGAAAAGTCAACACGAGTGCAGCTGTTAGTTTATTACAGGGAGAAAGGTGAGTTGGTGGTAGAGGGGGGTGGATGGGTTTGGGGATAGGGTGGGGGTAGGGAGGGGGAGGGCAGGGATGCCAGTCTTCCAGGTATAGCCGGAATTCCGGCTTTTTCTTATTTTGGAAAAAGAAATCCGGCAAAGCCTTTTTTCCAGGCCGGAAAAGTAAATGGCCGGAAATATAAGGAGAATATATTGTCAACTCTTTAAGTCCAAAAAAAGGTGGAAAATTTTCTCACTTACTGATCAACGATGTCCGGATATGTCATGTATGTATAGCCTATGTACATGTGTGTACACGCACGTAGCACGTTTTTCCCAATGATTTGCACACATGCAGTATGTCTGTATCCCGGCCATAATCATTCACGGCTAAAGTATCGCAAAACCAGACTATCGATCAGAAGTACATAGAGGGCGCTGTATCCATACAGCAGTGGTTAGATCACATACATACTGACATATCCATTGCATTGCACTCATACTGTCAATGTACATACTGTACAGTATACTGTGCTGGCGAGTCCATGTGCACACATACATGTATATGGGTCTGTCCACAGTAATGGGGTACATTTGAAAAGTAAGTCAATAATTCCTTTCAGATGTCTTTAGTTTATCTCAGAATTAAAGAAATGTCCTTGTTTTGTTCTCAGGAGATAACTTTTGCCCAAAAAGGTAAACAATTTCTGCCACAACATACATTTTTGAAAAGCTTGTGTACAAATTTTCCTATTACGTAGGTAACGTGGACAGACCATTTTGTGACATTTTTTTCCGTCTTTGTTACACGCGTAATAGGAAAATTTGTGCACGGGGTTTTCAGAAATGTATGTTGTAGGACTATTTTTCTTACTCCTTGGTGAAAAAGTTATTTCCTCAGTTTAGCTTGATAATTTAAAGATAAAATTAAGACATTTGAAGTGAACTGGGACCTAAGATCTTGAATGTTACAGAAATGTACCCCATTACTGTGGACAGACCCATATGCAGTTCTGATACTGGATTGTTTTTCCATCCCTGAAGGTAAGAGCCACTGTCATCCCTGGGGAGGGGTTGGGAGGGCAGAGGGGTGGGGGCAGGGGGAGGCGGGGGGAAGAGGAGGAGGGGGAGATGAGCCTTTTGCTCATTTAACATGAATAGCATCTGACGTGCACCATAGTATCCACTATCCAGATGACCAGAATAAATTTTTGTTATGTGATGTGAACGGGTGCGCACGGCAGGTGTGATGTACAGAACTAATACCATGTTCACCGTAGGAGAGAATGGCATAAAGCAACCAGACTGTTGGTTGTTAAGCATTGGTGTGCACCTCGTAGCAACAACAGCATAGTATGTGCACTTTCCACACTCCACATCTGTTAAAACATTGGGGCACAAAGCCACAGTGCACAGGTTAAACGTAAAAGGCTGATTAACGTCATATTTTTTTTCTGTTTTTGTTCAAGCTGCGAGTGTGGAGTGACCCTGGTTAATTGGGGAAAAGTTCCCGTGGAGTCGCTTACACTGAAATTGAGCTCAAAATCAAGTAAGCAGACGTATGTAAAACTAGTTCTTGTAAGAAATAAAGTAAAAGAAATAAACTCCTCAAATTTCTTTTCGGAAACTCAAGTTTGACTGACAAATTTTCTCTTGTTGCGAAATCATTGAATTTGGTATCATTGGAAAGCCCTGTTATTTCTCTTTACAATGATGTGTCATTTGTTATGATTAATCAATTGGGGGATGTGCAGTATAGCGGAATACAGGGGTGGGTGGAAAGTGAAATGTCACAAAATTCACTGCTATTGTCATGCAGTGCATTCCCCTTTTGCTTGGAGGATGGGAATGTGTCAATACACTTTTTGACAATAGCAATGCATTTTGTGACATTTCACTTTACACCGACCCCCGTATTCAGCTGTGCTGCACATCCCCCAATTGCTTAATTATAACAAATGACACATCATTGTAAAGAGGAATGACAGGGCTTTCCAATGATACCAAATTCAAGGCAAATGACTTTGTAACAAGAGAGAAATTGTCGGTCAAGCTGGAGTTTCCAAACCTTTTTTGAGGAGTTTATTTTTTGTCATAAATCTTTTAATCCATTCACGCTGGCTTTACATAAACCCCTTTAAATCCCATATACAGGATTTGTAATATTCCAACATTTTATTCAGCCATTTAATTGGAAAATGTGTACTCAAATGGAAGATAGAGAAGTGGTTCCAACTGTCCAATGCAATGATTCCACCTTTTTGCAAGCTAACGAAAATGTAAGATAAATTAATATAAATGCGTGTGCGCACACATTTTTTACAAGGGCGCCCTCATGTGAACTAAACTAAGCCTCTCACTTTCATGGTATTATGGCTCTTTCTGTGCAGTATAGCCGGGGAACCAGCCTAAATAGGGCAGTGGCTTTGCACAATTTCTTGAAAGCATGGACACAGTTATTCCTTGTTTTCTCGGAACGTAGATGAGGTACTGAGCTGACTTATACACAGGTTGGTTTTTATCATACACATCCTCAATCACACATGGAGATAACGCCGTTTGTAACAGGTCTACCAATCCTGTAATCTAACGTAGATGAGGTACTGAGCAGACTTATACACAGGTTGGTTTTTATCATACACATCCTCAATCACACATGGAGATAACGCCGTTTGTAACAGGTCTACCAATCCTGTAATCTAACGTAGATGAGGTACTGAGCAGACTTATACACAGGTTGGTTTTTATCATACACATCCTCAATCACACATGGAGATAACGCCGTTTGTAACAGTTTACCAATCATGTAATCTATCTAATGTAGATGAGGTACTGAGCTGACTTATACACAGGTTGGTTTTTATCATACACATCCTCAATCACACATGGAGATAACGCCGTTTGTAACAGTTTACCAATCCTGTAATCTAACGTAGATGAGGCACTGAGCTGACTTATACACAGGTTGGTTTTTATCATACACATCCTCAATCACACATGGAGACAACGCCGTTTGTAACAGTTTACCAATCCTGTAATCTAACGTAGATGAGGCACTGAGCTGACTTATACACAGGTTGGTTTTTATCATACACATCCTCAATCACACATGGAGACAACGCCGTTTGTAACAGTTTACCAATCCTGTAATCTAACGTAGATGAGGCACTGAGCTGACTTATACACAGGTTGGTTTTTATCATACACATCCTCAATCGCACATGGAGATAACGCCGTTTGTAACAATTGTCCAATCATGTAATCTATCTTTAAAATGTCCATTTTTTCTTTTTTTAGGTGTGCTAGCAGATAAAGTATTTAGTTGGAGCGAGGAAAACATCCGAACCCAACTACCGTTACAACCGAGCAGTCAGATGGTATTGACCATTTACATTAAGGCGATCGGTAGCTTTGTTTCTAAGCACAGGAACAACTCAAATGGTGAGAAAGTATTCACAATGACATCAAATTCATCACAAGTCCCTGCAAGTCCCCACAAGTCCCTGCAAGTCCTCACAAGTCCCCGCAAGTCCTCGCAAGTTCCCGCTAGTCCTCGCAAGTCCCCGCAAGTCCTCGCAAGTCCCCGCAAGTCCCCGCAAGTCCTCGCAAGTCCCCGCAAGTCCCCGCAAGTCCTCTCAAGTCCCCGAAAGTCCTCACAAGTTCCCGCAAGTTCCCGCAAGTCCCCGCAAGTCCTCGCAAGTCCCTGCAAGTCCTCACAAGTTCCCGCAAGTCCTCACAAGTCCCTGCAAATCCTCTCAAGTCCTCACAATTTCCCGCAAGTCCTCGCAAGTTCCCGCAAGTCCTCGCAAGTCCTCGCAAGTCCCCGCAAGTCCTCACAAGTCCCCGCAAGTCCCCGCAAGTCCTCACAAGTTCCTTCAAGTCCTCACAAGTTCCTTCAAGTCCTCACAAGTTCCTTCAAGTCCTCACAAGTCCCCGCATGTCCTCGCAAGTCTTTGCAAGTCCTCACAAGTCCCCGCAAACCCACAAGTCCCCGCAAGTCCTCACAAGTCCCCGCAAGTCCTCACAAGTCCCCGCAAGTCCTCTCAAGTCCTCTCAAGTCCCTGCAAGTACTCACAAGTCCCTGCAAGTCCTCACAATTCCCCGCAAGTCCCCGCAAGTCCTCACAAGTCCCCGCAAGTCCTTGCAAGTCCCCGCAAGTCCTCACAAGTCCCGCAAGTCCCCGCAAGTCCTCACAAGTCCCCGAAAGTCCTCACAAGTTCCCGCAAGTCCTCACGTCCCTGCAAGTCCTCACAAGTTCCCGCAAGTCCTCACATGTCCCTGCAAGTCCTCACATGTCCCCGCAAGTCCTCACAAGTTCCCGCAAGTCCTCACAAGTTCTCGCAAGTCCTCACAAGTCCCTGCAAGTCCTCACAAGTTCTCACAAGTTCCCTGCAAGTCCTCACGTCCCCGCAAGTCCTCGCAAGTCCCCGCAAGTCCCCGCAAGTCCTCACAAGTCCCTGCAAGTCCCTTCCACCTTGTTGCTTCCACATCCAAATTGGAGATTGCAAATTTCCTTTTTTACTGAATTTTGGGAAGGCATTGATATGATTATTAGGTTAAAATGAAATCCATTTTCTGGAAAAATCTGAACAAGTTCCTATAAATGTTTTAATACCTTAATTGTTGACTGTAATTACCACAGATTTCCCAGTTACCCCGACACCCAATAAGACATTTGAGTACAGCACACCGAAAAGCACGCCCAGGGGCACTCCCAAACGGTCAGCGTCCTCTTCCTTCCTAGAAACATGCAAACCAGATAGTGGGGAGTCAGTGGAACCAGACAGCTTACAGAGGGTAAGGAAGGTTTTTAAAACGTTTCTATTTTTTTTGTTACTGTAAAAACCCAGGTATAAAGTGCACTCGCATATGGTGCACCCCTAACGTTCAACTTTCAGAGAAAAAAAGGCAACAAATACCACGGAATGCGTTTCTGTGCCGATGCAGTCCTTACCATCCTAGATTTAGTCCAGATTTCTACACTTTTTTGTAACTTTTTTTATCTTTTTTTTTTCCTCTCCTACATCATTTTATTTTTGTGAACATTATCCACACTCATAAACGGTATTGATGGGCATTTATTAAAATAATAAAAAGAAAAAAGAAAAGCAAAAAAAAAATGCGCATTTTTGTAACTGCCAATATTTTTGCAAGTTAGCCACCACGGAGCAGCGAAATTTCACACCATATATGTGAAGCATTGTAAATTTCATCTGCACCAATTGTCTAGGCTATGACCTTGTTGGGTCTGCCAGACATGCGTTATGTAACTTTTACGAAATTGAGTTAAATTGGCAGCAGACAGTAGATGTTCGTTTTTTGTTTGTTTATTTTTAGTATATTTGAAACTAATTTAGTTCTTATGCCCTGATTTTTACAGCATACCTACTAGATAACTAGCAAATACTTAGCAGATATTTCTTTGTCATTTCGTTAGGTGATTGAATCCACGTTAAAAATCTCGTACTCCGGCGGTCCAGGAATGGAGGAGGATTATCACCGAGAGGCGAGCGTCCTACTTCACGTTGACATTAAACCCTCCGTCATGTTTACGCAGTGGAGTACAATCCCGGCAACAGAGTAAGAAAAATCGTCTCTAAACCCAAAAGTTAAATAGATTACATGATTGAAAAACTTTTAAAAACAAGAACAACAGCATTACATAACTAAAGAATAATGTTGATAAACTGCCTTGTAGAAATTTCAGCCACATAGATGCAGTAATACTTCAGAAAACCTGAAAAATCCATGGATGGTTTTTGTGTTGAATGAATGGGAAACAAATTGTCTGCAGACAATTTCTTTGAAAAAAGCACCTTCAGTTGGCAATTTCTCCCATAAAGGTACCATTTTACACGGAAAAACAAATCATGTTGTGTTTGTTACCATTGCTATTAACACTTTTAGTCAGATTTTTCTTGTCAACTTGTGAAGTAAAATTTTGGGTGACTGCAAATGTTGTATTGGGGCCTTTTAAAATTTTGTATGATTTGTTTTTTTTTTCCCAACAGTCCCAGTGAGTTTCATTTGGTGCTTGATACGCTGAATGCGGCAAATCAAGAATTAAACGTGCAATATGGCGACGACGCATCGTTGATTCTGGGCAGTCAACAGAGTAAAAGGTAAATGTGGGCCCCAGTTCGATGGTCAAGGGTTCGAATCCTGGTCTGGCAGTCAGGGAATCTCGTAAGAATTTGATGTGCAATATCGAGATGATGGTATTCTGTCAACAGAGTAAAAGGTTTATGTGGACCGTAGTTTAAAGGTCCTGGTGTAACTCGCTGTATTTTGACTAAAAAATGAAAACATGCAATATAGAGAATAAACCAAATTCAAGAAAATAATTTTAAAAATAAACAAAGAAGAAAATTTAAGGAAACAAAATTACACATTTTGTAAATTTTTTTAATATTTGGCTTTACTTTGTTTAGGTTAGCAATCAAGATGAAACGTTTTGTGGTTTCTGAACCACCACGCCCCTTGCAAAAAGACCTAACCGAGTGCGACCTCACGTCATGCAACGGTTACGTCCAATCACAGAGCAGCGTGCTTCTCAACGTCGAATCGCAGTCTACGCCGACCCGGAGTCAACTCTATGCACAGCAACTGGCAACTATGGTCGATATTAGATGGACATGCATATCCTTTTTCAACTATACCAGTTTGTCAAGTATAGCTGGTTTCGAGCGCTGCACCCTGGTGCCAGTATTAAAGCGCGTCGTTGGGGACATGCGCAGTTGCGTACTTAGTGCAAATATGGCTGATGCGTTGTTGAATAATTCTGTTAATTTAAGTTTATATTTTGAATTTTTAAGCCTCCACATTGATTTCAAATGTTGTAAATATTTCCATAATTTAAGTTCATCTGTGATTGATTTTGTAGCAGACCAAGCTGTTTATTAGCGGTGATGATTGTGGTGCATCAGGGATCCCAAAACGCTTTTGAACGAGATCGCATGTACCCATGTGTGTGACGTTACGTTCCCAATACCTGGAAGCTCCTGGGACGAGCGCTCGAGAGCAGCCTATACCAATTTTTAAACTCATGTTATGGAAAAACCACTGAAAATTTCAGAAAAAAAGAAAAATGTGACCAATTACGACGAAATAAGCGTAAAATAAAAATTTTGAAAAATTTGATGTTGGTATTTTTTAAAATTCAGCAGAAAAAGAGCTTTCCAATGGTATATAACACATAAGGTAAAACTATTCCCCCAACGCAACACAGCTTGGAGAAGTGGTCGTGTTCAAACAAATCTTACAAATCTTAAAACAAAAGTTTCTTACGAGTTACGAAGAAAGCTATCGTCAAAATTAGTTTTTAATTGTTGGATGACGCTAAAAATTTTGAATCAAATAGAATAAGAGTTACTCTTTCCAAATATTGCAAAACCCTAAAATTGACCGCCCTTCAATTTTTGACTGAACCGTCGTTATAGGAAATAGCGGCGTGTGACTTTACGCTCATTTCGTCGTGACAGGTTTATGGAAAGGATGTTCTCTATTCAATGTATTAGTTTATGTCCTTAACTTCGCACACCCTGTTTTCAAGAAGTCCGGTTTGGCCGCACTCGAGCAGTTAGACCTATCGCCATCCATGTTGGACCACATACAAACATGCCCCATACACTGGGAAATCCGTTTTAACGATAGGCTCGTCGGGAGTGACAGCCAGGCTAGTTTTCCTATGGGAGAACCGCTGAACGCGGAAGTTACGGTTACAAATACTACGGGTAAGATTCTATGGATATTGATCGCTCTCACAGACGCCATCTTTGTAGAAAAAATACAACAGTCTTTCCACGGTAAAGGGGGCATTTTGGCAACACAGACCATATTTTCAAGAAAATACCTTTGTCTGGTCTCAAAATAAAAGAAGTCCGTTTCAGTTGTTCTGAAGAGATAACTTAGACCCAAGAGTTACAAATAGTGTGACAACATGCCTTTTTAAAAACCCTGTGTACAAATTTCCAGTGAAAGCTCGTAACAACTTTTTTACCGTTCATTCATGCACAAAAAAATCATGCATGGATTTTTCAGGTTTTCTGAAGTATTACTGCATCTATGTGGCTGAAATTTCTACAAGGCAGTTTATCAACATTATTCTTTAGTTATGTAATGCTGTTGTTCCATATTTTAAAAGGTTTTCCAATCATGTAGTCTGACTTTAAGAAAACTGTTTCTTGTTTTTAACCATTTATATTTCAGACGCTGCGATAGGCAGGTTACAAGTCTTCATAGAACCCTACATCGACCATCAGAACGGAACTAGAGAAATTAACCCCCTGGAGAAAGTGGTCTGTTCCGGAAGCTGCAGTATTAATAGTGACAAGGTAATTATGGGCGGGTCATACCATTTATGCAATATGGGGGAGCATTTCACATGGTGAACCACTAGATGCTGGAGGACGTGTAAACACGTTCTGGCAATGTATAGTCAGTATATGGGTCGTTCTATAAATTTGGGGTCCAATTTTTCTGTCCCTGTTACGTCTGACATCTTGTAAAATGTTGTAGTTTGTAAATTCTGGACATATTCTTTAAATGCTTTCTATTTCAAGGAGTGATTACATAAAGTACAATTCATAAAAATATGTTTTGAAGGCATTTTTAATAATACTTGTTTGGCAAATGGCAGTATGTCAGGTGTAACAGGGACAGGAAAATGTCACACGTTGGACCCCAAATTTATAGAATGACCCATATGTCAGCTTTGCCACTGTTTTCCACGGTTGACATGTAAACACGTCCATTGTCCACCATTCATTTGTACACACCGTGTTTTGAACTCGACGGTGTGGACGGCCTGTCAGTGTAGCAAATCTCGCTCTGTGGCGGCCGTCTCGGAGTGTTGCTAAGTATGATCTTTTGGTGAGAAGATTCGTACAATGAATGTAGAAATGACTCTCAAGAGTCAGTATTTGTGGTGCTTGACCAGGGCCCAATTTCATAGAGCTGTTTAACAGCCCATTTTCCGTTAACCGAGCGTCAGGCTATTTCATAGACATCGTTAACAATAAGCAACTGAAAACCTGCCTTAACCGCAGAGCCAAATTTTGCTTAAGATAGTGACGCAACAATGGCGGTTTCCAAGCGCGCGCATGCTTAAGCACGCCGCGGCCGTGAAATAGCCTTAACGTTAGCACAACTTTTCTGCTACAGTAAGCACACGTTTTCAGCTAGCGCTTAAGCAGCTCTATGAAATTGGGCCCTGGTCTTAACATTTGGCCAATCACATTTGTATTTTTAAAAAGTTGGTATTTTTTGCCAAAAATAATCTTGTCGTCAACTGGTAAAAATTAATTAACATTCATTCTCCCTGACGCAAGCTAAATCAATTAGGCCAAACAAAATAAATAGTGTGTTTACGGTAACCCGACCTACCTGGAATTTGAGGCCAAATTGCCGACCTCAAACTTTTTATTGCCAATTTTCAAGTTGATAATTTTAAATGAGCACTATTTGCAATAATTTCCAACGAACATAACATTTTCTACACTTTTACATGAACATGTTTAATAGTGTTAATAGTGAGTTTCAAACATTGCAAAACAACACGCAAATGCATGAACTGAAATGTAAAAAATAATTTAAAAATAAAAATTATTTTCCTACCTACCTACCTGGATTTTTTTAGGCCGTTACCGTAAACGCACCATTTATTTTGTTTGGCCTTACTAGTTAAAATTAATTTTTTTAAATATATATTTTTTTAAATAATTTTTTTTTTAAATCCAGGAGTTAGAGGCTGAACAATGTCTTCAACACACATCAACCTTCATCTTCCTCTATCCCGGACTCTACAAGTTCAACATCACCTGTTCTGAAATGGAACCTCCCAAGCCACATCAAGTACCTATGGGACCCGCCATCTTGAAGGGAGATACCATTTTCCCAAAGAGGGAGGGCCAATCCTGGAAATACCGTCCCGCTTTGGAGGTGACAGTTACATAATCAATTTCAGTAAATTTTGTCAAAAAATGTGATGAAATTATTCTATAAATAGTTGAAGAACTATGTAATATTTAAAACAAAAAAAATGAAAATCTGAGGTGTATACATGTGTATAAAAGCATAAATAAACCAACTGAAGGTCTGGGACATTTGACCTTTTCTCAAAACTTTCGCAAGAAAGTAAATTATTAAGTAATTTTATCGTGAAATTGTACAAAATATCGCAGTTCAAAGAAATTGTGTAATATTTATATTTATGGAGTTATTATTGATCAATATTCATCTCAAATTAACGACTTTTTACAATTCGTCACAGATGCATGTTTATGTTAAAAATCATGTTGGAAGAAATTTGTTGTTAAAAACAACAGCTTTCCAACTTGCCCTTTCCCAACGGCCACCTCCCCCACCCCTACTTTTGAATTTTATTCGTTAATTTGTAATCTCCAATTTGAATGTGGAAGCAAAAAGGTTGGTGTGATCACTGCACTGCTTTATGTAACCGGATACATTAGAGGTTTATTTGACGATATTCTTGAAAATATACGGATTGAGAGCGCGAAATTTCAGAATGGTAATGAGAAAAATATGACAAATGATACAGTATCAAAATCTCAACACTCATGGGAAAAATTGGGGGCTCAAAAATGTGATCTGGTCAAAAGTTTCCGAAATATGGGTTGGGGAAAAAAATTCATATCGTCCTCATCGGGATTTGAACCCAAGACCTCTGACACGTTGGACAAATTGACAATAGGTGAATGATTTCCCGTCTTGATTTCCCGTGATCAGGGTAAACGAAAGTGGGGCTGAAATGCTTATTGTTAAAGTCAGATTACGTGATTGGAAAACCTAAGAACCAGAACAACAGCATTACATAACTATTAAGAATGTTGATAAACTGCCTTTTGGAAATATCATAGATGCTTAAGAAAACCTGAAAAATCCATGCATGGTTTTTGTGTATGAATGAATGGTTTTTTGTTTTATTTCTCCCACAAAGGTACCATTTTAAACGGGGAAAAAATCATGTGATGTTTGTTACCACTTTTGGTCGGGTTTTTCTTGTCAACTCGTAAAGTAAAATTTTGGGTAACAACTATTTATGTAAAACACGCAATAATTTGCAAGCACATGCTCACCCTCCCACCATCCCCCTCTTTCCTCTCCCCACCCCCAACTGTGAGTCTTTTTTAGCTCGGTAAATTTGCACTAAAGTCGCCAGTCAAAGGACCCACAGTTTTATTCCAGTTTGCCTGTAGACCGTATCGAATAGCCGCCATCTTGTGGGGCAGTTTCTTTGTTCCTTGAGGACATGCATTGTTGCACATACTGTCCTTACAATGTTAAACTGGTTCAAGTAACAAAAGGTGCCCTACAAGATGGTAGCTATTCGATACGGGCTATTCCAACTGTGAAGTTGGATAAAAGATTTTCTGACCACACCCTCAGTGAAATTGTCAGTAGGCTGTTTTCACAGATGTATCCAAATTGATGGATGTTTCTTGTGACATTGCCTAGTGATGAGCTATTTCATTCACCCGTTACTTTAAATTCGATTTCTGTGGTTGGAATTCATTTTGCATTAATTAGTTGTTAATTAGGGTTTGTTTTGCCCTTACCCGACGTAATTATTAACACTGTATACTCGGTGCTTTCCCGAGACACTATAAAAAACTCCATAGCGTGCTCAGGTGGGACTCGAACCATTAGTTCAAGCCCCGGACAAGCTTTTGTTTTTAAAGCATGCCTGAAATTTGCAACATTATGAAATTCCCAATTCACTCGCATTTCTCTAAATAAAACATGTTACACTCCTTATAGGGTACTAAAGTGAAAACGTCATCATCTGTGTGTTGACAAGATTACTGGGTCTCTACACTAAAACCAGTGAACTATTTCCCTGCACTTTACCAATGGACGTTTCAGATTACCAGCGACTGTTTAGACCCAATGACATGTACCATGCCAACTGACGTCACACTTTACCATAGACTGGCCGACCATTTGGCGCGCGGTATGTGACAGAGGGTACTTCCCCTTCATTGTTTCCCCATTGTCTCAAAGATCCAAGGATTTTTAAAGCAATTTCTTTCTGGATTTCGGGGGAGTTGGTGTGTTAACAAAAGGGAAGAGTGTGCTGAGGTATAGTACGATAGGGGAGCCTCTCTGTCGCATACGACCCGCTCTGGGAAAAAGGTACAATAAGTTGCGCAGGCTACGTCGAGTTTGCGCGACCATAAGAAGAAATCTGTGGCAGATCACGTCATTAAAATACAAAAACAAAATGGACATTCTAGGCGGTACGCAGATGCGTAATTTTTTTTTTACACCACTGCGAGGGGAGAACAATGAGGTTTGTACCTTTTTAGCGTCTTGAGAGGAGACTATATAATAGGTTAAGGTTCAGGGTTGGTTATTTAAAGGAGTTTTGAATGCGGTCGGTTTGCAACCAGCTTCGTGGTCTGGTTAGAAGAGAGCTCGACTTGTAATCATAAGGTCCCTGGTTCGAATCTATGCATGTTTGGGATTTTCCGAAATTTCTCGGTTTCTTCTTTTTCTCTAATAGTGAGAGTAAGAGTTGTCACTATTTCCAAGATTGTCACTCGAGAAGTGTCAGTCATTGGAAACTTAGACTCTATTCGGGTTGGAAAATTGGGGTGTACCCCTCGCTGCGGTGTAAATAAAAAACACGCTGCCCAGATACCGCCTGGAATGTCCGTGTTTCGCCAGGAATTTTCATTGTGTTTTTGTATTTTAATGAGCGTGGATCTGCCACAGATTTCGTCTTATGGTCGCAGAAACTCCACCAACACAATGGAAATAAGCTTTTTTTAAATAGCTTTTTTTGTGTTATCCTCGACAGTGTCTCGGATACTTGTATTTGTTTTTTTTATGTGTTCCATTTGATTGATTTGTACTGTATGTATGTTTTTTTTAGCAAGTAATATCCGAGATTGTCAAATAAAAATAACTAAACAAACAAACCTAGCCTGCGCGACTTATGCTACGAGCGGGGTCACATATGGCATACCTGCCAACTAGTACGATTTTATCGTATTTGTTACGACTTTCAACACTTTTAACACTTAAAAATCGTAACAATCGTAACGGTCGACTTGACCTGACTCTCCGCGCGCGCCGCATGTGTTGTGTACATGAAAACGGTGCAGTACCAGGTCAACTTGACCGTTGTACCAACTCGACCGTTGCAAGTTTCACTACAGTACGATTTTTTTACTCGGCAATGATGGCAGGTATGATATGGTATACTATTTAAGAAATAGTGTTTCAGGCTACGGATTAAAATTTATCTGACTTGCAAAATTGAGGAAATAAAGCCAAATGAATATATTAACCCATAATTACGAGTGTGTTTGATTTATTTCAATATTTTATACAATTAACAATAAACTAATAATAATAAACTGAATTCTGCAATTAACTTTAATTATTGTATACATTTGTAACCCATATGCTTCGTTCAGTTACAAAGAGTTGTTTCTGGACAGAAGGCTACGTTAAAGAACAAAACCATGCACAAAACGAACACTTAGTCGTCTGTTGAAAAACAGAAGAAACCTCTGTATACATGTATTTACAATTCCAAATGACAGTAGAGTCTACTGTATGCAAACAGTACAGAGAAAACAACAAAAGTAGATTGTACCTTTTAAAAACAGTATTTCTTTAACTGTACGTATTTGTCCAAGACTGCTGGCCCTTTTGCGAAGCTTTTTCGGTCTATAGACCGTATCGAATAGCCGCCATTTCGTGAGGCAGTTTCTTTGTTTCTTGAGGACATGCATGGTTGCACATATTGTGCTTCCATTGTTGAACGGTTTAAGTAACAAAAGGTGCCCCACGAAATGGCGGCTATTCGATACGGTCTGTTTTAATACCATGCACGTACAACACATTCCAAGAACTCGCAGACGAAATGTCTTGTACTCTTTCTTTGTTTTTCATGCTGTTTGGGGGAAATTGAGAAGTTGATAATGGCCTAAGGTCGACCTTGTGTACACAAAACATATGAGACAAACATAATCTGATGTTTTTCTGTCTCTACATTGGCAAACAGAAGCAATTAAACTTCTTGAACGGTCTCACGATTGGCTGGCTCTAATCACACGACTTGAAACTGGTTCCTGGTTGGTTCAGACATAAAACATGAGCAAACAGATATTTGCCAATAGCTCTGCTGCATGCCCAGACTCGTACTCCAGCAAACACGGTTTGATGAAGTTTGCTGTTGTTTGCTAATGTTTTATGGGCTGTCCACACCTGCAAACTTTTCTGAAAAACACGACCAAAGTTGACGTTTGGTCATGTTTAAGTGAAATGTTTGCCAGTGTAGGCGGGGCTTTCTCACCCTCGGCCTCCCGAACAAAGCTGATGCAAGTTGCTTATTAAAATGTGTCAGGTCTCGTTTACATGAACTGAAATTTTGGTTTAAATCCGTTGGCAAATGAAAAAGTTATTTAGCATCAAAAGTAGGCATGATTTTAACACGTAGTATATTACTGCCATTACTTCCGTATAGAACATGCTTATGTGGGGTTCACGATTTATATAAATTATATTGTGTTCGTCAGGTCACGCTCATAAAGCTGTGACCGCGCTTTACCTGTACCTACCTCTGCACCAATGGATGAATAGAAACCACTAATCCGTACAAAATATGATCGCGCACAAGCAATGGTGCCAGCTGTGTCAACTAGCCAGTGGACCGTGTAAAGGTATATTATGTACCTATACTTGCAGTGTAATTGCCCACTATATGCACGTGCAACATACCCCGCAATCCATGACGTCGCCATGTCTTCGAACGAACGGAAAGAATTCAACTCTCTGGGATGTTTCGTTGTTCTACTAGCGTTCAGCCTCAACCTAATATGGGGAGGTGTGTTCAAGGCTTTGGGGGTGTTGCTGCCGACTTTACAGGACCAGTTTGCGACCGAAACGTGGTTGATTGGAACACTTTTGGCGTTTGTGGCAATATCTGCCGATTTAACAGGTAAGTTTGAAACTTGCCAAATCAGGTGTCCCGCTCTCAGATGTTCCGCGTACTCGGATGTTCCGATGACCTAATATGGTAGCTTACGTCACGGAACGTCATGCGCACAGCGTATGTATTTATACCAGTTTAGGTGCAGTGCTGAGTTGATCAGCAGTATTCGCGCCATGTACGTACTTTGATGCGCGCAGATGTAGTGACATTTTTGCAAGATGGCGGCCGCGGACATGGCGGAGCGTTCATGCCGTTTCGCAGTATTTAGAGAGAAAAAAACGAAAACATTATTGATTACCTAAGCAAGGGGTCTTGCGCAGCAGGGCTTTCTGAGAGTCAGAAGAGAGAAACACAGAAGAGAGGCCAGTAAGCACGCGGACACATTTACAAGGGGACAATTTTACCTTTTACACCGGGACATCTGAGCACGCGGAACATCTGAGATCGTGCACGCAACGTGCTGAAACGTTCCGTGACGTCATCGGAACATCTGAGCACGCGGAACATCTGAGATCGTGACACCGGGAGGGAACAATTGGTGCCACGTGGGGGAAGGCCCCTGGTGACAAGCGAAGGAACAAAGTCGTTGTCTATGCAAACACCTAAACGTATCTAAGCTTGAACGAATTTGTTTTCACTTGAAACTAGCCACTTAGACCTGGTCATATATTTAAATCAAGTAACATGTCTCGCCAGTTAGTACAAATCATCAACTAGCCACCGAGACCTGAGACCGATTTCACAAAAGTTAAGACGAGTTCAGTGCATCCATGCATCATCATTCCCACACTAACGTCCTAAGATAAGAAGAGTGACCCTTCCTAAGACGCGTTTCAGCGCTTTGTGAAATCGGCCCAAGGTCTTGAATCTGCCACCCAGTATCCCGTCTCTCATTTTCCAGGCATCGTCACCATTCTCCTGGATCTCAAGTTTGGCACCAGACTAGTTCTGGTCGTCACCACTTTGATGACGGGCGTCGGAGTCATTTTAATTTCTTTCGCCACGAGCGTTGCACAGATCGCCCTTGCTTTGGCATTTCTTGTGGGTAAGTTTTTACAGTTGAACTCATTTTCTTTCTGTTCTTGAAATTTTTTCGTCGGGATTACAAATTATCGGCGAGTATTTTTGAGTGTTTTCGACTGTCAGGACACTGTGTCGCGGCTCTGTCGGGACAAAGTCGGAAACATTCAGGAAATGGTACAGTCGGCTATAATCGTGGTGCTGTCGTGGCATGTTCGTCATAATGATCGACGGGGCTTTCAATTGGCACTTTCTGGTGCCGATACCGGCCGAACATAACCGTAAAGAGAATCTGTTGTTGTTGTTGTTGTATATTTTATGGCATTTTCGGCAACTAAGGCCCTTTATGCCATCAACTATACGGTTTTAGCTTTAACTATACTATATTATCAACTTGAGATGACGAAGAAGGAGTTGCAGTTTTAGAAGTGGGAGGAAACTCCCCAGAGAAATGCCCCAGGGGAAAACCCACGCGGTCAAGTAGGGACTGCAAACCCAATCCACATACACGCCCCGGATTCGAACCCGGGACCCCAGAGGTGAAAGGCGAGGAAAGAACCCGTACGCCAACCCGACCGCCCCAAGAGAATCTGGACTTGAACAAGCCGGCTTTATAGGCTAGATTCGACGCGTGTCAAATTTATTTTACCCAGCACGATATGTGACAGAGGGACCGCACTCCCCTACTGCACCACATACCTCAACACACTCCTTCCCTTTTGTTAATGCACCACCCTCCTAAAATCTGAATGGAATTCCTTTTAAAATTCCTTGGATGTTCGACACACAATGGGGGAACAATAGAAGGGTTTACACTCTGTCGCATATCAGGCTACATATGCCCTTTGTCCCCCAGATGGAGAGCGAGAACAATAGAGCCACGTGTAGTTACTGTTCTCTCGCTCCATCCGGAGAACAAACACGGGAGAAATTTTGGTGGCCTGTGACAAAGTGAAAACACTGTACATTGAATAAAATATTTAATTAACTCTTTCCCCACATCAGGACCAGGGATTGGCATTCCAGTCGTGCTGAACAAAGCGGTGCTCGGGCAGCACTTCAGCAAGCACTACACCCTAGCCAGCGGGATAGGACACTCGGGTCACGCGGTTGGAATTCTAGTCTTCGCCCCCATGACCCAACTCTTCCTGGACATGTACGGGTGGCGAGGTGCCATTCTACTCACAGGGGCAATATGCATGCATCCAGTGACCTGCGCTGCTCTCATCAAAGTCAAAAAGCAAGACTATCAGCTTGTAAAAGATGAGGAATCCGAAAACGGAAGCCGAATTGACGGGAATGTATGTTCTGAGTTGGCCAGAGCCTCGGATGTTCGGATTCTCACGGAACTGGGTTTCTGGATCATCTGGTTTTGCCTGTCCGCGACGCGTCTGGCTAACAACTCTTGGATGGAATTCTTCGTGCCTCACCTCGTGGCCAAAGGAATCGCTCCGGAAATCGCGGCCGTAATCTGCTCCGTAGCCGGCGTCGGATTCTTCATAAGTACCCCTATTTTTGCCCCCGCGGTTGACCGAGGGAAACTCAGCTGCACCTCGGCTATAATAATGAACAGCGTGGCCCTAAGTATCTCCTTTATCGCAGACCCGTGGGTGGACACCGTTCCGGGACAAATCGCTCTGACTTTTATCTTCGGGATGTCGATCTCGGCAATGTTCACCCTTCTTGATATTTTGACCAAGGATCTGCTGGGCAGCGATAGACTGACCAGTGCCTTTGGATGGTGTGCAGTCCTCGGGGCGTTAATAAGTTTACTTGCTGGCTTTCTACCCGGTAAGTGCATTTTTGATTGTTCATTCAATTTCGTTGTTAATAGTAAGAGTATTCATATCACAGCAACAATGAGGTTAGCAACTTAAGATAAATGGGGCATGAACTTTTGTGTGGCCAATAACTACTTCATCAGATGCAACGACTTTAGCCTAAATGTGTCGGATATGGTTTCGTTTTAGCAAGCAAAACTCGAAGTTTGTCGGGAGATTCCTTTACTTCTAAAATCACTAGCATAATTAATGAACGCAAAGTTTAGGCCGAAAAGCGTGAGGACGTAAACACGGCCGGAAGTCACTTGGGACGCGGCCCAAGTGATTTTTAGCTAAAAGTCCTCGGCCGGTTTGGCAAAATTTGAAGTTTGTTGGGATATTCCTTGACTTTTTCCGTCTTCCAAAATAGCGAACATATCAGACGCAAAGTTGTATACTTTATAAGCAACTGTTCAATTTCAACACCCAATGATGATATAAACAAATAAAGCATGAGCTTCGAATGTACGTTTCGTTGTGGAGTTTCGGGTATGTACAAAAATTCGTGGTCTGATCAGAACAACGAACTAAAGCTCGTTGTGCTGTTTTTATAACTAATTATCCTGTTACGTTTGCTTCAAAAATTATTAATAATGTCATCTGTTATTGGACCAATAGGTTGGATATACGACACGCGAGATAGCTATGACTTGGCGTTCATCATAATTGGTCTGACGCCAATTGGTGCCCTCGTTCCGCTGGTAATCAACGTTCTGCGCATCAGAATCAAAGCAAAATGGCGCCGTAGTTGATGTCACGTGATTAGTAGGAATTTATTGAAAACGGTGAAAAGCTCACTTGTAATAAAAGTTATATTTTATGTCTAAAGGAGTGTGACAATTTTTTTTTCGAAAAAGGATTTCGCTCTAACTTATACAATCGTGTCAGATTGAGAGCGCCAAATTCGGGAATGGTAATCAGAAAAATATGACTCGTGATATGGTATCAAAATCTCACCACCCAAGGGAAAAAAATGGGGTGGCCAAAAAATGTGATCTGGTCACGTTCCTTTAAAACAGACGTTTTACATGTACGTCACAGCGGTCAATTATCGTTGAATTAATAAAAAAAACCGAGAAAATACCTCGCGCAAATGCTACCTCAATTTTTTTTCTAAACGGACTTAAATTATTTTTTTTCAGTACCTATATAGGACCTACGCGTCAATTTAAATTGTTAATTTAATTTATTTAGGTTTGACACTTAATTTACTTTATTTTGTTTTGGTTTGTCAATATAAAGGCAATACAATTTATATTGTTAATTTAATTAATTTCTCATTTTATTTATTTTGGTTTGTTCACGGACAAGCTTTGTGGTCGTTATTATAAGAGCATGCAACCATTCGTTATTAAAGTAAGCTTGCATTTTGCAAACAATACGAACACCCCCCGTTCTATCTGGTAAAAGGAGACAATTTAAAGGAATATGTGTGATTCCTATAAAACCACTTTAGGACCGTCTTGCATAAGTTCTGTGGTCACCTTTTGAAACCATTTTTGGTAGGCCTACTGACATAGCTTTGTATTTTTGTATATTCCCACTCAAGATAAAATTTGTTTTATTTTGTTGTTGTGATGAATGATGAACTTTAATCATAAATATGATTAAATGATTTAAACCTTTTTAGGGGATTGGGGGTCAGAACTATAGTAGCCCGAATACCTCCGACCGCACACATCTTATGTGTGACGGCCAGAGCGGTAGAGTTCCCCAGCGGCCGGACTTTTTTGGGCGCGTAGCATTGCAACACGCCCAGAAGGCTGCCGCCATTTTTTAAAAACGACAATGGAGGAAACGATATTTCTGTAACTTGCAGAATGATCGTCACCCTCTTGGCCAGATGGATGGATGAAGATTTCTGGATAAGAGAACGTTTGTTTGGAAATTTCTGTCCTGGGTGAGAGGAAAAATCTCGCTTAAATTATGTAGCAAATTCGCTACAAAAAAGTCCGGCCGCATGCATGGGTCTGGCCGCGTCACACATAAGATGTGTGCGGTCGGAGGCATTCGGGCTATAGGTCAGAACAACTTTTACAAATCATTGCATATAGGCCTATGTTTATTACACCAGCAGCCGATTTCACGAAACTTTACGCAATTGCGTAAGTCCACTTATGCCATAAGTTATTGCGTAACTCGCCGACTTACGCGTAAGTCTTGCGCCATAACCGTTTATGGCGCAAGTTACGCACTGTTTCGTGAAATCGGCTGCTGTATCAGTTGCCGCGAAAATTATACTGCGTGACCATTTTTATAGTGTTATGCTATGACAGTTCACTCAGCCGAGACATGTTCCACGGTATATGCACCAACGCTATATATGTAAATGACTGGTAAGCGACGTCCTCAATGAATGTGTGGGTTTTTGTTGAACGGGCTCTCCTGGGGCCAATTTCACAGAGGTGTTTAAGCACAAATATTTGCTTAAGCACAAAAAGCTCTTGCTTAGTAGGGAACGTTACCAGTGAAATCCTCATGTGATAGAAGTAGTGTATGAAGTAGTTTCGTTTCAATGGTGATTAGGCACCATACCATACCATATGTTGTATGACCAGTGTAAGAGGACTGTTTTATTACCATGACAATCTCATGAAATTTTGGCTGGTAACCTAATTTAATCAAGCAAAGTTTTTCATGCTTAAGCAATTTTTCATGCTTAAGCAGCTCTATGAAATTGGGCCCAGATCCTTGGCGACGCCGCTGATTGAGAGCACAGCATTTCAGAATGGTAATGAGAAAAATATGACAAACAATATAATTATCAAATTCTCAACACCCATGGGCGGGGCTTCTTATCATTTGCAATGACCCAATTTTGTTTTTCATGAGTCCCGGTTTTACGACCGTATATTGGAAATTTGTACACAGGGTTTTTAGAAAGGCATGTTGTCACACTATTTGTAACCCTTTTTGGGCTTAAGTTATCTCTTCAAGACAACTTTAACTTGTTTCTTTTATTTTAAGACCAGACAAAGGTATTTCCTCGAAAATAGGCCTATGGTCTGTGTTGCCAAAATGCCACCTTTACCTTGGAAAGACTCCTATAGATTTTCAAGGGTTTCTGAAGCACTGATGTAGCTAAAATTTCTTCAGGCTAGTTTACTAACATTCTTCCTTACATAGAGGCTTTTCCAAATCTCGGCTTCGTCTCCGGCTCCATCTCCATGTGGTTTACATGGAGCCGGAGCCAGAGCCCAAGTCGAGATTTGGAAAAAGGCCATATTTTACACTCTTATTCCACGAATTTGCAAAAAGTTGTATCTTGCGAATGATACAAGATGGCGTATATAAGAATTAATCCAAGAGCGAAAATGGTCATTTAAATTATGTTTTATTCGTACGTGTCGATTTTTATTTCACAAAACCTTTAGTATACTCTTCACTGCTTTGCACCGAGTGGTAGGCCCTATATATTCCATTTCCCTAATTACCGTGTGTAAAGTCGCAAAGTAGTGTATTATAAATGAATGGTACAAATATTTTGTACCATAGGGGCCTACCAATGAAAAATATCATTTCGAACAATGTCCGGGCCACACCAGGCAACCTCAGAATCCAAGTTATCCTGGATCCTGATAGGGAATATAAGTAAAATGTCCAATCATGTACATATGATTATGGATACCCTTACTTAACTAAGAGAAGATATACACTCGACCAAAAAAGTTCTGTCACCAGTAAGACATTTGTAGATATTTATTATGAAATTGGATTTAATGTAGGAAAATAATATATCAAATTTTAGCTGAACATATCACTCAAAGGAATAGAGCTCAACGGAGTCCATGATGGCAAGCTTGACGGAACAGGAATGCAACAAAGGAGTGTGGGGTCAGAATGAAAAACACCAAAAAACAACGATGTCAACTTTATTGCACTCAAGCAAGGGAAGTTACAGTTCAGTATTTTGCTTCCACCATACCTAATGCAATGGCACGATTCAGATTAGACAATTTAACCATTTTGATTTGGATGGTTTTTTTTTACAAGACATTGATAAATCCAAACTCACTTAAAATGTCCTAATTGTCTACACACAAATTGCCCAAATCGCAAGTTGCATTGTTCTTTGGTGTTTTTTCATTCTGACCCCACACTCCTTTGTTGCATTCCTGTTCAGTGAAGCTTGCCATCATGATCTTTCTTGAGCTCAATTCCTTTGAGGGATATGTTCAGCTATAATTTGATATATTATTTTCCTACATTAAATCCAATTTCATAATCCAATTAAATAATAAATATCTATAAATGTCTTACTGGTGACAGAACTTTTTTGGTCGAGTGTACATGTACCCAAAAAGATAAATTGCACAAAAGATGTCGGTTAAATACGCCCCTGTCACGTACGTCGCAGGACGAGGTTAAGACAGAAAATAGGGCAAAATCATGCGATAGTCGTGAGACTGTCCTACGATATTTGGGTGTCCTGCGACAACAAATAGCGTCGCAGAGGACTGTCATGGGGTTTTGGTCCGGACCAAAATCAAAATGTTGTGGGATGTTTTTGCCCATGGCCGTGTCGTAGCATAATCATACGACTGTCCCACGACATGCGTATGATTATCGTACGATTTTAGGGTCTTCCAAGGCCGTCAAAATTGTACGCATGTCGTAGGACAGTCGCATGACTGTCGTACATTGGTCCTGCGATGCTCGTACGATGGTTGTGTCTCGCGACAATCGCACGACGAAAAAACATCGTACGTAGGACAGTCGCAGGACATTCGTACGATTTACCTACGATAAAGTGCCCATATTTTCCCACGACGCGACGGACGGCAGGATTTTCCCGTACACCTTGCGTTCCGACTCCGTTGCGATTGCACATGCAGACACGCCAAACTTTCGAGCATGCTCGAAATTCTGCGATTGCGTTTCGACGGACACGTACACAAAATCGTTATCCACATCGCCATCGGAACGCATCGTAAAACCCGTACACCTTGTGATGCGACAGCACGCAAGGTGTACGGCCGATTTTAGATCGTGGCCCAATAATTTTGTACGATTAAAAATATCCTGGGACGTATGTGACGGGGGTTTTAAAAATGTCAAATCTGGCCACACAATTTCATTGTCATGATCATATTTTCTAAAACAAAGTGCAATTTTCTTTTAAATCATACATGTAGTTTTCACATTAATAAGTACATAAAGGCAGTATACATGATTGGTATCTCGCAAATCAGAAATGTTCACAGATTTACGCCTAACTTACACAATATAAACATGATGACCGTAGAAATGGTTTTGTCTGAAGTGCTAGTCTTTGAGAAATGAGTAAAACGATTAGTTTTCGTCTCATGAGACAAATTCAAATAGCCCTAAAACCATTTCGCCCCAAATCACTTCGTGCACAGGCCGTGGTTCAGGGGCGAAATGACTGCAAACCCCTTTTTTGACTGTTTTCTCAAAAGTTAGACGAAGTACGGAGCTGGTTTTTATCATGCATATCTTCAATCACACAGGGGGATGAAACTATTTGTAACAGTTTACCAATCATGTATACTGTCTTTAAACTAAGGATATAATATTAAAGCCCCAATACATCATTTGCAGTGACCCAAAATTTTACTTCATGAGTTGACAAGAAAAACCTGAATTAAAGTGTTGATAGCAATGGTAACAAACACCTCATTATTATTTCCCCCCGTGTAAAAAGGTATTTGTCTTGGAGAAATTGCAAACTAAAGGTTTTTTTTGTTTTTTTAAATTGTCTGCAGACAATTTTTTACCATTCATTCAACACGAGAACCATGCATGGATTTTTCAGGTTTTCTGAAGTATTACTGCATCTATGTGGTTGAAATTTCTACAAGTCAGTTTATCAACATTATTCGTTAGTTATGTAATGCTGTTGTTCCTATAATAAAATGCAAAGAATGCAAGTGACCAAAATGCTAATAAAATGAATGAAAGAAGATTTATCTTTTTTGATATAATCCTGATCACCACACGAGACGAATTAGAACGCATGTTAATTTGAATAATACTGCACAGCAAATGAAATATATTGGTGACTTGTCTAAATTCAAATCGAGAAGTGAGCTCGTCGTTCTTCGGGGACGAAAGTATCGTTCTAGGGAATTTGCTGGATACAATTGCTAAAACAACCGGGAAATCCTATACAGGGTGTCCCAGAAAAAACGAAACCGAGATTTATCGATGTTTAATCATACTTTAATCTCAATCTTGAATAATAAATGACACATATTTGGAAAGCTTAGTTCCTCATCTTTCATTTGATACCACTCATATGATACATACTTCACGCATGAATGAATAAAATATGAAGCAGGGCTACCAAAAAGTCATTTGCACAACGATACCTGAATTTCAGGGGTTTCAACACGCACGTTTTTAATGCACAGGTTACCATCTCCGAATCCATTCATGTGAAAAATCGGTCAGGTGTGAAAAAAACAAATGATTTAAACAAAAAACATGGAAATTCAATCCATATTTAAATGCAGGATATCTCTGTCATCCCTGGCCAATTTTTCCTGACTGAGGTATCATACGAAAGGGCAGAAAATGAACTTTTTAGAAATGTGATTATTTCTTTGAAATTCAGGTATCGTTGTGCAAACGATGTTTTGGTAGCCCTGCTTCATATTGTCTTTATTTATTCATGCGTGAAGTATGTATCATATGAGTGGTATCAAATGAAAGATGAGGAACTAAGCTTTCCAAATATGTGTCATTTATTATTCAAGATTGAGATTAAAGTATGATTAAACATCGATCAATCTCGGTTTCGTTTTTTTCTGGGACACCCTGTATAATTGGCCTGTAAGGTAACGATTTCAATTTTACATTGAAAACTATTTACAGGGGAAACTTAGTTTCTTAAATAAGTACATGATTTAATGGGTGGAATTTGTTTTTTCTATAATTACTGTTAAAGTAATGCTCGTGGAACTCTCCAAAATTTAGTTCATGATTTTGGGTTGGGGGCATTTTTTTCTTTCTTATATTGTCTTGAATAGATAAATATTAATAACTTTAGAAATTGCTTAATAAATTGTATTCTTGTTTTTTTTTTCCTAAATAATAATATACATTAGCATTAGGGTAATTCCCAAAATTAGGGGTCCAAAAGTGTGACATGCTTTTTTAAGATTTCCAAGTGTTTTTAGTGATTGAAAGTGGTTTCCCAGTAAAAAATAATTATTTTATTTCAACAAATGCCACTCAAATTTAATGCTTGTGTGTAGATATGGCACCAAGGTTAATGCAAACTCATTCTACAGCCAATTTTCATTGGCGTAGGTAACCGGGGACACCAAACTCCTATTCAATACCATGGAAAGAATTATAAGCCTTTATGGTCTTTTGTTTTGAATATTTTTCAGGAATCAGAGAACAAAATATTCAAGAAAATGATGTTGCCCCCTATAATCATAGACCAGTCCATTACTGAGAATTTTTGAAGCAGAGAGTGTCGTACGTAACCGGGACACTAAAAATGTTGGACCCCTAATTTTGGGAATTACCCATTACAATTGCAACTAACATGATTTCAAAAAAGAGAAACGTAAGATTTAAAAGGAAATGTGTGTGGTTGTTAAAGGCCCATTGTATCATTTGCAATTACTCAAAGTGTTGATAGCAATGGTAACAAACACCACATGAATTTATTTCTGTCCAAAATGGTATTTCATGCTGGAAATTGACAACCGAAGGTGGTTTTCTAAAAAAGTCCCATGCACGGGACTTTTTAACCATTCACTTGTACACAAAATCTATATAGAGGTTTTCTGAAGCACTGATGCATCTAAGTAGCTAAAATTTCTTCAGGCTAGTTTACCAACATTCTTCCTTAGATATGTTACACTTTTATTCCACGAATCTGTAAAAAGTTTTATCTTGCAAATGATACATAGGGCCTTTAAAGAGCTATTAAAATGATTTCTAAAATTTTTTTTTTTCTTCTAAATTTAGAGTACTGATTATATCTTTATGATTACGATTGCAATTTTTAAATCATTGCTCAAAAAAGAATCGTGGCATTTTTGTTCGCTTTGACCACCATCGAATCACAAATTAACTTTTGAACGGTGCGAGACGAATCTGGTAGGAACCGTCATTTTATAAGTTGTGTAGGCTCCATGATAAAAAGTTCGGAAAGTCAAGTTTGACTGACGATTTCTCTCTTGTTGCAAAATAATTTTCCTTGAATTTTATATCATTGGAAAGCCCTGTTAATCCTCTTTACGATGATGTGTCATTTATTATGATTAAGCAATTGGGGGGTGTGCAGCACAGCTGAATACGGGGGCGGGTGTAAAGAGAAATGTCACAAAATGCATTGCTATTGTCAAAAAGTGCATTGACACATTCCCATCCTCCAAGCAAAAGGGGAATGCACTGCATGACAATAGCAGTGAATTTTGTGACATTTCACTTTCCACCCACCCCTGTATTCCGCTACACTGCACATCCCCCAATTGATTAATCATAACAAATGACACATTACTGTAAAGAGGAATAACAGAGCTTTCCAATGCTACCAAATTCGAAGGAAATGATTTAGTAACAAGAGAGAAATCGTCAGTCAAACGTGACTTTCCTAACTTTTTTTGGAGAGTTTAAAAGGTACGCTATGTGTACACGCAGTATTTATTCGCAGCCAGCCATGAGAACTGCACTTTCACACACGGCAACCGACAGTCTGTTTACAGTGAACACGGTATTGACTCTGCACCTCACGCGTGCACCCGATCACATCACATTACATAGCAAGAAAAAATTAGTCTGATTATCTGTATCTAAAGTATGCATGATTACACGTCAGTACATCAAATGCTATTCACATGAATAGAACAATTGCGCGCCGTTTCAGAAATTATTTTTTCAGCTCTTCAATAAGATCAAAATATCTCAGCTAATAAAAACAAAATGAACAAACCAAAAGTAATTAGGATATCCCAGAATTCTTGTCACTTCCCTATTTCAGGTCAAAGGTCATCGTCGGAATTTCTTGATCATTCGTAGTGTCTTCATCATCATGGGCGCTATGACCTTAGTCGCTAAAGGAGGGAAAAAAATAATCAGTGACATATTTAAAGGGCCCCTTAATTAGGATTTTTATCAATGAAATATATGCTTTAAAACCACTCTACTCAGTTAAAGTCATAAAAATCCTATTTGGAGCTTGCTTTGGGGGTTAAAACAAAGGTTTTTAGTTTTTATGCTAATGCAAATATGCATATTCATGACCAAGGTCACGATGTCACAAGAGGCAAACACAGAAAAATCACATTCAACTGTGCACAAAAGATTCCACTTTTTTCTCAATTTTCCTGAAACTTTTGTAATCCATGGCTGTTTGAGTTTGTTTTACATGTTGCCTGCTGTAAGCCATGACAAAACTGGGGGTAGAAACTGCAGCAATTTGCCACAAGTCCAACTTGAAGTCTTATGTTTTTTCTTAACTTTTCCCTTCTGTCTTCCTTACGTGATGCACTCAAAACAGCGCCCTCTGTCTGTGATTTATTGCAATGAAATCTTCAAAGTTGAAAAAGGCCACCTTTTATTGTTTTTACATCCAAACGAACAATAGTATGTCTTGCTGAACAAGTAATCCGTCATTATGAGACAAAGCTTAGGCACAAAGTTGTTTAGCATGTCACAGGCCCTTTAACGCTGGCAATGTATAGTTACAGGGGCGGTTGACGAATTAAAACGTCAGCTTTGCCGCTGTCTACGTGTAAACACGCACATTGTCCACCATTCATTTGTACACACTGTGTTTTGAACTTGACGGCTGTGGGCGGCCTGTCAGTGTAGCAAATCTCGCTCCGTGGCGGCCGCCTCGGAGTGTTGCAAAGTTTGATCATTTGGTGAGAAGATTCATACAATGAATGTTAAAATTCTTTCTACAGTGCGCTTTAGGCCGTTTCATATACGAACGTAATCGTAAGTTTGAAATCAGAAAAGTTTTCATGCCGCGAAATGTATGACGTAAGATTTAATTAAGATTCACGTTCGTACAAACTTTGATCTGGCCTACAGAATCCATACAACGTAATTAAAATGGTGCGACAGAACAGGATTTCCAAGACGCGTATGAACCGATTTTCCTCTTACGTTTAGCTTGCCGCCTCAGCGAGCCAGACTCGTCACTGCCGCCCGGTTGGATTATTCTAGTTGGCCGATTCGGCTGGACGGTGCTTTTTGAACGTTGTTCGGGGACGTGTTTTTCTGATGCTGTGCCGTGGCGAAGTTGTTGTCGCATCACGTTGCGTGGTGGCTTGGCGGGGCGATCCATGAAGGCCATTTTGGTTAGTCGGCCTGTAGCGTGCCAAAAAACCAGACATTACACTTGGGCCTGTGCATTTTCGCATAATTTACTATTCGAAAAATCGGTTACATTTTCGAAAGAATATTCAATAATCGATGTGTGAATTTTTTCCTAAGATTTTGACCAAAAAAATGTTCTGTGAAATTAATTGATTTTGGCACAAACGAAGTCACAGCTTACAGGAATACGTCAGCCTTTTTATTGCCAAATTTGCCGTCTCAAAAAATAATCTGTGCCCCCCCTATAGACTTATTGTTTTTGCATAAGTTATCGTCTGTCCTTGTACACTGGACTCGTGGTTGGACGCAAATATGACATCAAATATGACATCTTAAACTTGTCGTATAGACTAGTATTTAACACCTATTCCTGTGACAATTGTCTAATCATGTACAAAATCATTCAAGCGGAATGCATACCCTCAATAAAATATCTGCGTATACACCACAATATCCCTAACTTATTGTGATTAGTATAAATATTCCTTTACTTCAGAATGTGTCATTTTTTTGTAATTATTCAAACAAATGTACAGGTTGGAGTTTTGGGGACCAATTTTTAATCTTACCTGGGTCCTTGGCTGCCATTTGCGCCGTGATATTCGCTGTAATTGACTTTAATTTGGCATCTCTCGCATCATGCTCTCGCTGAGTACGATAAAAGAAAATGCATGTTTAACGACAGATTACATGATTGGAAAACTGTTACAAACAGCGTTATCTCCATGTGTATGATAAAAACCAACCTGTGTATAAGTCGGCTCAGTACCTCATCTACGTTCCAAGAAAACAATGAAAAACTGTGTCCATGCTTTCAAGAAATTTTGCAAAGTCACTGTCCTATTTAGGCTGGTTCCCTAGCTATACTGCACGGAAAACAGAACCTTGTTTCGTTCATGCGAGGGCGCCCTTGAGGCCCTTGTAATAAAATGTGTGTGCACATGCACTTATAAATTCATCTTTAAATATTGCTTTCTTTAAAAAAAAAAAAAAATATCGTGCTGCATTTGCCAACCCCAACCACATTAACAATAAAACTTCAACCAAAAACTAACATTTTGAGCAGACGGTCAGACAGACGGACGGAAATTTGTATTACATAGGCTCGCCTCTGCTTTGCAGCTCGCCAAAAAAAACACATTTTGCTTGTACGAAAACGGTTTAATGTTAATTTTTTTTCGCCAAACTTTAGACAAGTTTAGTTGCCAAATTCTTTTGCCATGATTATTTTGTAAAATTTTTACTCACGATGTAGAGTTCTCTCCACGTCTCCATTTCAGAAGGGCCTTTTCTTTTGAAATCTCGCTCCGCGTGCTTCTGCCAAAGTGGATCCGAATCCTCAAGAAAATGCTGAGGAAAATAAAATAACATGCTGTACAAAAACTCCCAAGGCCAAGAAAACGGAGAAAAAATTTGCTTGTAAACCTGAAACCTTAAAAAGTGGCTCACTCTTGTGTGTTTGTATTTAGAGCTTGATCCAAAACTGGTAAACACTGGATGAAATTTTTAAAATTTCTTAAATTAATCAAAATAATACCTCGAACAGTACAGAAATGTCCATATTTTACAATCATATTACACAAATTAACATAATAAATTTGACTGGGCACACTTGTCATCACATTTTCAAGAAAAAGTTGAAAATGCATGTAAAAAATTGTAGTTTTTGTCAATTTTATTGATTGTCTGTCCCTCACGCATAAAAACAACCTCTGCATAAAACTGTAAAGTCAATTTCAACATGGTAAAAAAATACCCCTTTGAGTACATTCTATCGGTGTGCTAAAGAATATTGCACCTACCGGATTACAATCCTCTAAATGAAAGAGCTGCTGTGGTGTACATCTTTGCAGGACGGGGGACAATATTTCATAGGGCACCCCGCCTACTTCGTCTAGAGCTGTCGGGCCAAGAAAATGAAAACATGTAAATTGTTTAAACATTACAAGAAAAAACCAATGGTAGGGATAGGAATTGACGGTTAATTCAGAAACCGGTTTTTAATTCTTTCAGGCGTCGGTTAACCGTCACTAAAGATTGTTTATAGATGCATGTCCAATGTACACAATACCCCCTAGGCTCCTAAAATAATCATTGAACCTTTATCTAGTCAATTTTACTACGACCCCATACATTTATTTCAGTGTCATGGAGTTCAAGGCTAATAAAATTAGATTACTAGTTTTTCGTCAGCGCCAAACTACATGTACTCCCAAGTGAAAAGTTTCCATTTGAGTTGAGCAGTCGCGATCTGCAGCTTTTGTGTTTATATTCAAATATATTGCTCTTTCATAACCAGACATCTCCCATGAATTTTTTCATCTCAACTTGTTCCTTCAAACACAAGCTAACCGGTTGAACTCAATGGAATTGATACTGGCACTAAACCATTTGTGGATGAGTTTAGAGCCTTAATAATCAGTTTCTAAATGGCAGTTTGTGTATGTGTAAAGGTTGTATTTTTCCTTGAATAAATAATGAATAATGAAAAAAATCCCTCACCAAAATTTGATAAATGGTTGACGAGAAACTACTAGTAATCTAATTTCATTGGCCTAACCCTCTGAAAACTATTGTAAATTCTTCAAAATTGGATTTCGTTTAAACGTTCGACAACTGGTTTTTAATTTTTTTTTCGGTTAAACGTCCATTCGCTAGTCCGTGTGCATGAATAAACACGAGTACAATTACATTAGGGGGATAAAAACTAAGCAGACAAAATAAAAAAATAATATATATATATATATAATAAATCTAGTAATCTCACCATCTATATTGTCACACAACACCTCCATACAGATGTCATACAACCGTCGGACACCTACAAAAATTAATCAATTGAATAAAAGTTCAATAATGTCTGGTGTTTTTTATAAGGGAAGAACGGTATAACCTTTTATTCATAGGGCATCAAAATGAACAGTAGTATTGTCTTTTTAAACAAGTAATCCTTCATATGCAGCAAAAACTGTGCATAAAGTTATTTAGCATTTTAGGGCTTTTAAAGTTAACCATGTGACATGCTCTCCGCCAATAGAAACTGTCTAAATTATTAATTTTTTTGTCCGAACTGAATGTAGTATTCACGACATGTAAATTGGGGTTAAGACTCGAACCCAGAATTTTCTTTTTTCTCAAACCTATGACAAATTTGAAGAATTACTTGTAAGGCGATTTAATCTTGAACGTCCTGAGAAGACTTTAGTCCGTCCCTGCTTGGGGGCGAGGTACGCCTGTTCCTCTTCAGCTGTTAAGGCTAAAAGAAAAAACAGCAAATTAAAGATTTCAATGATAAAAAATCCTAAATTTTAGAGAAACATGCATTATATTGTGAGACTTTATAGATTTAAAAAAAGAAACGCAATTTTCTCAAAATATCAATTCTCGATCAGAACAGAAGTTTGTTGAATACAGTGAACTTGTGGATAACAAGGCACTGATCGACCAATCACTTTGGAATTGCTTTCAAGACTGTTCTGCTTCAGTGATTTCCTCCAGGTCCAAGTGGAGCTGTTTGAACAAAGTGATTCCCTCAGCAATGACATGTGACATTTTCTGTTTCTGGGAGAATCCTGCAGTTAAGGGCTCTCAGAAAACCAATTTTATTGTGTTTTAAACTGACTGAACCTGCTTGGGATATAGCTGACCTCGGGATCCGCGCATCTCCCAAACAGCCCTAGAAGTGCGGGAGCTCAGGGAGGCACTTCAGGCAGAGTGGCGCACCCTGCCTCAGTGACTCTTACGGAGGCTACTGCAGTTAGCCTTGCCACAAGAGGTATTATACACATAACATTTTTCGGTCAGAATATATTTTGCGTTTTTTAAAAAAATACCTCGCTTTTTCTGTGGCGATGTAACATCGGGAAGGCGCATTGGTTTATAGTTGGGCTGAATTTCAGGCAGATTTAGCGACACGTCCGTTGACTCTTTTCTGGCCTATCAAACATTGGTAGAGACAATTTGTTAAAAGAAATAGGTTTCCCTGGTCATTTGGCTCTTAAAGGCACAGGCTCGTCAGCAATGCGCACGTGCCAAATTCGTGCCACGAAATACGCAGCTCCATGCCTTTGCTATGGAGCTGCGTATTTCGTGGCACAAATTTGGCGCGCGCGCATTGCTGACGTATGAGCCTGTGCCTTTAAGTGAACCTTCTCAACTCCCTAGGAGTATACATCCCCAGCCGCTTGTTAGGTACTCATGAGGTACCGTAAGAAAACAATTGCACCCTCGCAAGTACAGTACCCATTTGCTCCTCTGTGTATATGCCATTTATAGCCTTAAGTGCCTTGCCTGGATTTTACCTTGCGACCTGCAAAATTAACCCGGGTCTTGAATTCAATTTGCTAGACTACTCGGCCATGACGCTCAAATTTAAACAGGTTTAATTTTTGTTGGAAAAGTACGCTAGGTGCTTATTTGTGTTGAGAATATATCCAAAGCTAATAGGAAATGTAAAAGGAATCGATAGTTAGGAGATTCGTCCACAATTTAAAGATTTTATTTTTAAATTGTTCACCTTTTTGGCCTGTTTAAATGCTTCTTCTTCCTCCTCACTCATACTTCGTTTCTTCCGGTTTCGGCGACTTGTATCTGACCCCTGACCCGAGTCTGAACTCTGACCTCTGGGTGGACTTTCAAATGTCATGCTTTCAAATTTTCTGGCGTCCTCGGAAGACGAACTCATTTCAACATCTTTTGAGTTTTCCCCTTTGATCTTTTTGCTGAAGTCCGATGTTTTTCCCTTCGCTTTTGAAACACTTGATTCCGACGTCTTTTTAGTAGTCGACGTTTTACTCGTGCTGGGTCTTTGCGCTTCGGTTTTAGAGGGGCTTTTTACGTGACCCGTTTTATTTTTGACGGCTTTTTTTACTTTTGCGATTACGGGGGACACGAGGCAATCGGCAAATGACATTCCGGTGGTATTGAAACTGTGTCCAACAGATTCGTCATCAGTGTCATTTTGACCAATTTTTGAGGGGCTTAAAGATCGACTCTTACTGCCCGTTTTTGATTTTTTAACATCCTTTTTCGATGCAAGTGAAGCATTCTCCGTCTTTAAAACGGTTTTCGCAATCATCGTTTTAGACCCAGAATTTTCTTCACTTGGTTTTTTAGGCTTCACAGGTTTTGTGGGTGTTTTTGATTTGGTTTCGACGGAATCCAGAACCTTATTTTTGTTTTGCGAAATCTTGTGCCCCACGTCAACGCTTTTCTTCACGGGCGAGCTGTGATGCTTTTCATTAGTTTCACGTTTAACGTCACCTGGACGCGAGTTGGCTTTCGGTTCGGGGGTTTTAGTCACTCCACTGAGTGCTCTGTCATGTGATTTATCGCGCGACTTTTCATGAGGTGTGCTAGTAACCTTTTTCTCCGAACTAGACGATTTTAGCGCAACACCTGCGACTTCATTTTTAGCAGTTTTGTCTTGAGTTGTGCGGTCTTTTGCAGGATGAGTTTTCAGTTTCTTAACCGGACTTGCACTTGTCGAGGACGGCTTTTCTTTCAGCCGCGTGAAATCGGCGTCTAATGTAACTTCGTCCCTCGACCGTTTCAGTCCCGTCGTTGATTGCGACTTGGAAGAACTCTGAAGTTTGGAAGCAACATCTGAGGAGGTTCCAGCCAGTTGTGCCTTTTGAGATTGACTTTTGTTCGGCGATTGACTTTTGAAGGTGCCCTCCGATTTCACTGGACTGCTTTTTCTTGGCGAATCGAGAATTTGACGAGAAACTGGTTGCTTCTCCGGGCTTCTGGATTTAGACACGGCTTCTACAGATCTTGGCGAGGCCTTTTTCTCCGGGGATTGCGATGATATAACTGCTGATTGGCTAGACATTTCGGACGGGTTCTGATTACTGGCTTGTTTATCCATGGCCTCTCGAACCATGGCCTTCCAAGTTTGGACCAAACTGCGGGCCGTTTCGGCAATTTCACCTTCGTACTTGCGGAATCCGTTCACAACTTTGCCGATACCGGTTTCCTTGAAAATACAAGAGTTGAAGAACGTATTACGATAACTTATTAAACTTAAGCCTAGCGTACATCGACATTGCAACTGGAAGCAACTCAACTGATCAGTTGCTGTCGATGTGTGCATAGCGCGCACATCGACAGAAACTGATTAGTTCCGCAACTAGCGGCAACTGGGAGCGTCCAGCTATATCTACATTTTCAGAGTGCGCAAATCGACACAGCAACTCGGTAAAGCGCAGAGTGCATATCCCTTGCAACTGGAAGCAACTGTGCTGTCGATGTGCGCACACGTGATCAGACGCACGCGAGCAATTAGGAGCAACTAGTTGCAAGTACGCGTACATCGACGCAACTGGGTACAACTAGTTGCCAGAAAGTAGAACATGAGCAACTCGCGGCAACTGGAATTTTCAGTTCCCGGTAGTTGCAAGTGCGCGTACATCGACCTTTTTGAGCAACTGATCAGTTGCTCCCAGTTGCCGGAAACACCAGTTGCCACTAGTTGCTTCTAGTTGCAAGGTCAATGTATGCTAGGCTTAAAGGCACAGGCTCGTCAGCAATGCGCGCGCCAAATTCGTGCCACGAAATACGCAGTTCCGTGTAGCAAAGGCATGGAGCTGCGTACTTCGTGGCACGAATTTGGCGCGCGTGCATTGCTGACGAGCCTGTACTTTTAAGGAACTGGATTTCATTCTAACCCAACAATCCTATGAAATACCTCCTCAAAATACTATCCATGGGAAGAAAACGGGAAATTTGCAATCTCCAATTTGGATGTTTAAGCAAAATGTTTGGTATAATCACTGCACTGTTTGCACTAGAAAAATGGTCCTCACTAGAGAAATCACTTTGTCGAATAAAGCGATTTTTCCAGTGAGAACGTGAAATGGGGTCTTACTTACATGCAGCACATCAATAGTTATTGGTAGTTTATATAGTTTCTGCAAGATCCTCAGGATCTAAGAAAGAGAAATGAGGAAAAATCGACAAAACATTGTCTTTCACAAAAGAATGGAATCTTGAAGGGCTCCAAGAAAACTGATTTTGTTGATTTTTCAACCCGATTGAACCTGTATTAAAGCTGACCTCTCGAGTTGCGACGCGACTCAAAAACAGCCTTAGAAGTGCAGGTTCTCAGGAAGCACTTCAGGCAGAGTGGCGCACCCTGCCTCAGCGGCTCTTACGGAGGCTGGTGCAGTCGGCCTTGCCACAAGAGTTGGTCAGTACTCTTTCGGAATTCTTATCACGATTACCAAGAAATCTACCTTTTCCAAAGGTGGTACAGGATCCGCAGTAAGTTTGTCCCGCAGTGACCGCACTAGTGTCACACTGCTCGCATTGTACTCCATTACGGCGCCTGGTAGATTAAACACGGGTGCGACGGATGTAACGATCTTGCCGATTGGTCGATTTGGGCTAGGTCAGGTCAACCTGCCATATCTTGTCTATCATCGAGACTGTAGATAAAAGTACATGTAATTCCTGAACGAATCGACTGGTTATCAGACTGTACTTTTCTTCATAAAATAATCCTCCGGAGCCACAAAGTCTGGTGAATTCTACTCGGATTGAGAGTTGCTGGGGGATGTTGGTAAAATGCGGAACGGTGGAATGGAACGGTGGAATTAAACTGCTGAAACGGTGGAACTGAGGGGTGCAACAGAACAGTGGAGCGGTACACCGTTTCGTCATGTCTGTTCTACCGTTCCGTTCGACCGTTCTGTTCTACTCCATCATTTCACCATTCTGTTCCACCTTTCCGCATTTAACCAACATCCGTGGCTGGGTTTTTTTGCAAACAGAGCTGTTGATCACTAGGTATGAATTCCGTTCACTGGTCGCCACTGAGACGCCGTATGTTAAGTCTATGGAACAGGGCAGAAAAAACCTTAAGTTAAGAATTTAAAGGCACAGGCTCGTCAGCAATGCGCGCGCGCCAAATTCGTGCCACGAAATACGCAGCTTCAGTGTTTTTCACTCCTAAATTCACTTCCCTTTAAAATATTAACACGATCTGGTGGTTAATGACTGGTCGTCATAATATAATAAGGAGAATAAGTAGCGACCAGTAAACACAATTCTTTCCAGAAAAATGTTAAGATATTGTGACATTGTGATTGTCGACAATGATCACTGTACTGTGCAGTGTGAGGAAGGCAAGTTTCCTGTTTTTCACTAATTTCAGCCTGTTTCATATGTTTTGTAGAAGGTCTGAAGCCATTATCAACTTTTTATTATTTATTCACCACATCCAACAGCGGAGGGACCGCCAATTACAGGAATGGGAGCAAGTGTGGTTGAGTGCCTTGCTCAAGGGCACAGGTGCCACAACCGGACCGGTCACGGCCCGGAATCGAACCTACATTCTAGTACTACATCATACATGTACTAGACTAGCACAGAAACTTAAGTTCGACGCACTAGACCGCTCGGCCATAACACCCTCAATTACCCTCAATTCTTTCCTTTTAGTACACTTTTATTTAAGAATTTGACAACAAATACAGTTAATTGAAAGTGAAATTCACAAACCGAAATATGGTGCACATTACTGTTGTCTTTGTACGTTGATCTAGTTTAACCCAGCTGTGCGAAAACAAAAAAAGGATACTGTACTGCTGTAAAGATGAAGGGCGCCCTCACAAGACAAACTTGCTAAAGTCTAGTGTCTTTTTTGTAACGTTATTTATGTATGATAAGAAATAACGGCCGAAAAAGGCACCAGACTGCAACTTGCAAAATCTCGTTTATACTCGCACTTTCTCGTGGGAAAACTACGCAGTGATGAACAAGATGGCGCCCGTCCAGGTGGCATTTGCGATTTTGCTAGCACTTTCAATCACGATTTTCACATTCTGTGAAGCTTCTAGTAACCATTATAAAGAAGCTGAAAAGGTAAAGGTTCGAAATTGTGTTATTAGGTTGCAAAAAAGCTGACTAAAATGTATAATACAAAGGTAATTTAATTCTTTTTAGCGACGATGTCGGGTGATACTATATACCGGAAAACACCGGAAAACACCGGAAAATACCGGAAAACACCGGAAAACTCACCGGAAAACACCGGAAAACACCGGAAAACATACTAAATACCGGAAAACACTAAATACCGGAAAACACCGAAAAACACCGGAAAACATACTAAATACCGGAAAACACACTAAATACCGGAAAACACCGGAAAATACACTAAATACCGGAAAACACCGGAAAACATACTAAATACCGGAAAACACACTAAATACCGGAAAACACCCGAAAGCACTTAATAACACCACCCCCACTACCTGCAGAAAACACCATAAAATACTGTTTTCCGGTGTTTTCCGGTATTTAGTATGTTTTCCGGTATTTAGTATGTTTTCCGGTGTTTTCTGGTGTTTTCCGGTGTTTTCCGGTAAATAGTACTACCGACGATGTCCGTCACCTCACCCATTTTGCCATTTCCCGTTTGCCCATGACCATGTCATGATGTTCGTCTCAGTGTCAGTTCGCCCCATACCACTTCGCCCCATACCACTTCGCCCCACGGTAAAACTTTAGGTATTTTTTTCGGGAATGCTGGACAACTTGTGCCCGGGACAACTTTAACCCGGGACAACTTTAACCCGGGACAACTCGTCTCCGGGACAAAAAGTACTCGTCTCCGGGACAACTCGCCTCCGGGACAACTCGTCCCCGGGACAACTATAAAATTCTAAAATATAGGCCTACTTCCCACTTGCACTTCTGTCAGAAATGTTACATTTCTGAGATAAATAAATGATAAAATTACTGCATAAAGTAATGGACAAAATCACGGCGCGAGTGCTCTGTGCGCAACAACTGAGGGTGCTGCATATGTGCGTAAATGGTTATCTTGTGCACTAACTTAATGCAATTTTTGAAGGAGAAAATGTGATTTTTCTTCAGAAAAGCAACATTTGCGTCAAAAGTGCATGTGGAAAGTATATCTTGGAATTAGATTATCCGTTGATTCCAGGAAGTAATTTCCTTAAAGACTTTGTTCAATGTATCCGAAAAAAATACCATAAATTCTTACCGACGATTTTACTTCGAAAAACTTAAATTTTTCCACCTGGTCTCATATGATTTGTCCTTAGGTGATGCCCGACTTGTAAATTTCTTTCAACAAATCCTCGGTGATCGAATGTGGAATTAAACCATTTTGTAGGACAGTAAATCATTAAAAGTGTATCAGGATGGAGAAAAAAAGTGAGAATTTCACACGTGCGAAACAAGGATATGAAAACCCAATTACAAAGGTTGGTTGAATTTCTCCATTATTTGTTTTTGTGCAGGTGATTGTGTACGTCAATAAAGTCGGGCCGTACTTCAATCCGCATGAAACATACCATTATTATCAGCTACCTGTGTGCAGACCAACAAAGGTACGTAAATAAATTTTTGAAATTTGCTTTTAATTAATTAACTTCATTACTGTAGGAATCACTAATTGGTGAAGGAATTACTGAAGCGGAACAGTCAAGAAAGCAAGGAAAGATTTCCGTTTACTTGTCGCCCTTCATTCTCCTTATAATGACTTAGTAACCACCATGTGGTTGATATTTTATAAAGGGAAGTGATTTTAGGAGTGAACAAATTTTAAACAATTTCCTTGAAAGTACTTAAACTTTTTCTGCCCTGCTCCTTGGACTTAACACACGGTGTCTCAGTGCCGACCAGTGAACGGAATTCATGCCAAAAGTATTTCCAAAGTGATTGGTCGATCAGTGCCTTGTAATATCCATAAGTTCACTGTTCAGGGGGACGCAACTTTACCGGAAGCCCCGGTTCTGTGACCTCCAGCGCGGTGAAAACAAACGGCTGCTCGCATTGAGCAACGTGCGAGTGGGCGTTTGTTTTCACCGCGCTCCAGGTCACAAAACCGGAACTTCCAGTAAAGTTGCGTCCCCCTATTCAACAAACTTCTTTTCCGATTCAGAATTAATAATTTAAGACAATTGTGTTTCTTTTTTTTGAAGACCTTATGTGACACGTTTACCGGTATTTGCCTTGTTCATTCGCAGGTAGAAACACGCAGTCTAACGCTGGGAGAAATTCTCGATGGCGACCGAATGGCGATGTCTATGTATGACGTCAAATTCAAACGTGAGTAAAAATAGCATTTTGTTTTGTTTGTGGTTTTTGTTTGAGGCACTAAGTAACAGAGGGAACCTGAGCTGAGTGGTTTAGGTCATTGACTCACAACAGGGGGTGAAGGCTTGGAGCTGTCGGTTTGTGGTACCTGTGCCCTCGAGCAAGGCATTCAAGTAATTGCTCCATCCTTTGGAAGGGATGTAAAGCCGTTGGTCCACTGTGTTGTGTAATGCATTCTTTCGTGAAAAGTAAGGGGATTTTTGTTACTTAAAGCCCTTTGGTTATTGCAAATTATACTCTTGCCTTGAAGGAACATAATGTTCCGGATTGTAAGTATTTTTTTTTTTTTGTGGAATTCTTTGTTTAGAGCAAACTAAATTGTTCATAATTACTTTTATTTTCAGAGAATGAAATGAACAAGGAGCTGTGCATCGTGACGTTAAAAGAAGCCGATCTCAAACAACTGAAGGAAGCAATTGAGGATCTGTACTATTTTGAGTTTATTATGGGTAAGTCGGATTATATCGCATTGTAGTCTAAAAAATCCTCTTCAAATTGTGTCTAAAAATCATCTTTAGTTTCTGTGAAGTGCTGTGACTGCGTGGTCTCGAACAGTCTTGATAAGTTTGGGTGGAAATACTGAAGTTGATGTTTCAAAACTGTTTTATTTTTCAGGGTGCTCATGATTATGGAAAAGGAAAGAATCGACAAGTTGATCATGACTTTAGACCTTGTGTGCAAAACATATGAAACAAGCTTTTTCCTCACGAAATCTGAAATTTTTCTCACTCAAACATTTGGGTTTTTGCATCAAATCTGCACTTACCGATGCTTGATAAGTCATTTTAAAGAAAAACAATTTCTGATCAAATTCTCGAATCTTACCATGAAAAATTTGTTGAGGTTATGAAAATTAATTACCCTTTTGCGTATAACCTTTTGCAAGTTGGCTGGTGCCCCGAATTTTTCAAATGGAGGTGCAGTGTAGAAAGTCCACATATACTGAAACGCAAAAGAAACTTACCACTTGTTTAAAATGTAATGAAATTGTAACAGTTCAAAATAAAACAAACCAACAATTGGTAATTAAAACATTGGCATTTTATTGATCGAGGTCTGTCATCTGCAGAGTTGTGGAGGGTTTCTCTGTCCACCAGGGCCGATATCGTCTGGTGTGAACAGCCGAGACGACGTGCCACCTCACGATAGCTCAGTCCGCCTTGTAGCATGCCCAGGGTACGCTGCCGTTGATTCCCCGACAATTGTGGCATTTTGCTTGAAATGCCAATTTTGTACTGGCCTTTTTAAAGCCATCAACGACATCACGTGCAGCTCATTACAATCATCCCATACCCCTTGGCTAATCACTGACAGTCAAAACAGCTGTTCAACAGCTGGGCCATGAAGTGACCATTGAGGGTTCAAGTGACCTTCAGACACCGTTTGGTCTGACAGTGAGGACAATAATATTGTCTACAAATAAGTTCACACATTACTACACGCAGTGTTATTGTTGCTATTTAAAGGTTTAAAAGGTGGTAAGTTTGTTTTGCGTTTCAGTATACTATGCTGCTGTTGCTACGTGGTGCACACCAATGCCTAACAACCAACAGTCTGCTTGCTTTATGCCATTCTCTCCTACAGTGAACACGGTATTGACTCTGTACTTCACACCTGCCGCGTGCACCACATAGCAACAACAATTTAGTCTGGTCAAGTGGATACTAAGTGTGCATGTGAATGGAAAGACTTCAGTACGCCAGACGCATTTCATGTAAAACTTGCAAAGGACTAATTGAAATTTTAGTTTTCCATTTTGTGCAGATAATATTCCTCTACGTGGATTTGTCGGCCATTTTGAGGAAGGCGGTTTTATCCCCCACACACACAAGTTGTATTTGTGGCACCATCACACGTTTTTTGTAGAATACAACGGTGATCAGGTAAAGAACAATCGTCATGTGATTTTTCTCTCATCCCGTGTTTGCTTGTTTCATTTCCATAGTTATTAGACACCATACCAAGTTTTGCGTTAGTACTCTTCTCAATTGTGGAACCATGCAACACTACGGAAAAAGATTGGAGCAAGTTCGGGCGGGCGACTATAGTTAACTAGACCATTGTCGATACAGAGCATACAACTCAATGATTCGGAGCACGCTCGGGCGGGCGACTATAGTTAACCAGACTAACCTACCCCCGGAGCTTGGTTCCTCTAATCAGACTAGCTAGTCAAACCAAGCAGTTTTCGGGTGGCATCTACATCCTATGGTTTAGTCTATAACTATAGTCGCCCGCCCGAACTTGCTCCTAGATGTTACCCGAACGCTGCTTGGTTTGACTAGCTAGTCTGACTTGAGTTAACTATAGTCGCCCGCCCGAACTTGCTCAAGGGTCCTTTGGGAAAAACCGAGGGAGTAAGCCACTGTGCCTCATAGCTCGGCTAGTAGAGCATCTGCCTGGTGTGTCAGAAGTCTTGGAGAAAACTTGAATGAGTATACCACTGTGCCTCATAGCTCAGCTGGTGGAACATCTGCCTGGTCTGTCAGAGGTCTTGGGGAAAACCTGAGGGAGTATACAACTGTGCCTCAAAGCTCAACTGGTAGAGCATCTCCCCGGTGTGTTGGAGGTCTTGGGGGAAAACCTGAGGGAATATACTACTGTGCCTCATAGCTCAGCTGGTAGAGCATATGCCCGGTGTGTCAGAGGTCTTGGGGAAACCTGAGGGAGTATACCACTGTGCCTCATAGCTCAGCTAGTAGAGCATCTGCCTGGTGTGTCTGAGGTCTTGTGGAAAACCTGAGGGAGTATACCACTGTGTGTCATAGCTCAGCTGGTAGAACATCTGCCTGGTGTGTCAGAAGTCTTGGAGAAAACCTGAGGGAGTATACCACTGTGCCTCATAGCTCAGCTGGTAGATCACCTGCCCAGTGTGTCGGAGGTCTTGGGGAAAACCTGAGGGAGTATACCACTGCGCCTAATAGCTCAGCTGGTAGAGCATCAGCCGTGGTGTGTCAGAGGTCCCAGGTTCGAATCCCGATGAGGACCACATAGGTTTTCTTTTGATCTCATCTGTTTTCTTTCCATCTCGTCTACAGATCGTTTACGCTAACATCACAACGCGAGACAGAATGCCCCTAAGTCTGGATGAGGTAGTCGCTCCGCTCGAAGTCCAGTTTACCTACTCAATTGTTTGGCATGAGACGAAGACCGAGTATTCACAGCGTCACACTAGACTACTCAAGAGCAGTAGCTTCTTCCCAAGGACCCTGGAGGTATTTTAGGGGTTCAAAATGTGATTTTTGTTGTTGTGAAGTGTTATTCATATGTCCACTCTGAAGGAACTGTGTCACGGTTTGCGCCATCCTGAGATCTCAGGGAATTTAAACTCTGCTAAGCGACGATACAATACCCTGAGGAAATCCACGCAAATCTGTCGGGTGAGCCAGCTGTTGTGCTGAGCCAACTCACGCCCGAGTCATTTTGATGTAATTTAATCAATTCGGTCATGTTATGCCAAAAAGAAACGATTTCTATACTTTCCAAAAATTGTATTGGGTTCTGTTCCTTATGACTGTCCCATTCTTACCAAAATTTCCGGTGACGATCTTAATTGACTCCGCAGTTTTTCAAATTAATAACGGGGATGCATGCTGACGAATGTAATGGAACGGATTCCCCGGTATGCTTTAAATAGCAACCAATCGCCGATGCGGACAACGGCCAGCCTTACCGAGTACATGGATTACATTCATGCACGGTGTTTACAATCTGCGCGCGTGACATTTGAATGTCTGCAATGCACTGCCAAGCGTCCTGATTGGTCCAACAGAGACGACAAGATTTCTGTCGCTTGTTCCCCCGCGAAATGGGGCCGGTTTCAACAGGGCCTCGGTACGCAGGAGTTGGGGAGTGCGTTAAAGGGGTACTGTTGCAAGAGGATGGGTTTGCGCATGTGTAGCAAAACTTGAAAAGGTTGGGCTAACTTTTTAAAGTTGTCGCTCGGGTTTTGCATATCCTATTCAATCTTGGCCATCCCTTATAATACTTCAGTAATTCTGGCTGTGGTGTACTTGTCAACTGTTGTGGTGTCCTGATGCATTATTTTTTATTTGAAATGGCATTGGTTGTCGTATTTTTAAGCCGACAATAACATCGGGCACGAAAGAGAATATTTTCATCCCATCAAAAAAAAAGGAGAAAACATGACAGGAAGGACATGGTTGGATACAGCAATTTGTTCAACCTTGATATGCGGATTTGGTTCTGACAGACATTTTACAGCACATCTTCTGTCGATGGAAAGACACCGTGGCTGACGCCACGGCACAGGGTTTTCCAGACTCTGCAGAGATCGCGCAAGCAATGAAATTGAAGGTGCGCCACACGATGTACCTATGTAGTTGATCTCTGCGTGTGGTGAACACTGTACTGCACATGCAGCGCGCTAAGTACACTGTGTACACGAAGCAATGGCGTTGTGTAACGAAATTACACTACATACTCGTGAGCGCACACGTATGTCAAAAATTTAAAGGGTTTGGCAGGTGCGCAAAACGTGACACAGCCTCTTTAAGGTTAACGGTTTCTCCTGACCGAAAATCTATTCAGCTAAAATGGGGTGTAACATTATTTTTTGTCTTTTTCCATTTGTTGACACGACAGGTGCATTGGTTGTCCATTATCAATTCCATGGTACTGGTTTTTCTTCTACTTGGCTTCGTACTTATCATTTTGGTAAGAAAATTTGACGTCTTTCCATTTCTTTATTTTTAGTGTTGTGGTTGGAACCTTTGCAACATCAGATTTGAATTGTTTTCGTAATCATTCACGGCTAAAGTACCACGAAACCAGACTATCGAGCAGAAGTACATAGAGGGCGCTGTATCCATACAGCAGTGGTAGATACTGACGTATCCATTGCATTGCACTCATAGTACTGTCAATGTACATGTACATACTGTACTGTGCTGGCGAGTCCATGTGCACACATACATGCAGTTATGATAGCGGCCGTGGCCATAGATTTTTTTCGGCCCTGAAGGTAAGGGCCACTGGCATCCCTGGACTTAAATATAAGATCTAGCACTTAGACCGTTTGGAAATTAACTGCCGCGACTACTTGAGTTGACCTGACTTGACCAACATTTCTGACTAGATTTGACTTGGGACTCAGTTTGACTTGACTCGAGATTGAGATTAAATTAAGATTTTTGTTTTTAAAAAATCCACTTTCTTGATACCCAGATGCGCGTTTTGAAGAACGACTTTGCGCGTTACAACCTCGACGAAGACGTGGACGAAATGGACCAAGAGGAGAATGGCTGGAAGATCATCCACACGGACGTCTTCAGGTTTCCTCCACAGAGAAGTCTGCTGTGTGCGGTACTTGGTAAGAAATAATGGGGAAGGGTAGTAGTCGAGTCCATCACAAGTCTATCATCAGTTTTGTCCAAGAGGGTGAGATTTAAAGGCAGTATACATCATCGGTAATCTCGAGAATCAGAAATATTCACAGATTTACGCCTAATTTACACAATATAAACATGATGACCGTCGAAAACTTTCCCTGAAATGGTTTTGTCTGAAGTGCTATAGTCTTTGAGAAATGAGTAAAACAATTAGTTTTCGTCTCATGAGATGAAAATTCAATTCGCCCCAAAACCATTTCGCCCAAATGCCACTTCGCCCGGAAACCACTTCGTGCACAGGCCGTGGTTCAGGGCGAAGTGGTTTTGGGGCGAATTGACTGCAAACCCTTTTTTGACTGTTTTCTCAAAAATTAGACGAAGTAAGGAGCTGGTTTTTGCTCAGGTTGGTTTTAATCATGCATATCTTCAATCACACAGGGGGATAAAACTATTTGTAACAGTTTACCAATCATGTATACTATCTTTAAAGGCCATACGAAGAAAAAAAAATTCGCCACTTTCGACTTCGCCTCCTTCAATGTCAGTACATCGCTGGAGACGGTGGTGGAATGTGTGCTGCAGCCGAAAGCTTACAAAGAAAGGCAGGATCACTCCAAATGTTATTGCAAACCGTCTCGATCGCTTCGAGCATTTCATCAGGAGGTGCAAAGGGACCTTAGACATAAACAGTTTACTTGAAAATGGCGGATTCTGAAATTTAGGGTTTTTCGTATGGCCATTAAATCTCACCCTCTTGGACAAAACTGATGAAACTCGCTCAGTTAAATTCGTCAGGTCTTGTTTACATGATGTGAAATTTTGGTTTAAATCCGTTGGAAAATGACAAGGTTATTCAAGATTAAAAGTAGGACAGGTTTTTTTTGACACGTAGTATCAATCGTTTTGCTTCCACATCCAAGTTGGAGATTGCAAATTTCCTGTTTTCCACCCATGGATAGTAAACTCCTCCAAAAAAGTTCGGAAAGTCAAGTTTGACTGACGATTTCTCTCTTGTTACTAAATCATTTCCCTTGAATTTGGTATCATTGGAAAGCCCTGTTATTCCTCTTTACAGTGATGTGTCATTTGTTATGATTAATCAATTGGGGGATGTGCAGTATAGCGGAATACAGGGGTGGGTGGAAAGTGAAATGTCACAAAATTCACTGCTTTTGTCATGCAGTGCATTCCCCTTTTGCTTGGAGGATGGGAATGTGTCAATGCACTTTTTGACAATAGCAATGCATTTTGTGACATTTCACTTTACACCCGCCCCCGTATTCAGCTGTGCTGTACATCCCCTAATTGCTTAATCATAACAAATGACACATATCGTAAAGAGGAATAACAGGGCTTTCCAATGATATAAAATTCAAGGAAAATTATTTTGCAACAAGAGATAAATCGTCAGTCAAACTTGACTTTCCGAACTTTTTTTGAGGAGTTTATTTTGTGGAGGCTTTTTATATGATTGTTAGGATAGAACAAAATCCATTTTCTGGAAAAATCTGGACACGCTTCTTGAATTTTTATCAAATTTTTTGTCGTCCTTTACAGGAGTTGGGTGTCAATTCCTAACCCTATCCACCGCCATTATTGTCATGGCTTTGTTAGGAATGTTCAACGTTCACCGGCATGGCTCCATGAACACCGCAGCCATACTGCTGTATGCCCTCACCTCAGGTAAGTAATATGGAGGCTGGGTGCCAGACTAAACCACTGCTATAGGTAGGTGCAGACGTGCGAGAATGCACATTGTCCCATTATTCATTCACTTGATCTGAATAGGTCAAGAGCATAAGGGAACTGACTATTCTTGTTTTTTTTCTTAAATTATTTTAAAGACAGATTACATGATTGGAAATTTTTCACAAACAGGAACAGCAGCATTACCTAAGAACAATGTTGATAAACTGCCTTGTAACATTTTGCCACATAGATGCATTAATACTTCAGAAAGCCCTGACAAAGTCATCAGCAGCCGATTTCACAAAAATATGCGTAGCTTGCGCAATTTATGAAAATGACATAAGCCCCATAAGCTTGCGTGTAATTATCACAGGAATGTTGCGCAGCTTATGCAATAAAATGTTGCGCAAGCGGGCTTATGCAGTGCGTAAGGATTCGTGAAATCGGCTGCAGGGGTGCCATTAGCACCCGGACAAAAATGTGCCGCTCGGACAAGAAACTTGGCTTCCTGGAAAAAAAAATCCATTTCTGAAGTACAGCTTAGTCATTCCAAAATTAAATGTAATGTACATGCCACTGATGTCATTAAGGAGCCTTCGATTGGACGGTGGAGAGAAACACGGCGGTGAAAAATCTGTCTGCGACCACGTTGTTGCACAAAACTTACTGTCCTAATTTGAATCTATTTTGATTTACAGGATGACTTGTGATCAGTCATGTGATCCAAAAATTTGTTCAAATGTTAACTAAACTTTGCCGTTGTCACCACAGCGTCGATTTACCCAAACTACAGTCCTAGAAATCGGACGACGACGATATGGCAAAGTCGACGCATGCGCAGCTGACTCGAGATGGCAATTTATCCGTCGTAGAATCATCCATCGTTCAAATTGAAAATTCCTTAGTATCACTCACTTAATGCATATATTTATCACATCGGCAAATGAATCTGAACGACGTTTTCACTAGTGGAGAACACTGCCCTAATACTATGTTCTGTGCCATGTGTTGTATTTCATACACCATTTGTCAGCGTTGTTTTGTGTGTGTCTGCCCACAGGTGTGTCAGGGTATGTGTCCAGTACCTTCTATAAGAAACTAGGAGGGGAAAATTGGGTGTGGAACATTGTCCTGACGTCATGCTTGTTCACAGGTAAATTAAACAACTTTTTACCCTTCTAAAAAATAAACATTACCCACACGCACTGGTAGAATTCAATATTGTGGGGTGCCACGGTGGAGTGATTAGGGTGGTTGACTTGGTTTGACACCCAGGCGTGGTATCTGTGCCCTTGAGCAAGGCAATTAACCATGATTGCTTCATCCTTCAGAAGGGATGCAAAGCTGTTTGTCGAGTGAGTTGTGTAACACACTTAAAAATAACCCAGAGCACTTTTCTTGTGAAAAGAAAAGGGATTCCCCAGTGTCTTGCCGTCGGCTGCCAATGGCGCCACCCACTCATGTATCTCAATGTTTAGGTGGAAGACGGCTTCAAAAGTTGTCTAGAAATTCCTCGGGCATGAGCTTGTATAGTCACCTTTAAGGTTGAGTTCACTCTCCATTCAGGCTGACCCTGGGATATCTGGGCTACTAGCCAAGCTCCATTCACTTGTTTATAAACCTATGCATATAAGCCTTTTAGTAGAACAATCTTGCTGCCCTGCATAATAGAGGCTATCAATCATCCTACTTCTGGCCCAGTGACACAATGTAAACAACAGCTGTTTGCAACCAATGGCCTGACAGAGAAATAGCCCCAGGGTACAGTGCCTCCGACCCAGGGAAATCTGGGCCTCTAGCCAAGCCCCATTTATTCATGTACCCTACATAATAGAAGCTATTAATCATCCTACTTCTAGCCCAGTGACACAATGTAAACAACAGCTGTTTGCAACCAATGGCCTGGCAGAGAAATGGCCCAGAGTACAGCGCTTCCGGAGTCTCCCCTTTGAGTTCCTGTGTAATTTGTACGTGGGATATAAACTCCTCAAAAAAAGTTCGGAAAGTCAAGTTTGACTGACGATTTCTCTCTTGTTACTAAATCATTTCCCTTGAATTTGGTATCATTGTAAAGCCCTGTTATTCCTCTTTACAGTGATGTGTCATTTGTTATGATTAATCAATTGGGGGATGTGCAGTATAGCGGAATACAGGGGTGGGTGGAAAGTGAAATGTCACAAAATTCACTGCTATTGTCATGCAGTGCATTCCCCTTTTGCTTGGAGGATGGGAATGTGTCAATGCACTTTTTGACAATAGCAATGCATTTTGTGACATTTCACTTTACACCCGCCCCCGTATTCAGCTGTGCTGCACATCCCCCAATTGCTTAATCATAATAAATGACACATTATCGTAAAGAGGAATAACAGGGCTTTCCAATGATATAAAATTCAAGGAAAATTATTTTGCAACAAGAGAGAAATCGTCAGTCAAACTTTACTTTCCGAACTTTTTTTGAGGAGTTTATGTCGGAGGGGTACAGCAGAAAATGTGTATAAAATGGGCTCTTTTTAAAATTTAATTTAATTTTATTTTTTTTAACAGCCCCGTTCTTTCTAATTTGGAGTGTCGTGAATTCGGTCGCTTGGTACAATGAGTCTACCCAGGCCCTGCCGTTCACCACCATACTACTACTTATGTGCATCTGGGTGCTAGGTGAGTATGTCACTGCCCAAGTTGGAATGACCCAATTAGGAATGGTGCATTGAACATGTCCAAATTTTGATTGTAACAGCTTGTTCAGAAAATGGATTTCGTGCTACGTGGCGCACACTAATACCTAGCAACCAACAGTCTGGTTAATTTATGCCATTCTCTCCCACCATGAACGCAGTATTGTTTCTGTACTTCACAGTTCACACCTGCCGCATGCACCTGAGCACATCACATAGCAACAACAATTTAGTCTGGTCATCTGTATTCTAAGTCTGCTCGTAAAAGGAATTTTCTATTTTGGAAAGGCAGTGCAGTGTTTGCCTGACTTCATTGGTTGCGTGCACCACATAGCAATACAAATTTAGTCTGGTAATGTGGATACGAAGTGTGCATGTGAAATGAAATACTTCAGTTCACCAGACACTATTAACGTGAAACACACAAAAGCCTAATTTTCAACACTTCTTAATTAATCAGTATTTTGGTTTGTTTTTTGCAGTTGGCTATCCGCTGACTATTCTCGGGGGAATTTTAGGTAAAAACATGGCGGACTCCTTCGACGCGCCCTGTCGTACCAAAAACATATCTCGTGAAATTCCGTGCGTGCCTTGGTTCCGATCAGGATTTATGCACTGCCTCGTCGGTGGGTTCCTTCCGTTCAGGTATGGATTTAGTCAGTATTGTGGTGTTGTGTTGTTTTAGTCAACTTTTGTGCAAATGCTGTAAGTTCCTCTGGTGGGTGTGACTTTGGGGGGAGGAGATTTTTGTGTGTGGAGGAAGGGTCGACAACTTTAGAAGATTCTTTTTGATGGAGTAATGTTTTGGTGTTTGGGTTGACTTTGGGGGTCGCATTTAGGGGAAGGGTGTGGCTTTGTAATGTATCTTTTTTGAGGGGTAACTTTAGGGTTTGTCTTTTGTGAGTTGTCTTTTGGGGGGGAGGGGGTGGGGGGGGTGGGGGAGGGGGGGGGGGGGGGGGGGGGTGGGGGAGGCGGGCGGGTGGCGGGAGGGGGAGGGTGAGCAAAGAAGGTGACTTTGGCGGTGTGTCTCTTTTGGGGGAGTGTCTTTTGGGTTGACTTTAGGAGCTGCCTTTGGGAGTGTGTTTTTTAGGTCAACTTGGGAGGGGGTTTGTCTTTTCGAGGGGTGACTTTTAGGGGCAACTTAGGGAGTGTTTATTTTGGGAAGATTTTTTTAAATAATGGGATCATGGAACTTCAATTCGCAGCCCGTAGGCTGAATTGCATGAAGCTTACAAGTGTCTTTCATCTAAACATCGAGATACATAGGTGGGTGGTGCCATTGGCAGCCGACGGCCAGAGACACAGGGAATCCCCTTACTCTACATGAAAGAGTGCTCTGGGATCTTTTAAGTGCGTTACACAACACACTGGACCAATGGCTTTATACATCCCTTCCGAAGGATGGAGCAATTGTGGTTAAGTGCCTTGCTCAAGGGCACAGGTACCACGGTTTAAAAGCCGCAACACCAAGTTTTCAACGACCCTAACTGCAATACCTCGGGGGGCACCTTTGGTGGGCACCTTTCTTTTTTTATCATAGACATCCTCAATCATGTATGGAGATAACGCCGTTTGTAACAGTTTTCCAATCATGTTATCTACCTTTGATAGTGCCATATCCGTGGAGTTGTACTACATCTTTGCGACAGTCTGGGGTCGAGAGATGTACACGCTGTATGGGATTCTCTTCGTAGTCTACGGAATCCTACTGAGTGTGACTGCGTGCATCTCGGTCGCGCTGACGTACTTCCAGCTCTCCAACGAAGACTATCGCTGGTGGTGGAGATCCATTTTCAGCGCTGGGTAAGTCAGAATGTCTATTTGTTTAATGCACACAGTTGCGACATGAGCGGTCCAAAATAATCCCTTTCGCAGCCATTTTGATTCCAGAGTCTTCAGGGGCCAATTTCATGGCACTGTTTAACACAACATTTGCTTCATATTGCAAAAATCTGTGCAGATCTAAAAATGTGTTTGAATGCCGTATAGCCACGTTCCACCCCGTATCACAAAAATGGCCCTACATGTATGTGGCTCTTATGGCTAGGCTTTGCGTGATAGTGTGACCCCGGCGTTAACAATTTTGGACCGCATTCCAGCGTACAGTTATCATTACTCCAGAGCAATGCATACGCACTGCACTCGGGTCACATAGCGCGAACGGCAAGTCTGCAGTCCCCATGCGCGAATGACCATCAGTCAAGATGGCCGTCTCTTGCCATGACTGCACAAAAAACGCCGTTTCACTGCTCACAAGAAACTGAAGAAAATACAGACCGTAAATCGTGAGAACCTCTGCGGAATCATTGATGCCGCCCAAAACAAACCTTAGTGAGTTGTCGTTTTAGATTTCGAGTTGACACGTTGAGCAAATTCACCAAAGATTCCCCCCCATATTCCGCCATATTCGTACAAATCATATGGCACTCGTCAGGAGTAAGAGCACACTCCCCATATGTTGGGGAGTAGCGAGAGCATACTCTCATTGACCCGAGTGTCGTTAATCTTGCCGTCGCGCATGCAGGAGTATACTCGTGTTAACGCTCAAACGCAGCCAGTGGCTACGGAGTCGGACTTTCATAAGTTTTCAGAACTTTTTTTACTAACATATGTTTCACAGGCACTTTTGCTCCTTGTTTTTGCACATGTTTCAAGTAATTTCTTTTAAATATTCCGTTTGTTTATCCGTACTTTCACGATTTATTAAAGGCCCAATGTATTATTTGCAAGACGAAATGTTTTCACGGATTACTGGAAAAAGGGCATAACATATCTATAACATCTATAAGAATGTTGGCAAACTAGCCTGCAGAAATTTCAGCTACAATATGTTAAAGATAGTATACATGACTGGTAAACTGTTACAAATAGTTTTATCCCCCTGTGTGATTGAAGATATGCATGATTAAAACCAACCTGAGCAAAAACCAGCTAGGTTAACTTTTGAGAAAACAGTCAAAAAAGGGTTTGCAATCATTTCGCCCCAAAACCACTAAGCCCTGAACCATTTCGCCCTGAACCACGGCCTGTGCACGAAGTGGTTTTGGGGCGAAGTGGCATTTGGGCGATGTAGTGTTTTGACGAAGTAATTTGGGGCGAAATGGCACTCGGGCGAAGTGGTTTGGGGCGAAATGGCACTTGGGCGAAATGGTTTTGGGGCGAATTTAATTTTCGTCTCATGAGAGGAAAACTAATTGTTTTACTCATTTCTCAAAGACTATAGCACTTCAGACAAAACCATTTCAGGGGATGTTTTCTACGGTCATCATGTTTATATTGTGTAAGTTCGGCATAAATCTGTGAACATTTCTGATTTTCGAGAATACCAATGATATGTATACTGCCTTTAAGTGAATGGTAAAAAAAATGTGCGTGCACACACTTTTTTTAAAAACCAGTAAATTTCTTGCGGAAAGTATCAACTTAGACAGAAATAAACTCAAATTGTGTTTGTTACCATTGCTATCAACACTTTGAGTAAGATTTTGTTTGTCAACTCGTGAAGTAAAATTTGTGGACGTTGCCAATGATACAATGGGCCTTTATACCTAAAACATTCCCCAGTACCCATCCATATGCGGGTTTTCTTTTATATTTCGTTCGTAGATCGACCGGTATTTTCGTGTTCATCTACGCGATTTTCTACTTCACCAAGCGATCCAGCATGACGGGGATTCTGCAAACCGTGGAGTTTTTCGGTTTCACGTTTCTCGCGTGCTACGCTTTTTTCCTCATGCTCGGCACGGTGTCGTTTTTCGCGTCGCTGAAGTTCATCCGATATATATACAGGAATCTAAAAATGGACTAAGTTTTGCATGCGTAACTACTGCACGGTGCATTTGAGCGTCAATGTATTTAAAAGCGTAAGATTAGACAGGGGCCTACATATGTACATTCGTATCTCTGTAAACTGTACATATGCTTATTCAAAGTATGCTTGGTACCAGACCAAAGTAAGGCTGGACCCTTCAAGCACACATTTGTGTAAATCTTTCTAAAATCCTGCCTATATTTTGCTGTACTTTGGGAACTAGACAGGAACTAGACAGGAGCCTTACAGTACAGATTTCTATACATTTGAGAAATCATGCCTTGTGTTTTGTTGTACACAGGATACTAGACCACTTTCAAATTGATATCGTCCATGAGCACAAAACATATCGTCAAAATGTCTTGACGATAACAAAAATTAAATTTGAAGTCGGTGATTCCTCTTGTGATATATTTTTTTGGCAATTTGTCTTGAGCAAAGCAGAAGAAAAATTAAGCTTTGCATGTAAATTTTGACCTTATTTTAATTTTTCCCAAAATTTATTTCTTTATTCTGTTAACATATTTTTGTAAATTACTTGTAATTTTCTGTACGGTTAATTTTTTATTTTTTTTGGGTATTGTAACTAGAACTAATATTTTTTAGAAGTGGGATGAGCAAAACCATGCTTTCTGCAGTCAAATTTCAGTGTTAAACTTTAATAATTCTAGAGACATTTATTTTTCATAAAGGCTTAAGGTCTAGAGTTTCTTTTGAAAGTTTATCATAGATGAATTTTGTCCACAACATACAGTGTTGTGACAGTTTGCTCCTGTACATGTACGTAAAAAACCACAGTTACTTATAGAAATACTCTATGGTCTTAATCATGATTTGAACCCAAGACCTCTGACCCACCGGGCAGATATACTCTACAAGCTGAGCTTTGAGACACAGTGGTATACTCCCTCGGGTTTTCCCCAAGACCTCTGACACACCGGGCAGATGTTCTACCAGCTAAGTTCTGAGACAGTGGTATACTCCATCAGGTTTTCCCCAAGACCTCTGACACACTGGGCAGATGCTCTACCAGCTGAGCTGAGGCAAAGTGGTATGCTCCCTCGGGTTTTCCCCCAGACCTCTGACACACCGGGCAGATGTTCTACCAGCTAAGCTCTAAGGCACAGTGGTATAGTCCCCCAGGTTTTCCCCGAGACTTCTGACACACCAGGCAGATGCTCTACCATCTGAGCTATGAGACAGTGGTATACTCCCTCAGGTTTTCCCCGAGACCTCTGACACACCGAGCAGATGTTCTACCAGCTAAGCTCTAAGGCACAGTGGTATAGTCCATCAGGTTTTCCCCCGAGACCTCTGACACACTGGGCAGATGCTCTACCAGCTGAGCTGAGGCAAAGTGGTATGCTCCCTCAGGTTTTCTCCCAGACCTCTGACACACCGGGCAGATGTTCTACCAGCTAAGCTCTAAGGCACAGTGGTATACTCCCCCAGGTTTCCCCAAGACCTCTGACTCACCGAGCAGATGTTCTACCAGCTAAGCTCTAAGGCACAGTGGTATACTCCCCTAGGTTTTCTCCCCGAGACCTCTGACACACCGGGCAGATGGTCTGCCAGCTTAGCTCTAAGGCACAGTGGTATACTCCCTCAGGTTCCCCCCAAGACCTCTGACACACCAGGCAGATGTTCTACCAGCTAAGCTCTAAGGCACAGTGGTATACTCCCCCAGGTTTCCCCAAGACCTCTGACTCACCGAGCAGATGTTCTACCAGCTAAGCTCTAAGACACAGTGGTATAGTCCCCCAGGTTTTCCCCAAGACCTCTGACTCACCGAGCAGATGTTATACCAGCTAAGCTCTAAGGCACAGTGGTATAATACTCCCTCAGGTTTTCCCCCAAGACCTCTGACACACCAGGCAGATGCCCTACCAGCTGACCTATGAGGCACACTGGTATAATCCTTCAGATTTGAGAGATTTTGAGGGCTTTAAACACGTTCTTCAAGCATCCTTGATGGAATTATAAGCGTGGTAGGTAAGAAAAACCTTGGTTTCGGTCGTATATACTCATTAAAAAAAATAATTATTTAAATTTCGTCCCATTTTTTTTTGTATAGGAAACAACTATTTTTTTCGTTGCTTTATAAATCATACTGTATGCGAGGTAAAATAAATGTTGAATAAATTACGCGTGTGCGATAGATTGCATAAATTGTTACTTTCTCAAATTTTGACGCAGATTTTATTTATACACCAACATTGTGCATTATCTAACATCAACTTGTATTGCTCTAAAAAAAAAAACCAATATAAAGCAGTGCAGTGCTTCCACATTTAAATTGGGGAGGTATTTTGTATGATCGTTAGGTTAGAACAAAATTCATTTTCTGGAAAAATCTGGACAATTAAGCTCTTTAAAGGCAGTATACATCATTGGTAATCTCGAAAATCAGAAATGTTCACAGATTTACGCCTAACTTACACAATATAAACATGATGACCGTAGAAAACTTCCCCTAAAATGGTTTTGTCTGAAGTGCTATAGTCTTTGAGAAATGAGTAAAACAATTAGTTTTCGTCTCATGAGACGAAAATTTAATTCGCCTCAAAACCATTTCGCCCAAGTGCCATTTCGCCCCCAAACTACTTCGCACGAGTGCCATTTCGCCCCAAATTACTTCGTCCAAACACATCTCCCAAATGCCACTTCGCCCCAAAACCACTTCGTGCACAGGCCGTGGTTCGGGGCGAAATGGTTCGGGGCGAAATGGTTCGGGGCGAAGTGGTTCGGGGCGAAGTGGTTTGGGGCGAAATGGTTTGGGGGCGAAGTGACTGCAAACCCTTTTTTGACTGTTTTCTCAAAAGTTAGACGAAGTACGGAGCTGGTTTTTGCTCAGGTTGGTTTTAATCATGCATATCTTCAATCACACAGGGGGATAAAACTATTTGTAACAGTTTACCAATCATGTATACTAGCTTTAGACAGTTAAGGGACGCCCCTTGGTTGGTCCATGGTTGGTCGACATCCAGGGTAGCGATATTGTTCCCCCATTATTTTCTGCAACAAATACGCCCTCTCAAAACGAACAAATAAACGTAATGAAAGTCAAGTGACTTGTTGATAGGCAGAGGGATTATTTTGTCAGGCGTCGGGATAGAATTTAGTTAAGCTGTAATGAAGACACAATGACCAAATCCGTCAATGTCAACACAGTAACGTGTACGAGGTAGAACGGTACTATTGAATTACGTTGGTCCATTGTAGTTTACCAAGCGCCTGTTCAAATGTCTGTTTCGCTTCAAAAACGAAACTTTCTGTTTTTGTTCTTTCTTTTTTTGTCCCCAAAAAGACGTCTGCAAAGTCATAAAGAACCTTCTCACTCATTTAAAAGTTGTATACAAATTCTGAATTGAGTAAAAAGAAATATGATCTGTTTTCGTCTGAAAATTAACCATTTTTGTACATAGGTTTGTGAAAACACCTTTATTTTTTTAGTGCTACCTTTCTATAACAATATGGGGCTAAATATAGGGTTTAAAAAAATGAAATGCAGATTGTACTTGATCGAAAGATCGATGAAGTTGAGAGACATTTTATCGGTCAGTAATGCATATAAACACCACTTGTGACAAGGCTGACGGCACCAGCCTCTGCGAGAGCCACCGAGGCAGGGTGCGCCACTCTGTCAGATGCTACTCGGAGCTCCTGCTCCAGGCTGTTTGGGAGAGACAGATCTGAGAGTCCACTCATCCTACACAGTTTCGTGTATTATATGAACACCTTGTATCAAAGCTGACTGCACCAGCCTCTGTAAGAGCCGCTGGGGCAGTGTGCGCAACTCTGCCTGAAGTGCCTCCCAACAAACTTCTGTTCTGATCAAGAATTGATATTTTGAGAAAATTGCTTTTTTTTTCTTATTTGAATTATTTTTTAATTTAATTTTTTGAAAAGTATATTTTGCGTTACAATTTTGATAAACCAGGAAATTTTGGCACGTAATTTTGTCCACTAATGCCAAATTCTCGGTCCTATGTCTCTGCGTGAATGTGAACCCACGACCCCACCCCATAGGTGGTAATTAGACCTCATTACGTGCAACCCAATTTTGTTGTCAAATATTGGAGTTTCATTTGCGGGTATTTCCCTACAAATCTAGAAGGGCAAAACACTGACCTATATAGACAATGGTTCGGAAAAGCGATTCTCTGAATCAAGCAATCGTCCGCCATCTTGCTCCAGGCATGAAAATGCCTTCCATAGACTGGTTATAAATACTACTTTTCACTAGAGTACATGTGTTAAGTGGAATGCAAGCGATCGTATGGACCGGGGTGCAGTCTAGGCAAAGCATTTTCTTGCCTGGAGCGAGATGGCCACCACATTGCTTTAATTCTTGCATAACTATATTATGTTGTACATGTATACCCGTCCATTTTATAAAGGTCAGTGGGGGAAAGAAAACGTGACTTTTAAGGGCACTTAAATAAGAGTTTTTTACACTTAAAGATAGTATACATGATTGGTAAACCGTTACAAATAGTTTTATCCCCCTGTGTGATTGAAGATTATGCATGATTAAAGCGGGCCTCCCACTGTGCGATTTTGGCCACGAATTAGGTACGATTAGCTACGATTCGGTACGATTGTATATAGCGTCTACACACAATCGTACCGAATCGTAGCTAATCGTACCTAATTCGTGATCAAAATCGCACAGTGGGAGGCTCGCTTAAAACAAACCTGAGTAAAAGTCAGCTCCGTACTTCGTCTAACTTTTGTTAAAACAAGCAAAAAATCTTTACAGTTACTTCGCCCTGAACAGGCCGTTGTTCAGGGCGAAGTTGTCCAGGGCGACGTGGTTTTGGGGCGAAATGAAATTACGTCTCGCGAGACGAAAATTAATTCTTTTACTCGTTTGTTAAAGACTATAGCACTTCAGACAAAACCATTTCAGGGGAAGTTTTCTGCTATCATCATGTTTATATTGTGTAAGTTATGTGTAAATCTGTGAACATTTCTGGTTTTCGAGATACCAATCATGTGTTCTACCTTTAAATCGTGCTAGGTAACTATCGGAATTCAAAACTTTGAAACCCAATTTGCATATTCATGAGCGAAGTTGTCACGTCACATGTCCCAATAGACCTTTTGCACTAGCGGCCATGACAGGGGGCAAGTTATCACATTCAAATGACGACCACTTTAACAGTGGTCATAATCTTAATAATAATTTATGGTATAGACCGTATCGAATAGCCACCATTTCGTGGGGCACCTTTTGTTACTTAAACCGTTCAACAATGGAAGCACAATATGTGCAACCATGCATGTCCTGAAGGAACAAATAAACTGCCCCACGAAATGGGGGCTATTCCATACGTTCTATACCAACAATATTTAAGGTAAAAAAATGCCAGAGATGTCTAGACATATACATATAGGAAAGTCTTTTTCCGCTCAATGTACCCGTGTTTACAAAAAAAATCTGCAACTTCTCAATCCAAAGCGATGACTGCGCATAAAGGATGACTTGCAGCCAGTTGACAACTTTCCCAAAACAAGTCCGAAACAGATCTGGCTACCTTTTGTTTTCAGACAATTTCAACTCGAGTGCGTTCACTGAGGAGGTATCTCGCACAAAACGTGTTTATCGCATTCCCAGACACCTTAACAAAAGTGCCCGGTGTTTGCTATTTAACATCTCTTTAGGGGGGTAATATCTTTTTTTAAAAACACAGTTTAGGTACATTCAACCTGTCACGGTTTATGATCATGAATTAAGATTTTTGTTGGGTCCCGAAACACATACGATCACTCAGAGCTCACACAAACAGCATCCGGCTCACTTTTCAGAGAAGAAAATTCGGAAAAATATCCTTTGTACAATTTTAATTAATTTCATTTTGAGGGTAGAAAATTGTGTCACTAATATTTACAAACGGACTCGGTGGTGCTTAAAGGCCCATGTATCATTCGCAAGATTAAACTGTTTACAGATTCGTGGAATAAGAGTGTAACATATCTAAGGAAGAATGTTGGTAAACTAGCCTGAAGTTATTTTAGCTACATAGATGCATCAATGCTTCAGAAAACCTTGAAGATCTATTATGAATTTTGTGTACAAGTGAATGGTAAAAAAAGACTTTTGTTTAGAAAACCACCTTCGGTCGTCAATTTCCAGCATGAAATACCATTTTGGAGGGAAATAAATTCATGTGGTGTTTGTTACCATTGCTATCAACACTTTGAGTAAGGTTTTTCTTGTCAACTCGTGAAAAACAAAATTGGGTCATTGCAAATACAATGGGCCTTTAAAGATAACACATCATTTGTAGTTACATGTACCTAAAATTTTACTTCACGACTTGACAAGAACAACCTGACTAAAGTGTTGATAGCAATGGTAACAAACGCCACGTTTTTAATCCCGTGGAAATTCGACCTATGTGAGAGAAATTGCCAACTGAAGGTACTTTTTAGAAAAGTTGTCTGCAGACAAAATGTTACCATTCATTCGTTCACAAAAACCGCGCGTGGATTTTTCAGGTTTTATGGAGTATTACTACATCTAAGTGGCTGAAATTTCTACAAGGCAGTTTATCAACATTATTCTTTAGTTATGTAATGCTGTTGTTCCTGTTTTCAAAATTTTTCTAATCGTGTGACCAGTCTTTAACCACTGAGACCTGGGTCCAATTTCACGGCGCTGCTTAGCACAACAAATTTGCTTAGCACAGGATTTGTTTGCTTTATTTTGCAAAAATGGATTGCCCGCAAAAATCGTAAGTGATGTGTATTGAAAGGTATTCTCCTACTCTTGCGAAGAACACAAGTTGGTGTGTAATTTTGGCTTGTAATCCATTTTATAAAGCAAATAAATCCTGTGCTAAGCAAATCTTTGTGCTTAGCAGCGCCATGAAATTGGCCCCTGGTCAAACAGGTTTCGCGAGTTAGTCCAAAAGTGTCTAACCACCGAGACCAGCAGCCGATATCACGAAACTTACGCATTTGCGTATAAAGCCCACTTGCGCAACATTTTATTGCGTAAAGCGGGCCTCCCACTGTGCAATTTTGACCACGAATTTCCTACGATTGGGTACGATTAAGTACGATTGTGTGTGTAGAGTGTATACACAATTGTACCAAATCGTAGCTAATCGTACCTAATTCGTGGCAAAAATCGCACAGTGGGAGGCCCGCTTAAGTTGCGCAACATTCTTCCGAAGATAACAAGCAAGCTTGCGCCATTTGTCAAAAGTTGCGCAAGCTGTGCAGTGTTTTGTGAAGTCGACTGCAGGTCAAACAGTTTTAGTTTAACTTATTTATTGGATTACACCTTCGTAATAATTGGCAACGTATACCGAAACCGAAAGCCTATGACGTAGGCCTATTTGTAATCCTTTCAATGAAGCGTTAAGGACATTCATTGATTTGAATGGCACAAAATGAAATAAAATGCTAGTTATTGCGAAAAATGAAACCGGGATCATCCTACCTCCATGCCGGGATATACGTTAATCTCCAAATCGGCGTAAAATTGAATTTATGTTTTACAAATTTAAATCCCCATTTTCCAGAATAATTATTGTCCGGAAAACATATTTTAAGAAATTCAGAAAAATAGCATTACAGGTGCAGCAAAGAATTTGTGTAGGTGCTAGACCAAATATTTTTAAAAAGGAAATCATAATAATAAAAAATGTCATTTTTTACAATTTGGGCTTTGGGGGTCTTTTCGGCAAATCCTGCAGCTGTGGAAGGGTTAAAGATCGCGAATATTAACCTAGCGTTTGAAAGCCGTTCCGAGTGGTGTGTCCCTGGCCCTCTCTTACTCATGTCATGAATGGGCCTGGTATGTTTAGGATTGTATAGCACTATTTAACTCTCTATAGTCAGTGCGATATTGTTCTGTGTTTTCTCATTCGGCTGTCAGTTATTTTACCGACCCCCCAAGTAGGAGGTCCAGTGCTTCCTCTTTTCAACCTCTTTTAACATTCATTTTGGGGTGTTAAAAGGTAGGAATCAGTTGTATTGAAGGAAAAAGTCATGGGGATTTCTGGGGTTTCGCGAGTTAGTCCAAAAGTGTCAACTATCCACTGAGACCTGGTCAAACAGGTTTCGCGAGTTAGTCCAAAAGTGTCAACTATCCACTGAGACCTGGTCAAACAGGTTTCGCGAGTTAGTCCCAAAGTGTCAATTATTCACTGAGACCTGGTCAAACAGGTTTCGCGAGTTAGTCCGAAAGTGTCGACTAACCACCGAGACCTGGTCAAACAGGTTTCGCGAGTTAGTCCAAAAGTGTCAACTAACCACCGAGACCTGGTCAAACAGGTTTCGCGAGTTAGTCCAAACGTGTCAACTAACCACCGAGACCTGGTCAAACAGGTTTCGCGAGTTAGTCCAAACGTGTCAACTAACCACCGAGACCTGGTCAAACAGGTTTCGCGAGTTAGTCCAAAGGTGTCATCTATCCACTGAGACCTGGTCAAACAGGTTTCGCGAGTTAGTCAAAAAGTGTCAACTATCCACTGAGACCTGGTCGAACAGGTTTCGCGAGTTAGTCCAAAAGTTTCAACTAACCACCGAGACCTGGTCAAACAGGTTTCGCGAGTTAGTCCAAAAGTGTCAACTATCCACTGAGACCTGGTCGAACATGTTTCGCGAGTTAGTCCAAAAGTGTCGACTAACCACTGAGAACTGGTCAAACAGGTTTCGCGAGTTAGTCCAAAAGTGTCAACTATATAGCCACTGAGACCGGGTCAAACAGGTTTCGCGAGTTAGTCCAAAAGTGTCGACTAGCCACCGAGAACCTGGTCAAACAGGTTTCGCGAGTTAGTCCAAAAGTGTCAACTAGCCACTGAGACCTGGTCAAACAGGTTTTCGCGAGTTAGTCCAAAAGTGTCAACTAACCACCGAGACCTGGTCAAACAGGTTTCGCGAGTTAGTCCACTTAGATCTGGAGCCAATTTGATAGAGCTGCTCAAGCATGAAAAATTGCTTAAGCATGAACAACCTTGCTTGATAAAATTTCATGTGATTGTCATGGTTATGAAACTGGTAATACGCTGTTTCTATCGCATGAGGATTTCACTGGTAACATTCTCTACTATTTATATAAAAGAAAGAGCTTAAACGCCTCTTTGAAATTGGCCCCTGGTCAAACAGGTTAACAGGTTAACAGGTTTCAGACAGGTCAAACGAGTCCGAGTCAAGTCAAACTGCATGCCTTCGAGTCCCAAGTGAAACTGCCTTCGAGTCCCAAGTCAAGTCAAGTCAAACTGCCTTCGAGTCCCAAGTCAAGTCAAACTGCCTTCGAGTCCCAAGTCAAGTCAAACTGCCTTCGAGTCCCAAGTCAAGTCAAACTGCCTTCGAGTCCCAAGTCAAGTCAAACTGCTTCGAGTCCCAAGTCAAGTCAAGTGAAACTGCCTTCGAGTCCCAAGTCAAGTCAAGTGAAACTGCCTTCGAGTCCCAAGTCAAGTCAAGTGAAACTGCCTTTGAGTCCCAAGTCAAGTCAAACTGCCTCCGAGTCCCAAGTCAAGTCAAGTGAAACTGCCTTCGAGTCTCAAGTCAAGTCAAACTGCCTTCGAGTCCCAAGTCAAGTAAAACTGCCTTCGAGTCCCAAGTCAAGTCAAACTGCCTTCGAGTCCCAAGTCAAGTCAAACTGCCTTCGAGTCCCAAGTCAAGTCAAACTGCCTTCGAGTCCCAAGTCAAGTCAAACTGCCTTCGAGTCCCAAGTCAAGTCAGTGTAAATCGGGACTCGAGTCTCGCTCATGAAGATATCGCAATTTGTAACACTTTTCCAATCATGTAATCTGTTCTCAACAAGTTTCAACTTGCGAGAGTTGGAAAAAAAAGTACTCTTGAACTTGAAATGAACAATATTTGTCCTATAGTGGCGGTCTCCTAGCAAAGTTTAAAAGTGTCAAGTTTATCTAAATTTGTTGATATATTGTGTAACAAAACTTGTCATTGATGGCACCACCCAACTTGTCTGCCTTTGTGTAACATCTCACCCGTGTCTCTTTCAAGAGGTTTTTACAAGAGGTTTTGTTAAATTTCGTGGTTAAACGTCTGCGAATTTAGCGCCACCCGCGGCACGTTGTGACGAAAAATTCATAAAGGCAAGGTCACGGCACTTAACCCCTCGTTAAGTGCGCCAATAATTACTTCACCGGCGTCCATTTTCATAAGAAATCAGTGCCAAATTGTCCATACAAAACGTAACCTCTGAGTAAGATTAATATCTGATAAGGCCGAAATAAATGATAGTAGCGTCTATTGTCAAATATGAAAGATAATCAATTATGATTTGATGCTTGAAAAGTACAATAACTTTTTGAGCGAGTCCGCATATTGTGAGCTGCCCCAAATTTAACCCGTCTGTGTAAGCTCCGCCCCACTGCTGTCACTCAATGCAAATGAGGTGTGTGCTCATGAATTATTCATACATGTCACTGATTCTCAGTATAATACATGTATATGAACACAGTGTATGTGTATATTATTGCACAGTTCTGTTTATACCACTTAGGGCCCTCTGGACATTACACAGTTTACACAATTTTCAAGCACAATGTTTGCTGTTGAAAGAAATGAAAAATGCCGACTTAAAGATAGCCTAGTATACATGATTGGTAAACTGTTACAAATAGTTTTATCCCCCTGTGTGATTGAAGATATGCATGATTAAAACCAACCTGAGCAAAAACCAGCTCCGTACTTGGTCTAACTTTTGAGAAAACAGTCAAAAAAGGGTTTGCAGTAATTTCGCCCCAAAACCACTTCGCCCTGAACCACGGCCTGTACACGAAGTGATTTTGGGGCGAATTGGCATTTGGGCGATGTAGTGTTTGGACGAAGTAATTTGGGGCGAAATGGCACTCGGGCGAAGTGGTTTGGGGCGAAATGGCACTTGGGCGAAATGGTTTTGGGGCGAATTGAATTTTCTAGGTCTCTGGTTGTATACATTGTAATGATTTCAACCAGTGGATTTTTTAAAGCGATGAATAGGCCTAGTTGTGGTTAACCAAATATGCTGCGTAACTTTAAACCAAGTTAATACTGGTGTTACATTTCTGCCAAGTAGACCACAGACTTCTACAATTTCGTATTGGTCCATTAATTCTGCTTACAAAGGCAAAATCCGTGGTACGTGGTACCGCTTGGGCCAGATATTTTGAATTGCAACTCCCCCAAACAATATTTTGTGTGAAGTACCGTGGCGAAGTGGTTCGGGTCACCGACTCGCAGTCACAGGTGGAAACTTGCGGGTTCGAAACTCACCCCGGCTGGGCTACCTGTGCCCTTGAGCAAGGAAAGGAAAGGATGTAAAGCCGTTGGTCCGGTGTGTTTGGTAACGCTCTTTAAATATCCTATAGAGCATTATTTCGTGAAGAGCAAGGGGAGGGATTCCCCGGTGTCTCTGGCCGTTTCTAATTCATCATGCACTTTTTAAAAAAAATAGCTGTAATGTTTACAAGTATCTTACTGTAATCTCTCACAGTAATTTACTGTACATATGTTTTTTACAGTACATTACTGTAAACTCTTACAGTAATTTACTGCACATATGTTTTACAGTACATTACTGTAAAATCACAAACAAGGGTACATGTAACAAATATCGTCATTTTTACAATACCTTACTGTAACCCTTACAGTAATTTACTGTACATATGTTTTACAGTACATTACTGTAAAATCACAAACAAGGGTACATGTAACAAATATTGTAATTTTTACAGTACATTACTGTAACCTTTTACAGTAATTTACTGCACATATGTTTTACAGTACATTACTGTAAAATCACAAACAAGGGTACATGTAACAAATATTGTAATTTTTACAATACCTTACTGTAACTCTTACAGTAATTTACTGCACATATGTTTTACAGTAAATTACTGTAAAATCACAAACAAGGGTACATGTAACAAATATTGTAATTTTTACAGTACCTTACTGTAACGCTTACAGTAATTTACTGCACATATGTTTTACAGTACATTACTGTAAAATCACAAACAAGGGTACATGTAACAAATATTGTAATTTTTACAATACCTTACTGTAACTCTTACAGTAATTTACTGTACATATGTTTTTTACAGTACATTACTGTAAAATCACAAACGAGGGTACATGTAACAAATATTGTAATTTTTACAGTACCTTACTGTAACCCTTACAGTAATTTACTGTACATATGTTTTACAGTACATTACTGTAAAATCACAAACAAGGGTACATGTAACAAATATTGTAATTTTACAGTACCTTACTGTAACATCTACAGTAATTTACTGCACATATGTTTTACAGTACCTTACTGTAACCTCTTACAGTAATATACTGCACATATGTTTTACAGTATATTACTGTAAAGTCCACGCCTCATTTACATATACAAAATCGGCCCTCAACTAGGAGTGCATGCCTATTGACTAATCCTAAACTGGGTGGCCAGTTCTGGTTGTCAAAATAATCAGATCTGGTTCATGAACGAGGGTGTGGCATTGCTGCACCAAAAATGACATAACTTTTGATTCACTTGACTGATTTTGATGCAATAAAGACTATTTTTCATGTAAGAAGATGCCCCATCAGGAAGCGCGTGTGGTCTAGTGTTTATGAAGCGGGGCTCCCAATCGGAGGTTGTGGGTTCTAGCCCCACTATGACCAACGTGTCTGTGTCCCTGGGCAAGGCACTTAATCCTAGTTGCCTCGTCAACCAAAGCGATATTTGGGAAGCTGTTGAGGGGAATGTCACAATCTGACTGCTGATAGGGTTGAGCGCTTGGCCAGCAGCCACCTAGTTGAAGCGAAATGATTATGGTGATTCCCTGATGGCAGCGGTAATATTGGTAACAGCGCCAGAGCACCCCGCAGGGTGGACATGTGCGCTATATAAAAATCTACCATTATCGTTATAGACTGCCGAAGTGAAAACGTCATCTTCTGTTAGTTGCCTGGGCAATTGGCTCTAAACTAAAAATCACCGAACCGTGTCCCTGTGCTTTGCAATGGTACTTTTTCCGACGGCCATGATAGTTTGGATCCAATCGTCATGGCAACACGTCACACTTCGGCTGTCTATTATAATAATAATACTAATAATGAAAATTTATAATGCGCCGGTATCCATAAAAAAAGATGCTCATATTATCAAGCGAAACTTATATTCTGAGGTTGCCTGGTTTGGTCCAGATATTTTTTGGGGTGGGGGGGGGGGGGGAGGGTTTGCGGCGGGAGTGGGGGCGGGGGTGCACTCTGTATTATCCTCTTTGTCCAGGCTCTTGTGCAAAAATACAGGAGGTTTCCTTTTTTCTTCTTTTTACGTGGCTTTATTCCTATTTTCATTGATACGCTTTTGGTATTATAAGAACTGTCCACTCAAAAAGACAGCATTAAGAACTGATTAATATACTGATCTATCTCTATACAGACGCGGTCAATTCTTACTACAAAAAGCATTTGTCTAGTTGGCCTTGTAAACTAGATGCGTTTTTTATGTATTGAGCAAGACATTACAGAGTTACTGATGCACGAACAAATATCCCTGATATATCGGCTTGGTATAAGATTGGTTGACAAGTTTCTAAAGGCCTAGACAATCGATTTATTCTCGCTTGAATACAAGGACTTTGGGATTGTTTAGCTTCAAGAGATTTTCAGGAGGTCTGTGTTCGGGTATAGGCATGACTTAATGAAATTGTGGAGAAATTTGTAAAGACAGATTACATAATTGGAAAAATTGAAAAAAAAACAGGAGTGTCCATGGCCTCACGTTTCGATCCCGGCAGGATATTCTCCAAAGGCAAAATAGGACAAACAGAAAACAGCACATTAAAACACATGCTAAAGGCAAACACAAATAGAGGCAGTCATAAAGAAAGCTGGTTGCATCATGCCTGCCTGGGAGTAAAAATTTGGGTAACTACAAATAATGGCCATGTTCAGACGGGCACTACCTTAGAAAGTAAAGTTAACAACGACAGTCCCACTAACAACGACGCGTGTCCACACGGTGCTTTGACAACGACGCGCAGGCATGCACACGGCCCATATACCAAAGGTGCGCGCTCGTAAGTATAGCGCGCTACTCATAAGATTTCTCGTTGGTAAATCGTCGTTGTTAACTCATAAGTAAGTGCGTCCACACGGTCACTACTTACGAGCTTAACTTTAAGTTAACTTTAACAACGACTAACTTTAAGTTAACAACCATCGTCTGAACGCACCTAATATTTCTCGTTGTTAAATCGTCGTTGTTAACTTGTCGTTGTTAACTTGTAAGTAAGTGCGTCCACACGGTCACTACTTACGAGCTTACTTACGAGTGCCCACTAACAACGACTTAACTTTAAGTTAACAACCATCGTCTGAACGCACCTAATGTATTGGGGCACGCTCTAACTGACCCAGTTTTTAACTGGTTCACAATTCACACAAATTTGGGTTTATGTTATACCACCACGAACGCGCATTGTTATATGACACTCAAATTACAAACATATCGTTTATAATGTTTCGCTGCAGGAGTCCCGTAAACCATAATTTTGTACCAATTTCTGACATGAATGTATGCCATTATTTGTTATCGTAACAGCTTTGTGGTGTCAAAGTTGAGAAATGATTATTGTAAATGCGGAATATCAAAATAAATGGAGGCGAAATATTGCCCAAAGTCCAAGATCATGTGGTTTTAGAAATTAATTTTGAGTCCTATACTGGGTCATTCGAGTGATTTGTTTGTTCAGAAGAATTATTGCAATGTCCCAAATTTTGTGAAAAAAGCAGGAAAGTGATAAACCCATTTAGAAGTAGGTTAGGGGCATTTTGGCAACACATACAATATTTTTGAGGAAATACCTTTGTCTGCATGGTCTCAAAATAAAACAAATAAGTTTGTTGTTCTGAAGAGATAACTTGGGCCCAAAAAGGGTTACAAATAGTGTGACAACATGCCTTTCTAAAAACTCTGTGTATAAATTTCAAATATACGCTCGTAACCGGGACGGAGAGTTGTTACATTTTACGATCGTAATGATTCGTCTTGGTCGCAAAGTCATTACGAAATTGTTGGAATGTATCATCGCACCGGTCGTAAGATATTGTAATAAAGTCGTAATGTGTCTTAACAAGGTCGTCAATAATCCTAATGCCATCGTGAATGTTCTTAACCAATCTTTCAGCACTATTTCAAAATGAACTTTTAAGATCTTTTAAGTTTTCTTTACGATTTGATACGAATGCAATTAAGTCACGTGATCGTCATAATTTCAAGGAAACCGCGACAGCGAATCGCCTTCAGGTCGCCAAAAATCGTAAAGAATCGCAAACGGTCGTAACGGCATCGCATACGATCTTAAAAGATCGCAAAGAAATCGGAATGCATTGTAAAACGTCGCATTTTAATCGCAGACATTCGCAAAGTGTCGAATCAGTGTCGCAAGGATTCGCATCAAAATCGTTTCCACTTTTACGATCATCGTATGATGGTTTCATCATTGTCGTCAGTGGTTGTAACCTTGTCATAATGGAATCGCAAAATTTTCTTTTCGGTCGTTTCTGTCACGGTAATTAGAGATTTGTAGGCTTTTTTCTTTACGATGTACTACGATTTTTACGTCGTGTTGATTGGTATCCAAAATCGTATAAGTGTGAAAGGGGCTTTATGCGCATCTTGCGCAAAGGATTCTGGTAAGACTTGGACAAAAAGTCTAAAGCTCTATCTCAAAGGTTCTATTTCCCCTCCACGCAACAGGTCTTAGGTTCTATCTCACATGTTCTATCTTTTTTAAACACAGTCTCGGCCACTCCTTTGTAAATCTTTGCTCAAGCTGGACACAGTTATAGAAACTGCCCATTTGTAAATTTGCCAATCATGCATTGACATTTTGGACTCCCTGGAATGGTCTTTAACAAGTCCATTCTGTCCGTTATAATACAAAGAAGAGACCTGCGAGTGGACGCCATGAGGGCTAGTATAGGCATTCGTATTTGTCCGGAGAGAGGCTATGCCGGTTGCGCTCTGGCAGGTAGTTCTTGGGCAGCGTCGGGTGTGGCTGCGTAGTCCAATCCGGATACCTCTCGCAGATAAGGCTGACGCTGGTCTGTCCGTCTGGGTCCTGGCCTTTCTCCCCTGTCTCTTCGCCTCAGACTGCTGGGCAAGTGACTCTTCAGAGTTGCTTAGGCCCTCCCTCATCCTCTCTCTTGAGGCTGTAAGTTCCCAGGTGCCTGTATCGATGCCAAGGGCCTCCATGACTCTCTTACAGACGTCATTGTAGCGCATGTGAGGTCTATATGGCGGACAAAAAGCTTTAAAATCAAGGACTGTGTCTCAAAAGGCCTTGTTGCCAGTTATGTTTGGATCATTTTGATGGCTTCGGAGGGGAATTGTTAAAGAAATAGTTATGAAGATGTTGTTCTATTGGCAGGTTTGGACCCCCAAGCAATCTGTTTTGTGGTAAATTCCAGTGCTTTGCTGGGAGAAATATAAAATATATGTCGCTTTATGGTATATAGTGTATATGATTGGCTTTTGTCATTTTGAGAAGTATATAGATGGATTTAAAGTATACATGATTGGTAAACTGTTACAAATAGTTTTGACCCCCTGTGTGATTGAAGATATGCATGATTAAAACCAACCTGAGCGAAAACCAGCTCCGTATTTCGTCTAACTTTTGAGAAAACAGTCAAAAAAGCGTTTGCAGTCATTTCGCCCCAAAACCAGTTCGCCCTGAACCACGGCCTGTGCACGAAGTGGTTTTGGGGCAAAGTGGCATTTGGGCGATGTAGTATTTGGACGAAGTAGTTTGGGGCGAAATGGCACTCGGGCGAAGTGGTTTGGGGCGAAATGGCACTTGGGCGAATTGGTTTTGGGGCGAATTTAATTTGTCTCATTTCTCAAAGATTATAGCACTTCAAAATCGTCTCAAAATCGCACAGTGGGAGGCCCGCTTAAAGCGGGCCTCCCACTGTGCGATTTTTTGCCACGAATTAGCTACGATTGGGTACGATTGTGTGTAGAGTCTGTAGGCAGTCTCCGATAATCGTACCAATTCGTAGAAAATTCGTGGCAAAAATCGCACAGTTGAAGGCCCGCTTAACACGAATCATCCCGAGTTGTCCCACGAGTTTTCCAGTTTCCCGAAATCACCAACACGTGAAGAGCCTGCCACTCGGCGGGGAGATTTTTTCGTGTGTGAGAGGGCCTTTATAATTATGTAATTCGAAAACTATATGTACTATAGGCTTGTTTTGACCATTTTTTTCACTGGCCTTGGGTGCAGACGATTATCCTGAATTAAAGCTCGTCCTTTGGACATGTTTCAAAAGACGAAAAGGTTACAACGTTCAGAGGATTTATCGTACAATGGCCGACAATTTTTCAATAGCAATGAAAGACATCGTAGTTGCAATAAGCCCCGCTTCTCTCGCTTCCCTGGGTATGGCCTTCAATTTTGTCGCAAAACATTTTAGCTCGTTTTAGAGTGAAGATTTTGCTCTTTTTCAGAATAGATTTCACTCTTTTAGAGTGGTTTTAATTCTTCTTTTTTTGTGACGTCAGCTGCCAGGGTTACTGGGTCTAAACGTTCGCTGGCAATCTGAAACATCCATTGCTAAGGCGCTGGAAAACAGTCCTGTTTTTGTAGACCCAGTAATTTCAGTAAACCTTGGCGACATACAAAATAGTGACATTTTCACTTCAGGGCTTAATGGACTTTTGGTGAGTGTAGTGACCCGAATCTCTTACACTATATACCAAGCACGAATACCTGCAAATTTTACTTTTTTTTCCCCGTTGGTATGGGGATTGAGGCATGACTAAGCTCCACACAATATCATTTTGCCCCCTAAGTTGAAATTTACGGCACCCGTATACCACCTCTCTCCTTGAATATTGGGAACTAATACCTCTGACAATGCCCACTCGACTGGTCCACCACGAACATAGATCGCCTTTATACGTGTCAAAAAAAAACCTGTCCTACTTTTAATCTTGAATAACCTTGTCCTTTTTCAACCGATTTAAACAAAAATTTCACATCATGTAAACAAGGCCTGACAAATGTAACTTAGTGAATTTCATCGGTTTTGTCCAAGAAAAAAAGTCAATTTCAGAATTTGCCCACTTTCGACTTCGCCTCCTTCAGCGCTGCAGTACATCGCTGGAGACGGTGGTGGAATGTGTGCTGCAGCGAAAAGCTTATGAAGAAAGGCAGGATCACTCCAAATGTTATTGCAAACCATCTCGATCACTTCGAGCATTACATCAGGAGGTGCAAAGGGACATCGGACATAGACAGTTTACTTGAAAATGGCGGATGCCAAGTCGAAAGTGGCAAATTCTGAAATGTAGTGTTTTTTTTCGTATGGCCATTAAATCTCACCCTCTTGGACAAAACTGATGAAACTCACTCAGTTAAATTTGTCAGGTCTTGTTTACATGATGTGAAATTTAGGGTTAAATCCGTTGGAAAATGACAAGGTTATTCAAGATTAAAAGAAGGACAGTTTTTTTTTACACGTATAGATCCCCGTCTGTGCATTTTGCGACCTTGTGATGTGTAACATACAGTCACCCTATGCCGAGATCAATAATCTCACTAAGTGGCGCGCCAAAAGAGCGAGAACTTTTATAAGTGGCTCTCCAGTATAGTAGAAGGATGATTTCTGTAAGTGGTGCGGCAGAGAAGTACTTTTGTAAGTTGTGCACACGCCAGTGCAGTAGATAAAGAAGGAGCACTTTTGTAATGGCGCGCCAGTATAGCAGAAGGGCTTTTGTAAGGCGCGCCAGTATAATTGACTTATAACGTGGATTATGTCGACTTGGCGAGATAATTTTGTTAACAAGTCGACTTTGATTTAACAAGTCGACTTGGCAAGATTTTTTTTTCTTATCAAGCCGACTTTCCAAATCCGCAAAATCGACTTGGCGAGATAATTTATTTTGTTCCACTTGACTTAGCAATTATTATCTAACCAGGGGCCGATTTCACTAACACAATATTTTGCGATCATCGTTAGAATGATCGCTAAATTCAAATCCATCGTTATTGCGATGGCGATGGATTTTGCATTTCACTAAAGCCGTCGCAATAGCGATGAGTATTAATTACAAATAAATTTATTGGACGAGGACGATCGCTTAGTAACGCGTAAACAACCAGACATCCGTGACTTGATGCACGATTCTGCAGCGCAGACACTATAGCGACAGATATGCCATGATGCTCGGATGTTGTGGAATAGAAGCATCCTGAGAGCTTAATACGGTTGCATCTATTGCGTGGCTCCTAAGAGTTGAAGGGCGGAGATGTGGCTCTAAAATGTCAATAATTCTCATGACACCATTCCGCGTAAACCGATAATATTTGTGCATCTTTTTGTCATTGTATGAATCCAAAGGATTTGTCCTGTCCCTGAAAACCCTCTCTCTCTCGGTAATGCTCTTGCGTTGTTTATGTACAACAACTGAAACGCCATTTCGAGACACACTGAAAATCACCAAACCTTCATAATACTATACAAATGGCGTGAAACTGTATTTTAGCGATGAATGTTTCCATTTACGATGACAAATTAGTCGTCGCTAAATATTCATCGCTAAATAACAACTAACGATGTCCAACGCCATCGCTAAGTTTTTGTGAAATCGCTCTTCGAAGTTGATCGCAAAGTTGCGATGGATTTCGAGTTTAGCGATTGATTTGGGCATTAGCGATCATCGCAAAGCGTTAGTGAAATCGGCCCCTGGTCGACTTAGTAGTAGATTTGGAAAGTCGACTTGGCAACATAAATTATCTCGCCAAGTCGACTTAGTAGATTTAGCAAGTCGACTTGGAAACATAAATTATCTCGCCAAGTCGACTTAGTAGACTTAGCAAGTCGACTTGGCAACATAAATTATCTCGCCAAGTCGACTTAGTAGATTTAGCAAGTCGACTTGGAAACATAAATTATCTCGCTAAGTCGACTTAGTAGATTTAGCAAGTCGACTTGGAAACATAAATTATCTCGCCAAGTCGACTTAGTAGATTTAGCAAGTCGACTTGGAAACATAAATTATCTCGCCAAGTCGACTTAGTAGATTTGGAAAGTCGACTTGGCAACATAAATTATCTCGCTAAGTCGACTTAGTAGATTTAGCAAGTCGACTTGGAAACATAAATTATCTCGCCAAGTCGACTTAGTAGATTTGGAAAGTCGACTTGGCAACATAAATTATCTCGCCAAGTCGACTTAGTAGATTTAGCAAGTCGACTTGGAAACATAAATTATCTCGCCAAGTCGACTTAGTAGATTTGGAAAGTCGACTTGGCAACATAAATTATCTCGCCAAGTCGACTTAGTAGATTTAGCAAGTCGACTTGGAAACATAAATTATCTCGCCAAGTCGACTTAGTAGATTTAGCAAGTCGACTTGGAAACATAAATTATCTCGCTAAGTCGACTTAGTAGATTTAGCAAGTCGACTTGGAAACATAAATTATCTCGCCAAGTCGACTTAGTAGATTTAGCAAGTCGACTTGGAAACATAAATTATCTCGCCAAGTCGACTTAGTAGATTTAGCAAGTCGACTTGGAAACATAAATTATCTCGCCAAGTCGACTTAGTAGATTTAGCAAGTCGACTTGGAAACATAAATTATCTCGCTAAGTCGACTTAGTAGATTTAGCAAGTCGACTTGGAAACATAAATTATCTCGCCAAGTCGACTTAGTAGATTTAGCAAGTCGACTTGGAAACATAAATTATCTCGCCAAGTCGACTTAGTAGATTTAGCAAGTCGACTTGGAAACATAAATTATCTCGCTAAGTCGACTTAGTAGATTTAGCAAGTCGACTTGGAAACATAAATTATCTCGCCAAGTCGACTTAGTAGATTTAGCAAGTCGACTTGGAAACATAAATTATCTCGCCAAGTCGACTTAGTAGATTTAGCAAGTCGACTTGGAAACATAAATTATCTCGCCAAGTCGACTTAGTAGATTTAGCAAGTCGACTTGGAAACATAAATTATCTCGCCAAGTCGACTTAGTAGATTTAGAAAGTTGACTTGGAAACATAAATTATCTCGCCAAGTCGACTTAGTAGATTTAGCAAGTCGACTTGGAAACATAAATTATCTCGCCAAGTCGACTTAGTAGATTTAGCAAGTCGACTTGGAAACATAAATTATCTCGCTAAGTCGACTTAGTAGATTTAGCAAGTCAACTTGGCAACATAAATTATCTCGCCAAGTCGACTTAGTAGATTTAGCAAGTCGACTTGGAAACATAAATTATCTCGCTAAGTCGACTTAGTAGATTTAGCAAGTCAACTTGGCAACATAAATTATCTCGCCAAGTCGACTTAGTAGATTTAGCAAGTCGACTTGGAAACATAAATTATCTCGCCAAGTCGACTTAGTAGATTTAGCAAGTCGACTTGGAAACATAAATTATCTCGCCAAGTCGACTTAGTAGATTTAGCAAGTCGACTTGGAAACATAAATTATCTCGCTAAGTCGACTTAGTAGATTTAGCAAGTCGACTTGGAAACATAAATTATCTCGCCAAGTCGACTTAGTAGATTTAGCAAGTCGACTTGGAAACATAAATTATCTCGCCAAGTCGACTTAGTAGATTTAGCAAGTCGACTTGGAAACATAAATTATCTCGCTAAGTCGACTTAGTAGATTTAGCAAGTCGACTTGGAAACATAAATTATCTCGCCAAGTCGACTTAGTAGATTTAGCAAGTCGACTTGGAAACATAAATTATCTCGCCAAGTCGACTTAGTAGATTTAGCAAGTCGACTTGGAAACATAAATTATCTCGCCAAGTCGACTTAGTAGATTTGGAAAGTCGACTTGGCAACATAAATTATCTCGTCAACAAATGCACCGAGTCGACTTTGTATAATATGTTGCCAACTTAAAAATCACGCGTGGAAATTATTTCTGATCGTGAAAATAATTTCTGATCACTCAACAGATTTCAAGTTCAACAGACAAAACGTATCACTAGACCGCGCAATGTTTATTTTATGCTGTATACACTGAGCGTGTATTCCCCGCCAAAAAGCCAAAAGCGCACCATAACCGGTCGCGCCTTCAAGCCCCAATACATCATTTGCAATTACACCCAACATTTTACTTAATTAACGAGTTGACCAAAACAAACTCGAAAAGTGTTGATAGCAATGGTAACAAACACCACATGATAATTGTCCCCCCTGTAAAGAGGTATCTTTGTGCAAGAAATTGCCAACTGAAGGTGCATTAAACAAAATCGTTTGTAATCGATTTTTATACCATTCATTCAACACAAAAGTCATGCATGGATTTTTACGTTTTTGTTTATCAACATTATTTTTTTCGTAATGTAATGATGCTGTTTCTGGAATTCGTCAACAAGTTTCATGTCCAAATGAATGGCCCTTAAACATCCCGCCATGTCCGGGTCCCTTGGAACCCGTTGCCCCGGCAACCGCACCCTGCGCCCGGGACGCTGTAAATTAGAGAAAATGGCGATAAATTTAAATCCAAATTGTTGTTTACGGTGCGCGGCGGGGCCCGCCCGTGGGGTCACAGACGGACCCAAAGGGGCGTTCCTGACCCATTTTTCGAATATGAAACAGGTGTCAAAAGGTGTTGTGCGATTTAGCGGATTAAATATCGATCATTTTGTATCGTATCAAGTACATCGTACGTCTGCAGAACAGACACAAACTTAGGTAGGTTCATTTCACACTGAGCATTTTCGCACGTAAATTTTACGTACTCGTGCCACCAGGGTTGTTCGGACTCGGGACTCGAGTCCCGACTTTCACTAGACTTGAGGTCAAGTCTCTAGACAGTCGTATTTGGTCCGTCTGACGCCTATAATCCCCACACGCAACAGTCGTTGTTATGAATAGTACCTGTCTAGAGACTTGAGAAACCTGTTTTCGCGCCAATATTAATGCTTCATGGCGCGTAATATATAATCACGCTGTTGCCATAGAACCAGCCAATAACATTTCGGCCATCGTGCCGTGGTAACGTCCACTTCTACCAGAGGGGATGTAATGTTATCTGATTTGGTTAATGCGTGTTTTAAAACTTCAATATTGTTATTTAGAGAAACTGTGTTAAGCGTTTAGTGAAATGTAGTATGTTAAGTTACAGTCAAGAGCATTTATGATGTACAAATAAATGTACAACAATATTCATTAAAAAGATCTCCCCTATAATGATTATGGGAGATCTTGTATCAGCTTCTTTTGATGAATGTGTTCTAACAGTATCATATTCAAGTATTAACTCGGTATCAGTCCCTTTAGATGTGATTGCGCCAATTACTTGTGTCACGTCAAGGGCTAAATACATCGATAAATTAAACTGCACAGCCCTTTACCACGTCGCAGAAAACAAATGAAGCTGAGCAGAATGTATTAAAACTATGTTTACCTTCTGTTGCTTTATCGTTTTCCAACTGTTGTGGCACTGCAGTCCAGTTAACGCACCACAGACTAAGATGCGCTTTATGTAAAATTGAAAGGGATCGAGCGCACTGCCAACTTTCCAAACTCGAGCTGGCGGGTCAGTAATTTTGCCCGGTGTTTTTTTTTTTTACTACAAATTGGATTTTGGTTTTTGTTTGTAACATTCTTCTTCGACTAGTTGATTTTCAAAACGTGTTGCTGGTGTAGCTAAGATAATCTCAGCTCTTGTTTTATCATTTTTCATTGGGATGTGGTCTAAAAAGACCACATCCCAATGAAAAATGATAAAACAAGAGCTGAGATTATCTTAGCTATTGCTGGTGGCTAAAATGGTCGGCATAATACCTACAAGTGGCGTGCGTGCTTAGTTTGTAACACGACTTTACTCACTAGCTATCCTGCAAGAAATATTACAGTCTTGATAAATCAGATCTTCGCTCCAGATTAGAAAAAGTCCTGCAAACAAATCTTTCCTCACCATCGAAGATCTGCGTCCTTGTCATACAAAACTGGCAAATGTTGAGAAGGTGACATATTTGACCGAAAGCTTGAAAAGCACATTAAAACTGCCCCATTTGCTTATGAGACTTTGAAAAAAATCCAAAATTTCTATTTTGAGTTTTCACACAACATTTTCACACAACAAACCATTTTCACACAACAGACAAGTTGCAACAGATATCAAAAATAGTGTCACGACTGTGTGGCTGACGATGTCACAGATTTCCAAATCCTTAGCTTCGGTTTCAACGAGGCCGACAACCCCATTCTTTGGCGCCCATGCTTGACAGCACTGTTCAAAATTTCAGCTCTATCATTCTCCAAAACCACGATCTGCAATCATGCAATCATCAGCGTTTGCGATTATATTTTAAACAAAAACCATCGATAATCTCAAATTCGCGTAAACTGATCAAGTCGAACAGGCTTACATATGTACGTAGCCTAAAAAATTTGCACTTCAAGCTTGCTGCATGCGTTATTACGATGGAGATGAAACCCTATTCAAAATTCACAAAAACACATCCATTTAAAGGAGTACCATGAATATTAATGTAGCCCCGCGTTTCGACCAATCAGCTCTCTACGTCCAATTCTGGTAGCAATCTCCATAGACCGTGTACAAAACGGAAACAGGTTTCTCAAGTCTGTAACTAGAGGTCGATTAGACTTGTTTCCAGTCCATTCGCGACTACGCTGCTGCCGTTTACGAAACAACCGGTCTAGTTACAGACTTGACATCAAGTCTAGACTTTCACTGACTTGACTTGAGACTCGAACCTCAAGTGACTTGACTTGACTTGAGACTGAAACCTCAAATGACTTTACTTGACTGGAGACCCGAACCTGAAATGACTTGACTTGACTTGAGACTCGAACATCAAATGACTTGACTTGACTTGAGACTCGAACCTCAAATGACTTGACTTGACTTGACTTGAGACTCGAACCTAAAAATGACTTGAGTTGACTCGGATTTTTTTACTTGAGCCTGCCAAAAATAAAATGTTGGGGACCGAATTATATTTCAACACTAAATAAACCTTGGCCAGAGCAACATGAATGTGAGTTTCAGTATTTAGACTCATTTTGAAATTAGAAACAAATTTACTGTCGTGACTACTTGACTTGACCAACATACCTGAATTGGCTTGACTTGACTTGGGACTCGAAGGCAGCTTGACTTGACTTGGGACTCGAAGGCAGCTTGACTTGACTTGACTTGGGACTCGAAGGCAGCTTGACTTGGGACTCGAAGGCAGTTTGACTTGACTTGACTTGGGACTCGAAGGCAGCTTGACTTGACTTGACTTGGGACTCGAAGGCAGCTTGACTTGACTTGACTTGACTTGACTTGACTTGGGACTCGAAGGAAGTTTGACTTGACCTGACTTGACTTGGGACTCGAGCAGAGTTAGAAGGAGACTCGTTGCAACCCTGCGTGTCACTTTGAGAGAAAAAATATGTGGAGGGAATCATGTGGAGTGAAACGACGCACTAAAAATCACAGTCACAAAAGCACTATCCGCCCAAGTAGTTTTTGTGGTTTCCATAGATCCGCGGCGTGATGTGGCTTTTGTCACAATTGACCCCGTGACCTGTGACGTCACAGGACCAATAACCAATTAAGAGTTTATACCCAAATCAAAGTTCGCCCTCTATAGTGTCTGCCATAAATGCTTCTCTCGGCCTAAATTTGTCTACGTGACAAAACTGTTGTGAACTGTTAACTGTATACAAAAGTACAATCGTTAAAACACACCACGCGACAAATAGCCTCATTGTTATGAAATACGTTGGTACATTAATGTCAAAAATCCAATAAATTCGGCGGGGTGACGTCTCTACAGTGTGAGTAAAAACAAACTGACATGTACATGCATGCACTTTGGATAAGTTCTCCTGTGTCTTTTGGTAGCAGTTTAATTAAATTATGTAGCAGTTTAATTACTTGTTTTTCAGGATTTATGGTAGAACTATCAGTGTTGAATTACTTTTGCTATTGCCTTTGCTATGGAGCTGCGTATTTCGTGGTACGAATTTGGCCTCACGCGCGCATTTACGAACCTCTGACTTTAAACTGTTGTTGTATAGTTAATTTTTTTGTGGCATCTTCTGCAACTAAGGCCCTTTATGCCATCAACTATATACGGTTTTAGCTTTAACTATACTTTATTATCAACTTGAGATGACGAAGAAGGAGATGCAGTTTTAGAAGTGGGAGGAAAACCCCAGAGAAATCCCCTGGGGGAAAACCCACGCGGTCAAGTAGGGACTGCAAACCCAATCCACGGAATCGAGCCCGGGACGCCAGAGGTTAAAGAATGAGGTTCAAAATTAATATTTTCTTACGATTTATATCGATTGAAATCAGTGCCAAAGCCAATATACAGTTATTGACTATCATTGGACGAGTGAATTGCATATCGATTAAAATTAATCGGCATGAATGATCACCAAATATCGATTATTTGACACTAGGTTTCAATGGTTGAATTCAATAGTATTCTAAGAATCGGCCCATTGCAATAACCAATCGACTAAACCGCATATCGATTAAAATCAGTATAGCACAGCTAAGAATCGATATAAGATTATCAGATATCGATTAACGATTATATCGATTAAAACAATGGTAAGACCAGGCATTAATATGTGATCACCGAAGCATTACCATATTGCATCTCCCTAATTGTGAAACCCAGCTGGCTTTTTTTAAACATCGGATTTCGCGATTTCCTCACGTAGACACCCAAATATGACACAAGAATGTGCCATATTATTTATTCAGGCCCCATGAATGACAGTCTAAAATATTGTGCTATGATATACAAACTTGGCCAAATAGGCAAATAAATACTGGAGTCCTTCGGGTCGACCTCAAAGCAACCGATGGTTGTTAAAAACATTCTCGGGTTTCACAATTTGTAATCGGATATGCCAAAATAATGTACTTTCAAACATGAAATATTTCAATCTTGCGCAGAGCGCAATGTATCATTTTCTTGGTGTAGCGATACATGTAATCAATATGTTGTAAATGTGTCTTGAAATTGGTCCACTGCGATTTGTCACTTTTTGAAAACCTTTCTCGAATCAAATTACCATCAATGTGTTCCCTGTATTACCAAGAATACTACAATTATTTACTTAATATCGGATGGACGATTTTCTAGGTGATTTCTGTGGATAGAAATGGCATGTTTTGCAATCTCATTTAAACCTTTTCGACCACTCGAATCATGCGTCTGATCCCCGACCCTCCTCTCAGAATAGCAACCCGTGGAGTTTCACGCGCCGGAACCAGACGACATGTTTGCAATTTTTTGTAGTGATTTCGGGTGGTTATTTTCGCTGCACTAGTTTCGTGATAAAATTTCCTCCGTTTTTATTTCTCACCAACAAAATGTTTGACATTAATAAAAGTGGCCGATGGAGGAATAGACACAAAACAATAACATATGAACACACGTTGGTAAGTAATTTCGTTGGTGAATAATTTCTTCTTTAATTTTTTCGTAAGATTTTGAGATTTTCCTGTAAAACCTGGGTAAAGTGAACTCTCCACAGGTTCAATGACTTTTTCCCCGCAAAACGGCAGACCAAAAAAAACAATCTGTAATGAAGTAGAACGGAATTAACGAGTTTCAGGAGGTCAGCTACATCAAATTTCGTGCCTCGTCACACAAGAATTAATTTTCATTAAGCAATGATAATATATATCAAGCGCTCCCCGTGTCCGCCGACTGTTTGTGAAAACTCGAGAACCGCATGGTCCCCGAAAAAAATATAGTTATTGCGCGCTACGTATAAGGTGTGAAATAAATTTGACGATAATTTTACTGGCGTCCCGAACAAAGAATGAAGGAAAATATTTTGACAATTGACAATGTATTCAAAAAGAATTATTCCGGTTGGTGAGTGAAAATCAGACACCTGTGGTGTGTACGTCATTTGAAAAGGGTATTTTTTCTACTTTTTAGGGTTTATTGAACCGTTTTGTGACCCACGCCGGGAGACTAATTCCCATTTCGCTTCATTAAATAGCTAGGTGTAAAAAATGATTCCACGGTTGAGTGGAAGACCATTATGGGAGTCATATTGGGGTCAATAAGGCGTGCTCTTTGCCAAATTAGGATTCGATTTAAAGGCAGTATAGGCCTACATCATTGTAATCTCGAAAATCAGAAATGTTCACAGATTTACGCCTAACTTACACAATATAACCACGATGACCGTAGAAAACTTCCCCTGAAATGGTTTTGTCTGAAGTGCTGTCGTCTTTAAGAAATAAATAAAAAAATCAGTTTTCGTCTCATGAGACGAAAATTCAATTCGCCCCAAAACCATTTCACACAAGTGCCATTTCGCCCCAAATTACTTCGTCCAAACACTACATCGCCCAAATGCCACTTCGCCCAAAACCACTACGTGCACAGGCCGTGGTTCAGGGCGAAGTGGTTTTGGGTTGAAATGACTGCAAACCCTTTTTTGACTGTTTTCTCAAAAGTTAGACGAGGTACGGAGCTGGTTTTTGCTCAGGTTGGTTTTAATCATGCATATCTTCAATCACTCAGGGGGATAAAACTATTTGTAACAGTTTACCAATCATGTATACTATCTTTAAGTGTCGAGTTTTTGGTATATAAGAACTGTTGACCGGGGAAAAAGGTAAAATTGGCGGGGTTTGGGATGGTTGAAAAGAGCAAAATTTAGTTGACAGTCCGGCTGTATACTGAAAACCACGGTACACATTGAAAGACAGATTACATGATCGGAAAACTTTCAAACACAGAACCAACAGCATTACATAACTAAAGAATAATGTTGATAAACTGTTTTGTAGAAATTTCAGCCACATAGATGCAATAATACTTCAGAAAACTTTAAAAATCTATATGCATGGTTGTGTGTTGAATGAATGAATGATAAAAAGATCGTTTGAAAACGAATTTTTAAAAGCACATTAAGTTGACAATTTCTCACACAAAGGTACCATTTTACAAGGAAAAAAAATCATGTGGTGTTTGTTACCTTTGCTATCAACACTTTTAGTCAGATTTTTCTTGTCAACTCGTGAAGTAAAAAAACTTGGTAACTACAGATGATTGTTTAGTGCACATATACGGTCGTTCTATATGCTTGCGCATTGTCTGTACTACACATGATGCGCATTGTATGGTGCAGTACTAGCTTGAACCCACGTTACATAACATTTTCGCAATTTCCTTGGTCGCTTTTGCTCCGGCCTTTCTAAGCTCGCTTTCTTCGCACCTTCACGGGCAAACCTTTTATTTCCAGAAAGCAAATTTACACAATTTTGTTGCAATAATTCCCACGGAGAGTTTAAATTCGACATGCCTAATGAGATTTATCGCTCGAATGGAAGAATATGAAGTGGTAATCGTGTGTGTTCGGATGCGCATTCGCGCGGAACAATACGGGTGCATGAGAACCGGTCAAAATTAATTGTTAACTCGATGTTGTTAAACTTGAAATGCCAACGGAGATTTTTGTCATTTTTCCCCTGTCATTTGAAATCGACTGTCGTGGCGTGGGAATTAACAGACGGGTAAGAAATTGCAATGAAACATTAGTGAAATCTTGAAATGGGGCCCTGTGATTATGCAAGTGTATTTGATATTTTCCCAATTAGTTTTCAGGTTACGTGGCTAGGTTGAGTGTACTTTCTGGGGTTGTATCTAGGAGGGGGGGGGGGGGGGTAGAAGGACTTAGCCTTGTGCGTCTGGTGCACTGACGTACTTCCATTAACGTGCACACTTAGTATAGCCACTTTTAATACCAGACTAAAGTTTTGTTGCTATGTGGTGCACACGGTAGGTATAAAGTATATACAGAATCCAAACCGTGTTCCCCGTAGGAGAGAATGACATAAATCAATCAGACTGTTGGTTGTTAGGCAATGGCGTGCACCACGTAGCAACAACAGCATAGTATGTAGACTTTCTAAACTGCATGCTCCTTCATTTGCTATAGTGAAGAACGCAAGGCTTTGTGCTTGCAAATTGTGCCTCGTAAACTACAATCGAAGATAGAAGTGGTTCCAACTGTCCAATGCAATGATTCCGCCCAGATGCATTTATATAAATACGTGTGCACACGTATTATTATTTTTTTACAAGGGCGCCCTCGTATGAACGAAGCTAGGCCCCTGACTACCGAAGTATTATGGCTCCGCTTTTTGTGCATTACAGCCAAGGAACCAGTCTAAATAGGACGGTGGCTTCGCACAATTTCTCGAAAGCAAGGACACAGTTTTTCATTGTTTTCGCGGACCGTAGATGAGGCACTGAGCTGACTTAGGCTATACAGAGGTTGGTTTTTATCATACACATCCTCAATCACACATGGAGATATCATCGTTTGCAACAGTTTTCCAATCCTGTAATCATTTTTATTTTTTTTTATTTTGAGGAATTTTTCATGAATATGTAAGAACGGTCTCGTGGCCTATTTCATGTAAGAACGTAATCCACGGAATTTCAGCTGTTACATTTCCGACTCAACTGGGTGTCGCATCTGAATTCATTCTAGACGTAATTCAGTTTATCAAACGCCTTCATAACCTTTTACTCACACGTGCAACCGAAAACCTTCCCACTGCCCGCGTGGTGTGCGGATTAACTTGTTTGTCATACGTTAATTCATCCGAGCGTCCTTGACATAGTTTGAGATTTGGAGTGGGAGTGGAAGGAAGAGCCTATAGACCGTATCGAATAGCTGCCATCTTGTAGGGCAGTTTCTCTGTTCCGTGGGGACATGCATAGTTGCACATTTTGTGCTTACAGGGTGCAATCAGGCCCCCATAAGTACCAATGCTAAATGCCGAATTTTCCCAAATCATTTAAAAATACTCAACTCTCTCAACGTCTCGGGACAACAACCAAAATACTCACTGAAGTCTCATCTTTTCAATTCTGCTTAATTTTATGGGGGTAATCCGTCGCTTTTATTCCCCAATTTCCCTGCACTTGAAACAAACTACCAGGCTGCCAGCGTCCATTTTGGAAAAAGTCACACAGGCTTAGTAATGCACCTATCAATTGCAAATTTCCTGTTTTCTTCTCATGGATAGTTAGTATTTTTATTTTTATTTTGGAGAGGTATTTTATACGATTGAACGAAATCCATTTTTGGAAAAATCTGGTCACGCTCCTTTAAAGGCAGAGGCTCGTCAGCAATGCCCGCGTGCCAAATTCGTGCCACGAAATACGCAGCTCCATGCCTTTGCTGTGGAGCTGCGAGCCTGTGCCTTTAAAGCACCTTTAGTTGGCAAAATCATGTGGTGTTTTTACCATTACTATCAACAATTTAAGTCAGATTTTTCTTGTCAACGCTTGAATTTTGGGTCACCGCAAATGGTATAATGGGGTTTAACTCCGCAGTAAAGTAGCGTAAAATGTAAATATGCCCTATTTTATTACGGCGATATATTAAAGCTCAGTTAGAAATCCCGTGGACTGCGGACCGAGCACGAATTCTCCTTAATCTGCGAAAGAGCTGACCATATTTTTGAGGTTAAACGTAAAAGCAGATCAAAATGCCAGATAAGGCTCTCAAAATTCCCGGGGCCGAGTCGAAATGTAAGCTGACACGCACCGGCTCGCGACACCAATTAACGCACCGTGCCACGGCCGCTATTCACCCGCTGGGCTGTGGGCGCGCGACACGGTGGGTATGTGCTGTGGCCCGGCCCACTCCGCAGTACGCGCGTGCTTGGTCGACCAGACCGCGGCTATAAAAGGTAGTGGGGCGATTGGGTATACCCAGGTCCGGTTTAATGGAAATTCACGGTCAGGGTCGTAATAGTAACTGTTGTTCTTGGCAAATTAATGACATTTTGTGGTATGTATTATCATAAGGACATTAGTGTTAAAGGCACAGGCTCGTCAGCAATGCGCGCCCGCCAAATTCGTGCCACGAAATACGCTGCCCCAATGCCTTTGCTATGGAGCTGCGTATTTCGTGGCACGAATTTGGCGCGCGCGCATTGCTGACGAGCCTGTGTCTTTAATATTATGTATTCGCTCTCCAAAAATAGAAACACGTGTAACATTGCATAATGGCTGGTGCCCCGGATTCTTCACATTCAAATGGAGGTGCAGTTTGGAAAGTCACATACTATGCTGTTATTGCTACGTGGTGCACGCCATTGCCTAGCAACCAACAGTCTGGTTGCAGCAGCGTAGCCAGGGTTTTCTCCGGGGGGTGGGGGGGGGGTGGTTGGGTGGGGGTGGTACAGGTTTCTTGAAAAAAATGCAATTAAACTAATTTAAATAAATACAAATTATGTGGGAAAAGTCATGGCACCATCTTTTTCTCCGTTCCCATCGGTTTTGAGATTTTGATACCATATCATGTGTCATATTTTTCTTTATTTTTTTATTATTTACAATTTTTGACAAAGTCAAGGGTTGTGGAAGAGACTTGACAGTCCATTTTAAAACCACTCCCCGGATAAAATCCGTATAAATTAAGATTGAAAAAAATAAAAAAATACATATAAAAATAAGATTAGGAAAATTCTTAGTTAAAAATTAATATAAGCAGACATATATATAGTAGGAAGACAAGAGCAATTATACAGTTATAAAAATGAGCTCAAATACGAATGCACGAACAAAACTTTGCACCAAACAATACAAATACATACATACACATTTAAAGATTTTAGGGAAAAATGTTTTCGGGTAAAGCAGAAAAACAAAACAAAAAACAAATCTATGTGTACATGTACTTGTATTAATAAAATAGCACACAGGCACTAGGAAGCAGTCATCCAAGCAAAGTAAACTCACGCAAGGCAATTAAAAATACCCACTCTATTGAATTAAAAAGATAAGAAGGGAACGTTTGAAGGCGTTTAAAGATGTGTTTTGGATGACGTGATGCGGCAGTGTATTCCAATCACTTGCTGTTCGAAGAAAAAAGGAAAACTTAAAGCAATCGGTTTTGGCAAAAGGGATTTGTAGCTTGAGGTTGTGATCATTTCGGCTAATTCTTGAAGCACGGTTAAACTTGTTTAGAGCATTGACATTGACAAGATTGTTTAGAATTTTAAAACACATCACAAGCCGCAAATATTTTCTTCTTGTTTGAAGATTAACCCAGCCTAGTTCGCTCAGTAAGGTATCATAGCTTGTATGCCAGTCCCTAAGGATGAATCTAGCGCTCTGGTTTTGAATACGTTCTAAAACAGATGAATGGATTAATCTATACGGGTCCCAAGCTGTACAACAATAATCTAGTCGAGATCGAATAAGAGAAACATACAGTCGCTTTAAAATGTTAGTGGAGCAGTTTCGAAAATTACGTTTTATAAGACCCAGCATTTTGCTACAGTTAGTATACATGGCCTGACAGTGTTCGTTCCAGTTTAACTTGTCATTAATCGTTAAACCAAGGTATTTTTCACACTTCGTGGTAGACAATCTTTTCACATCAATATAATAATTTGGATCTGTATGTTGTTGTTTTCTGGTCATTCTCATGACCTTACACTTATCCACGTTAAAATTTAGTTTCCATCGCTCAGACCAATAGTGGAGTAAGTTCAGGTCAGACTGTAAAACCACGACGTCACTTTCGTTTATAATGGAACGATATAAGACACAGTCATCGGCATATAAACGTATAGTAGATTGAATATTAACAGATATGTCATTAATAAAACAGAGAAACAGTGTTGGACCAAGTATGGTGCCCTGTGGAACACCTGATTTTACTTCAGACCATGAAGAAAATTTACCATTAATAGATACTCTTTGTTCTCTGTGAGTAAGGAAGTTCATGATCCATCTAACGTTTGCTGTACCGACACCGTAAGTGATAAGTTTATGACGAAGAAAGTCATGACGTACTCTGTCAAATGCTTTAGCAAAATCAAGGAAAATAATGTCAATGTTTAAACCAGCGTCTAGATAACTGCTCCAGTCGTGGACGGCATCGATTAACTGCGTTTCACACGAACGCTGGGCTCTAAAACCGTGCTGATTATCGTTCAAAATATCATTAGTATTAAGGTGCATGACAAGCCTATTACAAACAATCTTTTCCAAAGTTTTACAAACCATTCTGGAATTTCGCATGCACCTCGAACCGTATAGCCTAGTCAATATCTGGTTCTGCATTGTGTATGGGGAAAACTTGGTTCAATGTCGCTGAGTGAATATACAGCAGGTGGAGCAATCTTGATCATCGCTAATCAATTCATAAGATCAATTAAGGATTCTTAATCACCATTCCTCAAGCCATTTGCTTCAACGCGCTAAATGCGTCGAACATGAATTGACAGTATATACTCCCAAATGTGAACAAAATTTTGAAGGGCAAAAAAGGCCATTTAAAAAAAAAAGAAAAGCAATTGAATTTGCCCCGTTTGTATTCAGTAGTATTATCCCTTGATTTGTGTATAAAAACGTTGGGAAGTAATTTCTATTTCACAAAATCCTAAGTACGCCTCTCTTTTGTGCCTATAAACTATCACTATGAGCAAAAACATGTACATGTTCATTGTAACCCCATTGTTAGTAACAATGATGTGTGCCCAATTTCCATTGTTAGATGTTCATAGTGTATATGCCTATATACCCCACAGGTTTTTGCACGAGAACAATACAATATTATACAAAACCCGGACCAAACCATGTAAATTTAATGCGACCTTCTCCACTTGACCTCACACGAATGCTATTCCTTTCGATAAGATTGGCTTAAAACAAAGAGCCTCTTGCGGGGACCGTAATTCAGGCGGGAAGAACATTTGTTGCCCGGTGTCACTTGTGCAATTGAACCCCTGCGAAGTAGTCAGATGAGGTGTCAGCTGACGCCACAGGGCGGTTTTAAAACCTGTCTAGTCTGTTGTTTTTCTTCCAACATGGCGGAAAGCCAGCTGTTTCCAAGGCTGTGTGGTTTCTGTAGCGAATAAGGGCCTATGGCGTTTTACTTAAAACCCCAGTACAACATTCGCAGTTACCTAAAGTTTTACTTCAAGAGTTGATAAGAAAAACCTGACTATAAAAGTGTTGATATTGATAGCAATGGCAACAAACACCACATCATGTTTTTCCCGCGTAAAATGGGAGAAATTTCCAACTGAATGTGCTTTTTAAAAATTGTCTGCAGACGCTGGATGATTGCCATTCATTCAAAACAAAACAAAACATGCATGGACTTGTAAGGTTTTCTGAATTATTACTGGTTCTTCGTTTATTAACATTACTCTTTACTTGTGTAAAATTGTTGTTCTTGTTTTGACAAATTTTCGAATCATGTATTCTGTCTTTAAAAGCCCAATATGTGACCCGCTCTGGAAAAAGGTATAGCATACGTCGCACAGGCTAGGTCGAGATTTTGTGACCAGTAGAAGAAAAATATGTGGCAAATCCACGCTCATTAAAATACAAAAACACAATGGAAATTCTTGGTGGTGCCCAGATACCGCCTGGAATTTTCTTTGTGTTTTTGTATTTTAATGTGCATGGATATGCTACCTTTTTTTCCAGAGCGGGTCACATAAATTATGTGTCTGTTTTAAATACTGGAGAGATCTTTTCCTCCAGGATTATATCTCTGTACAATGTCATTCATCTGATCTCAAAACAAAAGAAATATCTAAAGATAGAGCTATAAGGAGATAACTTCAGCTAAAGAACTGAAACGAATAGTGCCACAACATACCTTCCTGAAAGCCCTGTGTGCAAATTTCCAATATACCGTATGTATTAAACAAGGACACAAAAAAAATGTCACAAAGTATATACGTGTCCTATGTTACATACGTTAAATAGGAAATTTGTACACAGGGTTTTCAGAAAGGTATGTTGTTGCACTATTTGTTGCTTAAGTTATATTCTTAGATCTGTCTTAAGATATTTCTTTTGTTTTGAGAGAATATAACTGGCATTACATAGAGTTATGATCCTGGTGAAAAAGTCTCTCCAGTATTGAAAACTTATATATCATTTGTAAGATAACCCGTTTTGTGGATACCTGTAATAAGGGCATAACATAGGCCTATCTAAAGAAGAATGTTGGTAAACTAGCCTGCAGAAATTTCAGCTACATAGATACAGCAATGCTTCAGAAAACCTTTAAAAGTCATGCATTGTTTTTGTGTATTAAGTGAAAGGTAAACAAAATCGAGGTTTGAGCACAACTCATCTTAAATTTATAGTTTCTAAAACCAGAATTTCGATCTGACCTTTCAGCGACCTTAACCCGAAATCAGAGATTGCGGTCAGCATCTATGTTTCAGCCGCGGTAAACACGACCCCAGTTCGTATCAACAATCATGAATAAAGACTCGCTCATTGGTTGAAACTTTAGACGGGCCCCGAGCCTTGATAGGTCATCAGACCCGTGGTCTAACAATGGGAAATCCCTCAGCTTTAAAGGGCTTCAAACGACGTGAATAGAAACCGAATAGGTAGCTACAAACAACGGTTTTTAAACTTGGCGAGAATTTGTTTTTGTTGGGATTTTTTGAAAGCGGACGATATCTAAACATTAAACGCTGAAGTTTGAGTACGTTGTCGACTTGCTGGCCACTGCTGAACCGTAATTCTTTCTTTTTTTGTGTCAGTTTTTACTTGAAACTTTCATCTCAAGTGGACATCTGCTATCATTCCTGACATAAGTTTGTTATCTATTATTTTGTATCCAAATTAGACTCCGACGGGCGCTTAGTGAATTTCTTTTTGGTTTTACTTTAATTTAAATCGGAATTTTTGTTTGCGTCGTTTTGAATTTGGACGTCAAATGTACGCAAAGTGGATAAGCTTGACTCAGATTTTCCAGGGCAAACCCAGAGTGTCCGGCAGGTCCTTGTATAGTTGTGTACAGAACAAATTGTGAAAGCTCGACTCAGATATTCCAGGGCAAACCCAGACTGTCCAGCAGGCCCCCATATGTTTGTGTACATAACAAATTGTGAAAGCTCGACTCAAATTTTCCAGGGCAAACTCAGACTGCCCGGCAGGCCCTCATATGTTTGTGTACAAACCCAGGGCAAACCCAAAGTGTCTGGCAGGCCCTTATATAGCCTAGTTGTGTACATAACAAATTGTGAAAGCTTAACTCAGATTTTCCAGGGCAAACCCAGACTGCCCGGCAGGCCCTCATATGTTTGTGTACATAACAAATTGTGAAAGCTTGACTCAGATTTTCCAGGGCAAATTCAGACTGCCCGGCAGGCCCCCTATGCTTGTGTACAGAACAAATCGTAAAAGCTTGACTCAGATTTCCCAGGGCAAACCCAGACTTCCCGGCAGGCCCTCATATATGTTTGTGTACAGAACAAATTGAACCAAACCTGGTACGAGAGAAAAATCAAAAGGGCCTAATCGGGACTGAACCCGAGACATCCGACTCACCGGGCAGACGCTCTACCAGTTAAGCTATAAGGCACAGTGGTATATACTGAACAAATTGAGAAAGCTTGACTCCGATTTTCCAAGGCAAACTCAGACTGTCTGGCAGGCCCCTATATGTTTGTACAGTGAAACAAATGCCATTCATTCCAGGGCCTTTTACCGCAGGAAATCAATCATCGTGTCATTTTTCAAGGTAAAAGACTTCGCTAAAGGATTATGCTCACCCGACATGACTATTACGCCCAATCTCCATGTACTGTTGAAAACGGTACCTTGGGGCAGCGCTGAACTGTGTTCCCCGATTTCTAGAAATCTGTCAAATCGTACAATTTATGTCGCACATTTAATTTCCAACCCTCCATCTTCAATGGCTAAAAAATATGACCGTCCAGTCGTTATTTATGAGGCGAAAACACTAACATTGCCCGTGTACCATGACTATACCGTCTCGCGGTCATCGACTGTGTAACTTGCAGACATTTCAGAAAATGGGTTAACTGGCGAACCGGACTTGTAATCGTATCTTTCCCCGAATGTTACTGCCTCAGTCGACGTGATATTGGTGCAAGTGAAACTAGGTTTAAGAGGCAATGAAACGGATTCTTGACTTTCAAATGGAGGTGCAGTTTAGAAAGTCACATACCATGCTGTTGTTGATACGTGGTGCACGCCAATGCTTAGCAGCCAACAGTCTGGTTGCTTTATGTCATTCTCTCCTACGGTGAACGCGTGCACCACACAGCAACAAATTAGTCTGGTTACGTTGATATTAAGTATGCATGTGAAAGGAAGTACGTCAGTACACCAGACGCTATTCCTGGCTATCCATGTGAAACACACCAAAGGCTAATATGCTTTTTTCATTACAGAAAGAAGTAAACTTATTCTTATTTTCACTATTTGTATCTCGAAAATCAGAAATGTTCACAAATGTACACATAACTTGCACAATATAAACACGATGACGGTAGAAAACTTCCCCTGAAATGGTTTTGTCTAAAGGGCTATAGTTTTTGAGAAATGAGTAAGACAATTAATTTTCGTTTCATGAGACGAAAATTCACTTCGCCCCAAAAGACAAAAATTCACTTCGCTCTAAAACCGACCTCGCCCTGCACCACTTCGCCCTGAACCACTGCGCACAAAAGCTATACTTCGCCCCCAAACATCTTAGCCCAAACACCACTTCGCCCGAATATGATGGATTACTTGTTTAGCAAGACTACTAGTGTTATACTAATGTTCATTCTGATGTAAAATAAATAAAAGGTAGCCTTTTCAATTTTGAAGATTTCATTGCAGTAAATTGCAGAAAGAGGACGCCGTTCGGAGTGCATCACTTCAGGGAGACAAAAGGGAAAAATAAAGAAAAAAACATAAGATTTAAAGTTGGAGTTATGACAAATTGCTGCAGTTTCCACCCCAAGTTTTGTCATGGCTTACAGCAGGCAACATGTAAAACAAACTAGAACTGCCGTATTACAATTTACGTTTCAGCAAGTTTGAGAAAAAAAGTGGAATTTTTTGTGTACAGTTGAATGTGATTTTCTTGTGTTTGCCTCTTGTGACATCACAACCTTGGTTATAAAAATGCGTATTACAAAAGCTAAAGACATTTGTTTTAACCCCAAAAACAAGCTCCAGATAGGATTTTATGACTGTAACTGAGTATAGAGTAGTTTAATAGCATATATTTAATTGATAAAAATCCCTAATCATGGGCCCTTTATGTCTTTTGTGAGCGTACATTGATATGATATCTCAAACTTGATCACCTGTCATAGAATTATCACATATGTTGTATGCCAACTGTGTGTAAAAAGTTCAAAAACAATCAATCTTGCGCCGAAAAATCGCGACGCCAGGATGAGACAATGAAAAATTGAAAACGTGAATTCAGTCACGCTTCAGACGTAACATATATCACGATGTGTCGGGTCACGGCGGTCACCCTGTGTGACGTCACGGTCGTTTGGGGTTCAACTTGGAGGTGTTGAGACGAAGTTTATTGCATTTGGTGTTGATTTATAAGTGGTGCACGTCTCTGTCTCGCAATTAGCTGTTTACGTGTTTCAAACTGTACTGACGTATTCCATTCACATGCACAGTTAGTATCCACTTGACGAGACAAAAATGTTGTTGCTATGTGGTGCACTCGGCAGGTGTTCACCGTGGGAGACAAAAGGCATAAAGCAACCAGGCCGTGCACTACGTAGCAACAACAGCATAGTATGTGGACTTTGTAAACTGCACCTCTGTTTGAAAGTCACCGTCATCATGTTTATATTGTGTAAGTTATGCGTAAATCTGTGGACATTTCTGATTTTCGAGATTCCCAATAGTAAGCAGGGCTTTAAGTAAAATTCAAATTGAAAATTTCCTGTAAATTGCTTGTAACTTCACGCCATTTCCGTTTCGCGTCAATTATTTACACCTATACTCTTCAACTGACCGTAATACCATTTCATTTGAGCAGCTTTGTCCATTTTATTTCAAAAAAACCCCGGGAATGTTGGTCAAACTGCAGTCTCGATACAACCTGCACTTTCTGACGTCAAAGTATTTGTCCGATAAATGTCAAGTCTGATATACGTGGGCTACGTGACATTATGAATCGAAGGTTAGCAAAATGCTTGTGAGTATTAACTTAGTATACAAACCAAACATTAACCCAACTCATGTCGGTCTCATTGTTAGAAATATTTTGAATCAAAACAACTTTTCCCCCTCTTTTTCCAAGTCGGTTTAATTCCCAAACTGGCGTGGATTATCCGCAATGCCATTGAGAAAAACCCGCCAAGCGCGCATGCCGATTTCTGACCAACTATAGGCCTAAACCTTGTTCCGGGCTATGCGAATTGACAGCATAAACGCTGGTGGCGGTATGCAGAAATGGTTTTGTTGAGTTTGTTTAATTGCCGTTGGCGATTTGCGAAAATGCTTGTCACTTATCTGTTTTTATTTCGTCTAATCCCATTTACTGTTTTTTCTGCTCCTGTCGATGCGATTTCTGTAATGCACTTTCGAAAGTTCAGACTTGGAGTTATCGGGGGCAAACACCAGAAATGCATGAAATGGCGCTTCGGGGGACAGTTGCGTGTGAATGGGCGGCACTCGTGAACTTCCGTAACCACTCGGCTGTTCTCGAATATCTTCGGAACTTTGGGTTCACATAGAATAGCTGGCAACCTGAATATGCAAAGTAAAGCAAATAAATTCTGTGCTAAGCATTTTTTTGTGCTTAGTGGCGCCATGAAATCGGCATGATGACTGCAATTCGAAAAGTCTTAATTAAGCAAATTTGCCTGTTTCGCATGAATAGCGTCTAGTTTACTGACGTACTTCCTTTCACATGCACACTTACTATCCACTTGACCAGACTAAATAGTTGTTACTATGTGGTGCACGCGCCAGGTGTGAAGTACACAGAAGAGAATCAATACCGTGTTCACCGTAGGAGAGAATGACATGAAGCAACCAGGCTGTTGGTTGTTAGGCATTGGCGTGCACCACGTAGCAACAACAGCATATGTAACTTTCTAAACTGCACCTCCATTTGAAAGTGGAGACGTCGGGGCGCCAGCCATTAAAGGAGCGTGACCAGGGTCCTTTTTCATAAAAGTTAAAAACATTCTTAAGTGGATTTAGGAACAATAAAATGAAAGTTTTCGTATCTTTAAGAACATGAGTTAAGAATGTTTACCTAGGGATGTTTCATGGGTATTGAGATTTTGGTACTATATCATGTGTCATATTTTTCTCATTACCATTCTAAAACTTCGCGCTCTCAATCTGTATATTTGCAGGGATATCGTCAAAAATCCACCGAAGTTTAGTAAACTAAATTCCCTTTTTTCTTCCCATGGATAGTATTTTGGGAAGGTATTTTGTATAGGAATGTTAGGTTAGAACGAAATCAATTTTTAGAAAAATCTGGTCACACTCCTTTAAAACAAATATTACAAACAAAAGCTAATTAGCATGCCTTTGTCGTTCGCAAATAATTGAAGAATATCCAACGTGATTAGTTGAGTAGCGTGCCAAAAAATTACAAATAACCGGTTCCACAGGGAAAACATTATTTTTAATAACGACTGCCGTTGAATTGAGTTACCCGACTGAAAATCAATAATTTTGACATAATCCAGAACCGGTTTGTGTGGGGTAGATTCCCCTAATGAAATTTGTGTTTCCTGATATTTGATAGTTTCCTTTGGGAACTGATCTCGTGTTTTGTTCAAGAAAAAGATAATAAGGTAATCGTAAAATAAATATAACACCGAAAGTTATTATTTACATGCCAGAGGTGGTTGTGTAGACTAATAGAGAGAAAAAAACGAGAAAAAGAAACTAGAGAAAAAAAAAACCACACACACACACAAAAACCCAAAAAACTTACTATACGCCTACTCGAAGTGTTGATAACAATGGTAGGCCGAAAGGCCTATATAACGAACGCCACACGAATTTATTTCTGTCCGAGATGGTTCTTACTGTAAGAAATTACATCTGGTGGTTAACAAAATTTCTTAAAAATTCACTTTAAGGACGATTATATGATTTGCAGATAATTTCTTTTACGAATTCCATGCAGGAACAACAGCATTTCATAACTAAAGAATAATGTCGGTAAACTGCTTTGTAGAAATTTCGGCCACATAGATGCAGTAATACTTCAGAAACCTTTAAAAAGCATAGTTTTTGCGGTAAAAAAATGGTAAAAAAGGGGAAAAATCGTTTGTAAAGAAAAACAAATCTTCAGTTGGCAGGTTTTCCTACATACGGGGAATCGGAAGAAAATCATGTGGTGTTTGTTACCATTCCTATATCAACCTTTTAGTCGAGTTTTTCTTGTCAACTCATGAAGTTGACAACATTGACAACATTAGGCCGTCTCATAGGGCGTACTTGTCACCCAGCAACTTTGTCATAAGCGGTCTAGCTGTCCCCGCACCAAGCGGGTTGATTTATCGAGCAAAAAGGGCGCGATTTCTCAACACAAATAAACCGCGGGTCGGAGTACAGACTCTCTGGGAAACGGTGCTTACGTGACGAACCTTTAGGTTTTGGGGGGTGTTTCTAAGATTTTGATGAAAGACACACCGAAGACTTTATTGAAGTGTCGAATACCTGTCTTCAAAAACCATGACCGCGGTTGTGTGTTATGAGCAAGTGTTCTGACACAGGTGGTATACACAACTAGTTCAAGGGATTTTCCCCAAGATAGGCCTATATACCCATGTAATATGGACACGATTACTTTGTGTAACTCTTCGTAAACGAGTCTTTTCAGACCTTCTCGAAGTTAAAGGTAGAGTACATCATTTGCAGTGACCCCAATTTTTTATAAGTTGACTAAAAGAGTCAATAACAATGGTACCGTACCAAACACCACATTAATTTATTTTTGTCCAAAATGGTATGTGTGAGAAATTAACAACTGAAGGTGGTTTTTATTGTTATTATTGTTATTTCTTTCTGGTATTCATACCAATGATTCCTCAATAGTGCTCATTGCACTGTCACTCGTAAGCGTGAGGAAACCCATGAAGAATTAGAATTAGAAATGGCCAGAGACACCGGGGAATCCCTTGCTCTTCACGAAAGAATGCTCTGGGATCTTTAGAGTGCGTTACCATTACCTAACACACTGGACCAACGGCTTTACATCCCTTCCGAAGGATGGAGCAAGTGTGGTTGAGTGCCTTGCCCAAGGGCACAGGTACCGCAGCCGGATTCGAACCCGCAACCCCAAGTTTTCACCCATGATTGCGAGTCAATGGCCCTAACCACTCGGCCACGGTACTGAAGACAAAAAGGAATTTGGAAAAGATTTTTTCACCATTCAACTTAACACAAAGGCCAACGTTCTCGATCAGCAGCAAATGATGATGCTATAGCTGCTGCCAGTCCCTGCCCAGTCCATTCCTATATCACTGGCCCAAGATGTTGCCGGCCGGCCCCGTCGTCGGTTTCCTTCGACTGACCCCTGTATATGGCATGACCGAAGTAGCGCATTTTTCTGACTGCCATCTGCTATCGCAGCATCATCTCCGTCTGTAGAATGTCTAGCACCCAGCGGTTGGTCTTCCTTGCAGTCCAAGAAACCCGTAGCACTCTTCTGTATGCCCACATCTCGAAGGCATCAATCCTACGCTGGTCAGTTGTTGTGATGGCCCAAGCCACATGCAGCAATAGCGAAGAAATTTAGAATTAAAGTACTCTATTCATCACCCCACTGTCCTTTAAAGACTATTAAGCCTATATATCTTTTGCAGATATGAAACTATATTTTCATGAGTTCCTGGACCAAACGCATACATAAAAGAAGGATCTTGCTAAGCTACAGTAGGCAGAAATTTCAGCTATAGATGCAGTAGTATTTAAAGGACAAAATTCAAAAATCCATGCATGTTTTGTATCAGGCAAATTCTTAAAAAAAGTGAGCGTGTACGATCATTTTTTTAAACCTCGTGGTGTTTATTTCCATTGCAGCAATCAACATTTTTGAGTAAGGTATTATTACTCGTGAGTTCATAAAGAAATTTAAAAAAAAAAACACTATTCATAACCTCACTCTCCCAATGTCAATTTTATAGAAAGAAAACGGTCCCACAAAAAGTCGGACAAGGTTATCAGGCTTCAGTAATGTCGAGATAACATCTTTCGGTTTTGTTGCCGACTGATCGTGTGTGGCACTGAGCTTGTAGGGACAAACATTTGTCTAACATTCTCTCAACTCTTCGATCATTTAGGATTTTTGGTGCCGTCTGGAAATTTTTGTTGAGCCTTCTTTGTAATTTGGACAACAAAACTTCCAGACATCATATTTATTTCCCTGTTCCAATACATATTGTGTGCCTTAAAAGCCATACACCATTTGCAAAATAAAACGTTTAAAGGTAGAACACATGATTGGTATCTCGAAAATCAGAAATGTTTACAGATTTATAATTACTCAATATAAACAGGATGACGGTTTTGTCTAAAGTGCTATAGTCTTTGGGATATGAGTAAAACAATTGATTTTCGTCAGTCTCATGAGACGAAAATTCACTTCGCCCCAAAACCACTTCTCCCTGGACCACTTTGCCCGGGACCACTTCGCCCTGAACCACTTTGCCAAAAGGTCACTTCGCCCAAACGCCACTTCGCCCAAATGCCACTTCGCCCCAAAACCACTTCGTACACGGGCCGTGGTTCAGGGCGAAGTGGTTCAGGGCGAAGTGGTTTTTAGGCGAAGTGACTGGAAAGCTTTTTTGTTATTTACTGTTTTCTCAAAAGTTAGACGAAGTACGGAGCTGACTTTTACTCAGGTTGGTTTTAATCATGCATATCTTCAATCACACAGGGAGATAAAACTATTTGTAACGGTTTACCAATCATGTGTTCAGTCATATGTTTAATAAGGTAAAAAGACCAATTAAAATCGTTTATTCAATCATACATTCTGGTGCTTCTAATAAGAGCGCAACGTTTTCTTTGGTATATAGTTTTAAATTTAAGAAAACTCCAAAATACTTGAAAATCAATGTGTCAAATATCGTGTCAAACTTTAACAACCGACGGTCAAAGAAACCGACCCGATAAGCATTTTATCAAAATAAATTTATAAGCATCTACATCAAAACTAACTTGAAAGTAGCTATTATTGTGCTGTCCAAATTGTCAAAATTTTACCTGCCCCGGGAGTCTAGCGGCCGTCACCTTTCACCAAAAACAGGCTCAGACTAAACCCCACAGGGCGCACTCGTGTGTGACACACGAAACCGTCAGCACAAAGCCACGCCCCTGTGTGCCCGGTCTCATGCATAAACATGAGCTAGAGTCACCGTCCACCACTAGCGTATTCCGTACAGGTCCATAATATTATTCATTTTGGGGCGGAGACTATTTTGTCAAAGTGCACACAGTGCATAGAATTGACACACATACCATGCACGCGCGCTATACACATGTACATGTACAGTATACAAGACATGTACATGGTTAGTGCAGTTCATTCCATGGTTAACACTGAACGGAGACGGCTTGTGTTGCCAAAAAGCTACACACACATGTTTTATTAAACTTGATTAAAAAAACTAACGGGCGTACACACTTTGGACCGGACAAGCCAAACTTTGACAGCTTTTAAACCAGTGGATAATTCATCACGACATCAGGATAATTATCGAGGTCTAGTCTCGCCTCAAATTTGGACACTTCTGTCTTTGCTCGTAACCTGGAAATCTACATGGTCCGTAGTTCGTGCGCGAAACTGGCTGACGCACATTTTTAGCCCGTGTATGGTTCGCGGACTGGAGTGCGCTTGTGAAAGCAGCTCCTTGGAAGGACGTCGTATTCGCTGAAATTTGAAAAGAAAAATTTGACTCAAACAAAAATGGAAGGCAAAAAAGACACCACATTGACGAAAATCTTCGTGGGTGGACTACCTTTTCACACGAACAATGAAAAACTACGGGAATATTTCGAGCCGTTCGGCGAAATTGAAGAGGCCGTCGTTATAACGGACAGAAATTCTGGAAAAAGCAAAGGATACGGATTTGTAAGTATAGTACAGTTATCTTTTTTTTAATTTTTTTTTTTTTTTACATTTTGGTAAGAATTTACAAGTCGGACATCACAATTTTTCCTAAAATGTCTTATTAGCCATCAGCAATTGCAGATGCTTTACAAAACCCAACCGTTTTTGCCAAGAAAAAAATATGAACATTTGACTTGAGAAAAACTATATAGACATTTTTTCAGCCATAAGTTTTGTACATGAGGTGATGGCCAACTTGCAAATTCCTTCCACAATTTTGAGAAGTTATAGAAGCAAGCATCGTTAAAAAGTCCATATTCGATAAAAAAAACCTAATTTAATAGTTCCCAGCCCCCCTAATTTATGAGTTCCCCCGCCCCCAAGAAACTATCTAAAAGTGCAAGTTTGATGATACGAACACAAAATTGGGCAGGCAAAAATTAAAATTTTAACAACGAAAAACTTGTAAAATTTGTATGACTTGGCTCATAAGTTTTGTGCATGGGATTCCAGACAGTGGCTGGGTATATGGAATTATTTGTATCATGTGGTAAGGTCAACGAATTCGTCGCCACAATTTTTTGGCGCTAACATTTTAAGTCAAGTTTTTTATTTTGTTCTCTTCTAAAGTTGATAAAAACGGACAGATGTATAAGGCTGAACCAAAAATATTTCAGTGGGATAAGTGAAGGCTTAGCGAAAGGCCCTAAAACCACAGAGAAATACTCTCTCACGAAAAAGAATTAGTAAGGTTTAGTAATTTATTGTTGTTTTTCATCTTTCTGACAATTTCATCTGTCGTATAACTCTCATGAGAATAGGCCTATTTGTTGGAACTTGTCTGGGAAAAAACATTGTAAGTGAAAATGGCGATGTTGCTGCATCGTTTGCCGGATGCACCACACTATATCGAGCAGATCTCGCGCCGTAAAACTGACTAAATTTGTGTAACCCTAAAAATGTTTAACCCTAAAATATTTCGGATAAAATAATTGTCTAAAATTGCAATTGTGGTAAAGAAAATGTGTCGACCTAAAATCAGGTCCCTGGGATTGCATTTTTGAGAATTAGGGGTAAAATAAATTTTAGAAAGTCACCTTTTTGGGCTGAATTGTAACGGGAAGTTTTTAGGCCTGACTGTTTGGTTTGTGCAGAAGAGCGCTTGTTTTAAGCATAGGTCAGTATAGACAAATACATGTATTTGCCTTGTGCAGTTTAACAAAAACGAAAAAATAACACAGTTTCCCACACAGGCTTAAATCCTATAACATAGTTTGGAAAATCTCTAATCTTTTCGTCGAATGACCACTATTTTTAAGCACAATAGAGGATTTTCGTAATGTATGCAAATTCCGCATAAATGCTTTATTACCAAAAGGTAGCTCTAAAGCTTGTCTGGGGCGGGCTTGTCCTACCTAGCAACAACTAATGTCTGCAAAATGAATTCTAACCACAGACATCAAATTTAAAGTAACGGGTGAATGAAATAGCTCATCACTAGACAATGTCACAAGAACAATTCGTGAATAATTGGATACATAACATTCGTTTAGTTCACTACATTCGTACATGTGGGGTGAACCGTTGTGCGATGGTACATGTACACAACACAACATGCCAATGCAGGCATGTGCTAAATGTCAAAATTTAAGGTGTGACAAACTCCGGCGTCCGTGGTTACGTGTCAAAAAGGCACTATGTCGTGTTCAGCGGGGCGTACATAAAAAGTTCCCCCGGGCAGATTCTTTACAAATGGCTGTGCAGCTAACGCGACAATGGCTGGCCCATTGTTGTGACAATCCCGCCCAGTGCCCTGGAAAGATTTGGGTTGAAAAACCGGGGTCGCGCCTCTCGAGGTTTTGGGACAATCGTTTAAAGGAAACAAAAATCAACATGTTGTCAGTCAATTTCGGAAACGGAGGGTGAGAGAAAAATCATATGGTTCTCATAGGGATTCGAACCCGATACCTCAGATACTTCGAGCGGATGTTCTACCAACTGAGCTATAAGACACAGTGGTATACTCCCTCAGGTTTTCCCAAAAGACCGAACTTTTTCCTTGGTGTTGCATGGGAGCGCAACTGAGCACATTAGAAACGGGGTGAGAAAAAAAAATGATTATAGTCCTCATCAGGATTCGAACCCGAGACATCTGATACTCCGCGCAGATGCTCTACCAGCTGAGCTATGAGGCACTGTTGTATTCTCATTCAGGTTTTCCCTCAAGATCTCCGGTACACTGGGCAGATGCTCCATCAGCTGAGCTATTAGTATTAGGTACAGTGGTATACTACCTCGGGTTTTCACCAAGATCTCTGACACACCGGGAAGATGCTCTACCTGCTGAGCTATAAGGCACAGTGGTATATTTCCTCACGTTTTCATCCAATATAGCCGACACCAGCTGAGCTGTGAGGTACGGCGGGTGGTATTCTCCCTCAGGTTTTCCCTAATACCTCCGACCCACCAGGCAGATGCTCTACCATCAGCTGAGCTATGAGCACAGTGGTCATCAGGTTTCTCCCAAGACGTCTGACATACCGAGCAGATGCTCTACCAGCTGAGCTATTGTGAACAGTGGTATACTCCCTCAGGTTTCCCCAAGACTTCTGACACACCAGGCAGATGCTCTACCAGCTGAGCTATGAGGCACAGTGGTGTACTCCCTCAGGTTTTCCCTAATACCTCCGACTCACGAGGCAGATGCTCTACCAGCTGAGCTATGAGGCACAGTGGTGTACTCCCTCAGGTTTCCCCCAAGACCTCTGACATACCGAGCAGATGCTCTACCAGCTGAGCTATGGTGCACAGTGGTATACTCGGGTTTTCCCCAATACCTCCGACCCACCAGGCAGATACTCTACCATCTGAGCTATGATGCACAGTGGTGTACTCCCTCAGGTTCCCCCAAGACCTCTGACACACCAGGCAGATTCTCTACCAGCTGAGCTATGGGGCACAGTGGTATACTCCCTCGGGTTTCCCCAAGACCTCTGACACACCAGGCAGATGCTCTACCAGCTGAGCTATGAGGCACAGTGGTATAGTCCCTCAGCTTTTCTCCAAGACCTTAGATACACCGGGTAGATGCTCTACCAGCTGAGCTATGAGGCACAGTGGTATACTCCCTCAGGTTTCCCCAAGACCTCTGACACACCAGGCAGATGCTCTACCAGCTAAGCTATGAGGCACAGTGGTATAGTCCCTCAGGTTTTCTCCAAGACCTCTGACACACCAGGCAGATGCTCTACCAGCTGAGCTATGAGGCACAGTGGTATAGTCCCTCTGGTTTTTCCCCGAGACCTTAGATACACCGGATAGATGCTCTACCAGCTGAGCTATGAGGTACAGTGGCATACTCCCTCGGGTATACTCCCAAATGTTCGCTCGGTGTTGCAACTGTAATATATTTGGTATAGCGAATGTAGGCTAAAATTTGATATGGTGCCTAATCATCGTTGAAAATAATAAAACAACCAAACATTATGTTCGTTACTTTGCTCGGTTGCGTGTCCATGCAACACCGAGAGTTGGGTTCTTTTGGGAAACCCGAGTGAGTATACCAATGTGCGCTGTGCCTTATAGCTCAGCAGCCAGCATCTGCCCGTAAAGTCGGATGTCTCGGGTTCAGCTCCCGTTTGACCATATGAGTTTTTCCTCAATTACACATGAAGATAACGCCATTTGTAGCAGCTTTCCAATCGTGTATAATCCATATTTTATTCACACCTCAAAAAAAGTTCATATTTGTACAGAAGCAAGCCTGGTACGGGGATTGAAAAAGTGCAATTGCGTAAAATGACCGTGGGAGACAAAATTATTTTCATTCTACTCCGTGGAAGTTTAAAAAACACTTTTCAAAACTTTATTCATCATTTTTCTACAGACGAGACGTGTTTGTGATGCATTTTTTTTTTCTCGCTCAAAGTCATACTTTTTTGTGAATAACCCAATTGAAGCAGCTACCAAAAGGTCGAAATCGTTGAACGCCAGTGGCAATTTACAAAAAAACGCTTTTTTCGCAAAACAAGTGTTGAAAGCACATTTGTCATATTTCCTCCTCTTTGGAAAAGTTCGGTTCAAATTAGGTCAACAAAAATGTCAGGCGACCTGAAATAACTAAGTCTCTATACAGATTTTGAACCAGTGTACACCATACCTTCTGAAAAGTGGAAATGTTGTGTAGTACCTTTTCAGCGTGGACATTGTTTCAGGCACAGGCTCGTCAGCAATGCGCGCGCGCGCCAAATTCGTGCCACGAAATACGCAGCTCCATGCCTTTGCTGTGGAGCTGCGTATTTCCTAGACTGGTTCCCGTCCACATATTCCACACAGGAGAATATAAGGACAGGTAAAGGGCGCTTCATCTTGATCTGTAATTGGTCGTCTTTGCGCGTGCGCATAGTGCGTTTTTTATATTTAATAATTGGCCAAGCCCTTTGCTTTAGGCAACGTACTTTATTTACATAATTTGTATATGTTCGACACGCACGGCCAAGTTACAAATGTCAATGCAAAATCTGCGCACTTACTAAATTGTTTTTTTATAATAACCACGTGATGGGCAGAATTCTGCCCGTCATGGCTGCCCTTTACCTTAGACTGGTTCCCGTCCACATATTCCACACAGGAGAATATAAGGACAGGTAAAGGGCGCTTCATCTTGATCTGTAATTGGTCGTCTTTGCGCATGCGCATTGTGTTTTTATATTTAAAGATTGGCCAAGTCCTTTGCTTTAGGCAATGTACTTTATTTACATAATTGAATATGTTCGACACGCACGGCCAAGTTACAAATGTCAATGCAAAATCTGCGCACTTACTAAAAAAAATAAATAATAATAACCACGTGACGGGCAGAATTCTGCCCGTCATGGCTGCCCTTTATCGATCCCTATATTTTCGCAATAAGCGAACCAATCTATAGGGATCGGGAACCAATCTACCCTTTACCTATCCCTATATTTTCGCAATAAGCGAACCAATCTATAGGGATCGGGAACCAATCTACGTATTCCCTGGCACAACTTTGGCGCGCGCGCATTGCTGACGAGCCTGTGCCTTTAATATATCAAAGTGACAAATCAGCAAAATTTGTGTTGTGCATGGGAATGACATTCATTGGTTGGCGCGAAAATCACTGCGTAGAACACACGTGTAGGGCCTACATGTGTAATTTCTAAAATAACCATTCCGGAGTGCACATACGTTTGGTAATGCCCAACACACACGACATTTCATGAAACTGTTAAATAACTGATAGTTATTGCTGAACAGCATGTTACAGGACATGGATTTGAAATATATTTTGAATCACCTCTTTAAAAAAAAAAGTTTTGTGAACTAATTTAGCTGGTTCCATAAAGCAGTGCAGTGACCACACCAACCCCCTTTGCTTCCATATTCAAATTGGAGATTGCAAATGTCCTGTTTTCTTTCCGTGGATAGTACATTTGTATTTTGGGGAGGTATTTGGTGTGGTTGTTAGGTTAGAACGAAATCCGTTTTTGGGAAAAATCAGAACATTAAGCTCTTTTAACGGTTATGTAAATTTTACAGCCTTTTACAGAAGGCAATTTATCACTTTTGGCGAAAAATTACCTCGATTTGCATTTCTCTTTTATCCAGGTAACAATGGCGTCGAAGGATTCGGCGAAGTTGGCATGCGCAGACGCGAACCCAATCATTGATGGGCGCAAGGCCAACGTTAATCTGGCAATTATTGGCGCCAAGCCAAGAAATAACGCTACGCAAAACAGTAAGTTTTCATTTCTTATACGCAATAGATACCGCATCCTGTTTAAAAATGTGTGTGCACACGCGCACATTAAAAAAAACCACTTTATTTGTTAATTTCTTACAGAGAGTACCGTTTTGACAGAAATAAATTCATGTGGTGTTTGTTACCATTGCTGCATGTCAACATTTTTAGTCCCTTATTTTCTTGTCAACTTGTGAGGTAAAACGTTGGGCCATTGCCAATGATACATTCATACAACTTCACATCATCGTAAAAATGTTATGACATAGGACCTCATGTATGTACGTAGTTATGGAAACAAGATGGCGTCATTCAATATGGCGGTCAGGTTCTTATGCAACTTTTGTCTGGCCCAATTGTATTTTTTAATCATCAAAGAAATGCAGTCAGCTCTTAGCAAAACGGAACTGGGGCATAACAAATGTAAGACCTAATTCCTATTGTAGCAAACCTTTTGAATTGAAATAACGGTTATAAAACGTACACATTTTTTGTTGGTGTGTTTTATTGTGCAATGGTTACAGTTCAACCACGAAAGTTTTTTTTCTTGCATGGTTATATGCCCTGTTTAGCTTGAGAACTATGTGGCTCTTTTTGTCAGTAGTACATAATGGTAGTAGGCCTACTGCATACCTGCCAATTTTATCGTATTTGTTACGATTTTTAAGTGTTAAAAGTGTTGAAAATCGTAACAATCGTAACGGTCGACTTGACCTGACTCTCCGCGCGCGCCGCATGTGTTGTGTACATGAAAACGGTGCAGTAACAGGTCAACTTGACCGTTGTACCAACTCGACCGTTGCAAGTTTCACCACAGTACGATTTTTTTACTCAGCAATGTTGGCAGGTATGCTACTGAATGTAGGCTATAGTTCTATGTAAATCCTTAAACTGATACCCACTTCAGGTGGTACTTATATAACATTGGGATTAATGCCAAGTGTCGTCACTGGTACTTTGCTTTTAAGTAATGAAAGCACAACAAACAATTGTGGGATTTAAGTGGTCTGGTAACTTACAATGCGCAATTCAACTACGGATTTTTTGCAAGGCCGTGTTTTTGTGCGTTATGCACGAGGGAGGCATTGCAATTATATTGTACGTGTGTAGAGAAACGGCGTAAACAGACCAATTAAACCAATTTTCACGGCCGTTTTTTTGTGAGGTTTTCAACCAATTTTTCGCATCGGTGAAAATGTCTACCAGTGGGTAATTTTCTGGGCAAATCATTGAATCGAACATGTTTACTGGGGTTGTCCAATGATCTGTTTTTGAGTACAATAATTGGCGGCGCGTCTGGAGTTACCGGTGTTTTCAAAATTGACATTTTCGATCGATAGATATTATTGTCCATTATGTGTGCAGTGTATTCATACAGTAAAACCCCAATTCATCATTTGCAGTTACCCACAATTTTACTTTAAACACATTTTATTTTTTACTTATTCATTAAACACAAACAAACATGCATGGATTTTTCAAGTTTTCTGAAGTATTACTGCATCTATGTGGCTGAAATTTCTACAAGGCAGTTTATCAACATTATTCTTTAGTTATGTAATGCTGTAACTGTTTTTAAAAAAGTTTACCAATCTTGTAGGCCTAATCTGTCGTTAAAATCACTGGTGATCCAACCTTTTAATTCCGGGAAACACTTCGTCATTACCGCAACATTCAATCACTAAGCAACAAAACAACAAACTGTACCAGTTTTTTGTCAATTTTTCAATTGTGATCAACCGTATCCGGCTAGTTCGGTGTACGTGCGTTACCACGGCACCCGACGCCACGCCATTATTTGATTGACCTTTGACCCGTGAAAAGTCCCCGGGAGGTATGATGCAAAAGGACATGGGACACGCGATAAAAATCAACACTTTTGTTTGGATTTAGTTAAAAAGCAAAGTCATGGTTTTGTTGAAAATGAGAGAATGTTTTAAAAGGCTACGCTAAGTGGTATAATCGATCATCTGCTGTTTATAAAAGTGTGTTTTGTGAAGATACATTGATCAGAATTGGAAGAGGAACGTATTACGTAAACGCCCTCTAAAGATCCGGTTTCACTTTGATAACAATCGAATTCTTTTCATTGACAAAGTTATTGAGGAGGAATACATGAACTAGATTAAGAGACCCGGATTTCTGACAATTTTAAATGGAAGTCTTTTCAAATGTTTGTGTCTTGACACAAAATGGTATTCATGGATGCTTCTATGTTATTTGTTCTTTAGTTTCCCCAATTTGTCCAAAATTTAAGTTAACTTTATTTCGTTTGTTTTCAGCCCTTTGTATACCCTATTTTAATCGTGTCCCCTGAATCACTCCTATAAACAACACATTGCTGATTGTAAGGGTGCCAGACTTATTATGCGTTCCATATTAGTTATAGCTGCATGGTAACTTTGCATTCCATAAATCATGCTTTTGACGTACTCCCGGATTCAACCAGGGGGCACCGATATGAACATTTGTAGACATCCACTACGGGGAGTATAGGTCATGTCGTTTTCAGACTTATTTCAAGTCTGAGATCGCGTATACTGTACAAATTATGGGAAGTACCCTATGCATCACTGGTACATTATACACGATGTCAGACTTGACATAAGTCTAAAAACGACAGGACGTACCCCCCGTAGTGGATTACTGCAAATTTCCTTACTGGTACCCGGCCTGATCCAACCAATGGTTCGCTTTCTTCGCTGGCAACCGAACCTGTTGCTTTGTTGAAACGGTCATCATATAAGAAACATGCTTTTATAGTTGTACAGGGTGTATACAAAAAAGAAGGTAATCCAACTTCAAGGGATTATTATGCCAAGGTTGTTTAATTTGACAATTTATAGGTGGTTCACCTATAAAGAGGAAATTATCAGCTTTCCAATGATACCTTAAACATCCTATTGCGGCCACACACATGACTGAGCACATTGCTATTGAAAAAAGCAAGTTGAAATCACATTTTTTCAAATTTGGGTAATCATTGAAAGACTTTGATTATGCAATCCTTGCAATGTTGATTATGTAAGACTGCTGGTGGGGTAATAGTTACGAATGCCTTTTCAAGTTGAGTATTTAAAGGCCCTGTAGATGATCTGTTTTTGAGCGATTCTGCGAATAAATCCATTATAAATCAAAAGAAAGACATCAACAAACTCATCCGAAGAAATTTCAGCTTTGTCAAATGTACCGCGTTTAAAAAAAACATGAAAATCCATATGCATTTTCCTGGTCTTGGCGGGGTGTTTCAAATATTCGTTCTCAGTTGATCGGGTAATATATGTGGCTTGCGTCATGCACTCTGTGGCGCACATACTGCGTGTGCGCGCGATCCATAAAAATGCATCGCGTTGGAACACGCACACGCAGTACACAGCGCCCATGCACTTTGGACCGCGTAGATGCGAACCAAAAATAAGTAAATCGTTTGCAAACGATCTAAATAATTTCATCTTTACGGATTATTTTCTGGTAAATTATATCATTTTGAGCGAAAACCTTTCATTGGATAGTTGCTATTAATTCAATCTTTACTTTCAGAACTTTTCCCCTGTAAACTCGTCGATTACTTTTTGGGGTCATTGCAAATGATCCACTGGGCCTTTAAGAAGGACCTAGGTTTAGTGTCAAGTAGTTAGAAAGATGGTATACATCCAGCAACTTAACAGCAAACCTTTGTGGTTACAACATGTCATCAAACTCGGAGTTTGCAGCAAACTCGCGATGCTTTCAGGGAACGTTTTCTCAGAACGAGAGCCACCAGCAGCCAAAACCGTCTGGGCGAATGTTAGAAAGTATCAAGAGCACGGTACTAGCTTCATATCAACCATAACAAGGGGAATTCTGGCAGGAGGCGCACTGGGCGTTCAGGGGAGAACATTGTAGCAGTAAGGCAGCAACCCTTGGAGCATCCTAGGTATACCAGCGCAAGGCGAAATGGGGTGGGATTACCTTCTGCGACATTCAACAGAATCACAAGATTAGACCTCCACCAACATCCATATCGGATTCACATCCGACAACAACTTATGCCTGGAGATTTTGCTCGGAGGCTGGAGTTTGCCAGATGGGTGCATAGTAGCAATCATTCCAGAAGAAAATCTGGCTTACCATGCATGGCTTTAACTGATTAGGCCTATCCCTTTTGTCCTAACTTGGCTGTGATTTCAACTTGCTTTTTTCAATAGCAATGTGCTTAGTCATGTGTGAGCGCAATGGGATGTTTAAGGTATCATTGGAAAGCTGAGAATTTTCTCTTTATCGGTGAACCACCTATTAATTGTCAAATTAAACAACCTTGGCATAATAACCACGTGAATTTGGATTACCTTTTTTTATAGTCGCAAAAACAGGCCTCAGTATACAGCCACCTGAGGAATTCAAAATGGCGGCCGTTTTCAATCGATCCCATTTCAAACCACCAGAGCGAAGACGTCAGATTTATGAACTGAAATCACATCCTCGTTCAACAACTTGCATAAATCACAACTCATGTGAAAACGAAAACCCAGTATACAGCCTCGTCCGTTTCCAAAATATTATCACGTCCCCAGTCGCACTAATAAACAAAATAAACAGCGCCCATTGTTTACACCAAATGCATGTATAATGCACTATACATGATTGTGTCTTTTGCGATTAGCGGTAATAAATTTAGCAGGGTTTTTTATTGAACGCTGTTGCTTTTCCCTTTCGAAAGATTTGAACCCGGCGTGATATTTTCCTGCAAGTTTGTTTGACTGTTTAATGTATAGGAGTGTTACCAAAACACCCCATAGGCGCGAAAATGATGAAGTGCTTTGCGTAAAATGTCCCACTGGGGAGTTTCGGTGCATCATTATTTAACGTGATTTGTGTTTGACATTTTTGATCCGAGTGTAAACTAGAAATGCTGTCTAACAAATGCGAATACGTGGACGCAATTTAGTGCATGTTGTCTAGACGTTGAGGCTGTCGAATTTCTGAACACGAATCATCAACAGTGCAAAGTGCGATATTTTTTCAACACTTGTATATGGGTCTGTCCACAGTAATGGGGTACATTTCTGTAACATTCAAGATATTAGGTCCCAGTTCACTTCAAATGTCTTAATTTTATCTTTAAATTATCAAGTTAAACTGAGGAAATAACTTTTTCACCAAGGAGTAAGAAAAATAGTCCTACAACATACATTTGTGAAAACCTCGTCCTATTACGCATGTAACAAACACGGAAACAAATGTCACAAAATTGTCTGTCCACGTTACATGCGTAATAGGAAAATTTGTACCCTTGCTTTTCAAAAATGTATGTTGTGGCAGCAATTTCTTACCTTTTTGGGAAAAAGTTATCTCCTGAGAACAAAACAAGGACATTTCTTTAATTCTGAGATAAACTAAAGACATCTGAAAGGAATTATTGACTTATTTTTCAAATGTACCCCATTACTGTGGACAGACCCATATACACAACAAATGAGTGAGTTCGCAGTTGGGCAGTGTGACGTCACAGTTCACTAGGCCATTTGCGACACAAATGTAGGAACCTAGACATTACATTTTTGTGCATGTTCTTTCAGTGTTGACTGACATGCTCAAAAGTACTCCTAATCATTAGCATTTTGCTTAATTAAATTTTACCTGCTTCCCAAACGACTGTACAAATACACGAGATGACATACGTTTGTAATTAATAACAACGCAGTGGTCTTAAAACGATTTGCACTGCTTTGAACTTTGTAGAAAATATGGGTGCTCTAGGAAAGCTTACGAAAACGTCGGTCAATTTTACTGACATATTCATACGTGCGTGCACCACCATTTTTGCGCGCCAATAACCGCGAGTTTCTGTAAATAATAACTATTTTACTATATCCTAGCATACCAGACGTCCACAAATATGATTTCACACCAATTGGGAGCACTCTTAAATTTAAAAGTAAATAAACTAATTTTCTGCAGTACATAGGTTTGGTCTGTATAGGTGAGAAAGTAAATTATTGACCTAGTTTCGCCATACCTTCCCAACTACTAAATTGCACGCGATGGGCTTATGTTCACAGATTTTGAAGGATTTTGTAATACTTCAGAAAACCTTAAATATCCATGCATGCTTTTTGTGTTGAATGAATGTTAATAAAATGCCTGCAGACATTTTAAAAAGCACCTCAGCGCCTTTAACAAAAACGTTTGCTAACGACATTTTTCCATTCATTCAACACAAAAACCATGCATGGATTTGGGTCTGTCCACAGTAATGGGGTACATTTCTGTAACATTCAAGATCTTAGGTCCGTGTTCACTTCAAATGTCTTAATTTTATCTTTAAATTATCAAGCTAAACTGAGGAAATAACTTTTTCACCAAGGAGTAAGAAAAATAGTCCTACAACATACATTTCTGAAAACCCCGTGCACAAATTTTCCTATTACGCGTGTAACAAAGACGGAAAAAAATGTCACAAAATGGTCTGTCCACGTTACCTACGTAATAGGAAAATTTGTACACAAGCTTTTCAAAAATGTATGTTGTGGCAGAAATTTTTTACCTTTTTGGGCAAAAGTTATCTCCTGAGAACAAAACAAGGACATTTCTTTAATTCTAAGATAAACTAAAGACATCTGAAAGGAATTATTGACTTACTTTTCAAATGTACCCCATTACTGTGGACAGACCCATTTAAATTACTGCATCTACGTGGCTGAAATTTCCACAAAGCAGTTTATCTACATTATTCTGTAGTTATGTAATGTTGTTACTGGATTTCGTCAATTAGTTTTATCTGCTAGACGCCAAATGATATACATGGTGTTTAAAAAAAAAGGAAACCGAGATTAATTTGTTAATTGCGTGGAGATGGCTAAATAGTTTGGAAATTAGCAACCACCATCTATTAGCTAATGATGTCCTCTTTCTTATGACACCACACAATCCAATTTACGGTCACACATGACTGAGCACGGAGCAGTGTAATCAACCATGTCATAACTGGTCTTGCACCAACAAGATGTTTTCATAATGAATCATGTCTGCCCAGTGCAGGGCTTTTGTTGGGCCTCCAAATTATGCAATCCTCGGCCTGTTATTTCATTGCACTTTGAAGGACACTGGGGTTAGGTCGAGACAGGGAAAGGCACCCAAAATGTGTAATCATTGAGAATAACATTTTGTTGAGGAAACACTGGTCTTTCTTCTTCTTTTTAAGTATGAAAATTATTGGAGTTAGGCTGCGGTGAATCTGGTGCAAGACCAGTTCTGACATGGTTGATTACACTGCTCCGTGCTCAGTCATGTGTGACCGTAAATTGTATTTTGTGGTGTCATAAGAAAGAGGACATCATTAGCTAATAGATGGCGGTTGCCAGTCTCCAAAATATTTAGCCATCTCCACGAAATTAACAAATTAATCTCGGTTTCCTAAAACACCCTGTAATAGCCCTTTAAAAGTTACCGAAGACTGACAGTGTTTTTCCCTTTTGTTCTCAACATTCCTAGCAGCTGAACAGATACAATTTGCCATTGCAAGACAACACCAAGTCGGCCAACTTGCGCATCACCACGCTGGCGGGCACGCAATACCGGCCATTGCATCCACGCCATTTGGGTAAGTCAAAGATTCCAAGAATAATCTTACTAACATCACAGGAATCCCGAAAGCCTATATATATGTCCTACTCATTGTCTGAATCCAGACCTCTTGATCCAAATCGTCTGGTTTGGATCTAGATTTCTAGATCCATATGTTATATGGACCTCGTGGTCTCTTCTGGTCCACATTTTTCGGAGACCTTCTGATCCGGATCACATGACATCTTGTGATCCGGATCATGAAATCTCTTGATCCATTCTGATTCAACTCTCCTAATTTCTTTTTATCAGTGTCTTGAAATCCCTTCTGATCCGGATCTTGTAATCCCTTGTGATCCGAATGACATGATTTCTTATGATCTGGGACATATGGTCCCTTCTGATCCTGAGATCATGCAATCCCTTCTGATCTGATAACATGACCTCTCGTGATCTGGATCGTGTGATCTTTTCTGATCTGGATGACATGACATGACATGTGATCCAGATCATGTGTTCAAGTCTAATCTGGATCACTTAACATCTTGTGATCCGGATCATGTGGTCGCTTCTAATCTGGATAACATGACTTATTGTGATCCGGATCGTGTGGTCGCTTCTAATCCGGATAACAGGGCATCTTGGGATCAGGATTTCGTCCCTTCTGGTCCAGATAACACGGGATCTTGTGATCCAGATCATGTGGTCCCTTCTGATCTGCATAACAATTTCTTGTGATCCGGATCACATGATTTCGTGTGATCCGTAAGTCGTACACAGCACCCGTGTATCTAATTGTTTCCCTGGCTCCCAGGTCGCCATGTTGAAATTTTTGACCAATTAGATTACAGTATTTTACCTTTGAATCCTCGTTGGCCAATCAGGAAATGCCTCCAATTTGGAAAAGAAATGTATCAGATCTTCATGTTGAAATTTTTGACCAAGCAAATTGCAGTATTTGACCTGTAAATTCCTTTTTGGCGAATCAGTAAATGGCACAAATTTAGAAAAGAAAGGTATAAGGTTGCCATGTTGAAACTTTTGACCAATCAGATTGCAGTATTTGACCTGTAAATTCCATTGGGCCAATCAGTAAATGCTATATCACTAGTCCTTTTATTTTGGTGGCCGCAACAACTTCTGTTGGAAAAGGTTTAAGATTTGCGATAAATTAGTTGTCATTAACTTTGGTGAAAAGCTTTGTATATATAATTTAAATCATTTCGTGCATGTGAAGATCGGAAAAACCGTTCCCACAAAATCAGATATGCGATTTTATAGCGTCGAGTTATTTACAGTAAACAATTCATCAGATCTCTGAAACCGTGCGCCATTAATGTCTTTTAGACCGGTTTATTCAGAACCCAACTGAATCATAATCACGTTCTGAAAGCTGAGTTAAATCTTTATGTCGGTTGCATACATACTTTGGGAAGCAATCGTTGTCGTAATTAACTCATTTAGGCCGTTATGTCAGCTGGTATAGCAAGATTTCGACCGGTCGTTAATCGGTTTTAACGGGGAGTTGCGTGCTATAACGTTTTATTATTATTTTTTTTAATTTCACGATCTTCAAGTAATATAATTTATAGTACGCTTCATGGTAAAGCTCTGTAGCTATATATAGTTAGGATCGTCACGTGTATTGTACGTCATTGCATAGTTTCTGATTTCGTAGGTTCACTCTAAGAATAATTCATTAAAAAAAGTTGTTTATCTTGAAAACAAATAAAACAGCCGATATTTCAGCCTTTCAAAATGCGTTTTTCCTCCTCAAAAACATAGTATTTTAAACACCATTCGTTTAAGGCTAGTTGACCGAATACATAAAGACTAGCAATTACTTATGAGAAGAAGCACAGAGCAAAAGCATAAGCTCATCAAGCAGAAGCAGACGCAAAACCAATAATTGCTTGAAAACATATTCGCTTATTTCGTCCAAGAAAACGCTTATTTGGTCCAAGCTTTCCAGATTAGCAGTTGCTTAAAAACGTATACATAGAAACAAGCTTTTGCTTTTGCCACTAAGCATTTGGTTGTATAGTGTTTCAAGCTCCTCAAATTGGAGCTTCAGCTCTTGCTTATCACACAAGATTCACCCTTACCAACCCTTACCAACCCTTAGAGACGGTAAAAGTGAACAGAAGCAGAATTAATCGAAAAGAAATCTCGCACGAAGCTGTTTTCTTGTGACAAACAACATGCATGTCGAATGGCTGCATGGCGCAACAATTTATGCCTGAAAATGGTAGGGTTCCCCTCGTCCCGGACGAGGATAAAGCCAATCCATGCGTCCGTCTATACAAAGCCGATAATACCACGCCCCTTGATGAATGTGGCGCTATTGTTCAGAACCTCATGCAATTGCCAGGGAAGCTTAAAAAAAGCTGTCGGCCAAAGCAACATTTTGCATTCACTTGCTCATTTTTATATATAAAAATTGAAGTAACAGCCTAGAAAAGGCAATTGCTAATTTTTATGTATTCGACAATTACTTTATTTTACAAAAAAAAAAACTAAACTCGGAGTGTTGTTTAAAAATGGCAATACATGTAATGACCATGTTTACTGTGTGTTTCCGCGCGTATGCAGTCTGCCGTCTACTTTAGATAGCACAATTATCTGCTAAACTATCGTATCTAGAACGTGCCCGATAAACAGAGTACACACAAAATGTAACCTATTATGCTTTGTAACCTTTTATTCCGTAGGCTTGTTACTTAAAACTTGACAACGGACACGTCGGGATAATTATTCTCCCCGCGGTGTTGGCGAAAGTTCAAAGGGCACGATCCAAGATGGCGCCCGAGCGGGATTTTTGTTTAAGGTTGGCAAAAAGTGAGATGGTGTGATAGTTTGTGTTGACGGTTCATCGCCTGAGTTTGTTTTTGTTTTGTTTTTTCACCGCGTGAAGTGAGAATGGAAATTTGTTGCAAGTTTGTGAAACTATACTCTTTCAATTTTCGGGGAATCTTCTTAAGTTTTAGACACTTTCTTTTCTTCTTGTTTTCTCTTAATAGATGCAGTGTGTAAATAGTCTGAAATTGAATGATCATTGTCACACCTTATAGGGAAAGCATGTTTTATCGATCTGAAAAATTATTAATTCATTTTGGATTTTTTGTTGTTTTTGGTGGAGTTTACTTTAACGAATATTATCTTTTTTTTTAATGCGGTGCACCAAAGTCGACTTGTTTTGCAGTGTGTGAATCGGATTTGATTGATGTTCAATGATTAATCCCACTTATTAATGTGAAATTGAGCACGGGTCTCTTTAACATAATTGGATATCATACCTTGAAAATATTTTAAGATATGTATTTTTTTAAAAATTTTGCAGGAATTAGTGATTTTGCCTCAGAATCCTAAATTTGTTCACATTTCAGATAAATACACGTACGGTTTCATTTGCCATATAATATTTGTCCTGATGTTTTAGTTTTGACAACTTATTATCAAGCTTCTTACAATTGCTCTTTTGCGCGTTTCACAATCACACATGATCTGACGTACTTCCTTTCACATATACACTTTGTATCCAGATGACCAGGCTAAATCTTTGTTGCTATGTAATGTGGCCGGGTGGCGAAATTTGTGTTTCCAAACGACATAGCATATAGGCAGATAATTCTGTGCCTTTTGATTGGTGCATTGTAAATGAATATTCATACTCTCTTTATAGCACCCTCAAAGAGTTGTTTAAATTGGGTAATAAAGGAACGAACATTTGAGGTTTTGGCGAGTTGCTTGGTGGTCTAGTGGTAAAGCATAGGACTATCAATTAGAAGGACCCGAGTTCAGTTCCCGCTGTGGTTATACCATTCTCTTTTTCACTAACTGAGGAAATACTTTGAAACATTTCCGTACTGCAGTTGGGTTTGAAGAACATGCATTAGATTGCATGTGATCCACCAATCAGAAAACAAGAGGTGCTATCTCGTTTGGAAATTAAAAAAAATCGTGGTCGGGTGCACGCGGCAGGAGAAAATGGCATACAGGCAACTGTAGGTTGCTAGGCATTGGTGTGCACCACGTAGCAACAACATCATAGTATGTGAATTTTCTAAACTGCACCTCCATTTGAAGGTGGGGAATTCAGGGCGCCAGCCATGGTGAAAATGTTACGCACAAGAGGCTAATTTATGGGAAAGTGCCTTGCCCAAGGACACGCACCATATCTACGGGTGGATTCCAAACCCACAACTTGTACAATTAAACAGGTATTAAAGGAGCGTGACCAGAGTTTCTGGAAAATAGTTTTCGATGTAACTTACCAATATTATCAAGTAACTACCATACACACCTCCCATGTCCCAAAAACCCGAAAACATTCGCAATTTCCAGTAAAAAATTGAACAAAACTATCGAGTCGGCTTTCAGCGGATAAACGTTGATACTGGAAAATTAGTTTACAAATAATCGGTGGATTTTCGACGATATCCTCGGAAATATGCGGCCAGAAGCGCGGGAGTTTCAGTTTCGTAATCAGAAAAATATAACGGATGTTATGATATAAAAATATCACGACCCATAAGGTAAGTCCCGGGGAGTTATGGGTAAAAAAAAGTGATCTGGTCACACTCCTTTAAGTACTGATCGGTCACAGTACTGTTCCCACCCCATTGATTCTCAATCTATATATAATCGATAATCACTAGTAAAAACACAACTACCGAATAGTATTGATCACTAGGGTTGTATGGCCTTCGAAGCTAGACGCTGGAGACTACACACAAAATCGACCAAAGAGAGATTAGTCAGTCTGGCGAACTGAACTGACAATCGGACCTTTCGTTTGATCTCTATTAAATCACTATTCTGATCGATTACATTGGTACTGAGTTGATAATAATGACAAGCCACGGAATTCGAAGCAAAAACCAAATGAAAAGACTCGAGGACATCGACACCTTTTAACCATCCCAGCATAAAAAAGTAAAAAAAGTTCACTTTTCGACGCACAATGGGTGTTATCAACGAACCGTAATATTGCACATCGCCAAACCGTACGCGATTATTTTGTTGTAAAAAAGGTATAACTCTTTTTGTGTTGGGAGACTTTAAAATCAACTTCGATTGAACGAATCTGTGTAAACTATGTAATGTCAGTGTATTTTTGTAGTGAATTTATCCATGTGCACAATCCATGAACGGTTCAGCGACGTGCTCGTTATTTTACTTTTTAAGCGGCAGGAATGTACGTTCTTCGAAAGAAAAACATAAAAGTGCAGACAGTACATAGCTTACACAGTTCAACAAATTATAATAATTAAAAAAAATACAAATTATATTCTGACCAAAAGATTAAGAAGGCTGATGGATGTAGCTTATTTTATCGGTTAGTAACGTTTACGGGTACCTCTTGTGGCAATGCTGATTGCACCGGCCTCTTTAAGAGCCGCTGAGGCAGGTGGCGCCACTCTGCCTGAAGTGCTCCCTGAGAACTTGCACTTCTAGGGCTGTTTTTGAGACGCGCGCCCCAGAGCTCAGCTCATCCTACGCAGGTTTTTAATCAGGGCGCGTTAAGTTCGAACTCCTAAATCCTAAATGTCGCCATGAAATTTTACCCCTACTAACTTCTTCGCAGTCGGACCTGGTGCAGTCAAATATATGTTGGAGAAGTTGCAATCGAGCCTCGCGATAAATCTCAATTTGTGAGCTGAGACCGGAATTCGATCTCCGTCAGTATTTTAATGGGGCTTTTGGCGCGATAACAAGGGACGTGTCATGGTTGCGCGGACCGTAATTAGGCCGATAATTTGGTTCACACGCACTTCGACTCAGAGATTTTTGTGAATAATAAACACACTGCTCACAGAAAATACTCAAATATTTCCCTTATTCGGCCTTGATTTTTGTTTGTGTTTTTTTACATATAAAACGGGTATAATAATTGACCTATACAGTTAAAAGGAGCTTGTTTATTTTTTTTCCAAAAATGGATTTCGCTCTAACCTGCAATCTCTAATTTGGGTGTGGAAGCAAAAAGGTTGGTGTAATCCGTGACTGCACTTCTTCATGTAACCGGATAAATTAGTTTACAAAATATCGGTGGATATCTTTGAAAATATACGGATTGAGAGCGCGAAATTTCAGAATGGTAATGAGAAAAATATGACGAATAATATGGTATCAAAATCTCAACACCCATGAGGAGGGGAGTTGCTCAAAGATGTGATCTGGACACGCTTAACCACACAACCCTCAAAACAAGAGCATTAAAAAAAAATTTCGTTCAGAATTTACTTGGTAAATCATTTTGAACGTGTAGCCTATATTGCCCTACTAGTACTAGATACATAGCACATCGCACTTGACATAAAACACTCGTGCTTCTGCCGATGGAAGGTCAAAGGTCAAATTCCTATCCTCCATGCGCTAATAATACGACATGAGTTTCTATTGGGGGAAAAAATACATTTATGGGGGCACCGTATGTGTGGCATTTATGTCTTAACATTGATGTCTACTCGCACCTTCTGCACGCGCAACGAAAGCTCACCAGATAAAAATTTCACTCATCGAAACAACTGCTTGGTGAAGGCTTTGGGGCGAAGTTGATGGTGTCTACTCTTCGTATAGGAAGATTTCATTTAACACCACAAATAATTACATGTAATCCGCAGCTAAGTTTGTGTCGATTTTGCGAGGGGAGAGACATCGACCGAGATTTTTATCAATCAGCGGGGGATTTTTGACCCGCTTCCCCGAGGAATTTCTTTCTGAAACTGGACTTGGAAAATCTAGGCACGTGGCGGTCCAATTGCCATATTTGGTTAGAAAGAGGGATGGGAGTGAGTGTAGAGTATGCCTGCAGCGTGGAGTGCGATTGGGTTGACAGTGTGTTGGTTTGATCAAAAGCAGTGATGGTGTACGAATACAGGAGACCATTAAGGGGAAAGGTTGAGCACAGTTTGGGGTCGTGGATTAAGAATGTCAGCCCCCGACCGTGTGGGGAGTAATTCTGGCGCGCGCCTAGCTGCGAGGACAAGCAGATAGCCACGTGGACGATACCTATCTCCGCGGGGGGAAACGGTGCGGTAAAAAGGCCAGCCGTACTAGACAAACCGAAAATGAAACATGATGACTTTGGGCCCTTTTCCCGGGGTCATCATCAGTCACTTTTCATTGGCAGCGATTTGGGAGATAAACTCGCAAGCATGCGCGGGGTAATTGCGATTTGCTCTTAAGTCGGAATAAGGGCACGGGATTTTAGAAACCATCCTTTCAAACTGACATTCGCCTTTTTGCTTACACACAAAATGCATCTTGGCTTAAAGACATATTACATGATTTGAAAACTTTTAAAAATATGAATATTGTTGATAAACTGCCTTGTAGAAATTTTAGCCACATTACAAACAAAGCAGTTAGCTTGGCAGTTTCTCCCACAAAGGTAGGCCTATTGAGCTCGTGCCAATGACGTCATTTTGGAAGTAAAACAATGCCGCGTCGTTGTGGAAGCAATGTGCGTGCGCGTTGTGTGTGTCCATAACGTGCGTAACGCGCAATGATGAGGCTCCCATTGGTGAATTAAACCGCGTTACGCCCACCAGAGACACACACAACGCGCACGCACATTGCTTTCACAATGACTCAGCATTATTTGACTCCCAAAATGGCATAATCGCACGTGTTCGAAAGGGGTCAATATACCATTTTACACGGGAAAAATGTGGTGTTTGTTGCCATTGCTATCAACACTTTGGGTCGGGGTTTTTCTTGTCAACTCTTGTAAAATTATGGGTAACTGCAAATTATGTATTGGGGCATTAAGGGAAACCAAGGGCAAACGGTGAACAAAATAGGGTCCCTGACTACCGTGGCTTCATTTCCGTGGAGTATATCAACGGAACCAGCCTACTAGGACGATGGCTTCGCACAATTTTTTGAAAGCATGGACGCAGTTTTTTACTGTTTTCTCGGAACGTAGATGATGTACTGAGCTGACTTATACACAGGTTGGTTTTTATCATACACATCCACAATCACACATGGAGATAATGCTATTTGTAACAGTTTTCCGATCATGTAACCCGTCTTTAAAAATATATACAATTCCAACCATGTTTTGTGTAGACTTTGGTAATGTGAACCGTATGTGTGGACAACGTGCCATGCCAGACTACTGTTACATGTATTAACGATAACCATACAGCAAATGACTAACGACTGTTCTGTTTATAATAAATCCGGCGGTGCCCATTTATAAAAATATTGTCAGTTCTTCAAAACAAAAAATGATTTTAAGTACGCCAATTAAAAGGGGACATTCCGGGTCAAATCGTGGAAACTGCGTAATCGGATACTTGTAGCCTACACACGGACGAGTGTGCCACCTTTGGCATTTAAACTCAACCCTGTGATTTTTCTGGACATTGTACGGTTTATTTATAGTAGTCTAAATGTATTTGTCATTTTCTACCGACACGTTTATTGTGGCATGCCTGGTATATATGTCCGTTTAATACACACGCGTTTGTAGTATGGCATTTTCGTATGATAATGAGGTGAATTTTCAAGTGGTGGGAGATTTTCTTTTCGGATCTGATGCATTTCGGTGAGGGACAGGATCGTCAATGCGCGCGTGAGGTCAAATTCGTGCCACGAAATACGCAGCTCCATGCCTTTGCTATGGAGCTGCGTATTTCGTGGCACGAATTTGACCTCACGCGCGCATTAACGAGCCTCTGCCTTTAATACAGTATATATGTAGCCTAGATATATCCACATAATTATACTCAAAATTTGTAAAATATCGCCAACTAATTTTGATGTTTTTTTTAAAATGCTGCTGGAAATTATGCCAGATATTAATGTTTTTAATCTGTTTTCTTACATAACATACAAATATTTTTTTTGCAGATAGAAAAACTGTTTTTGTACGAATTCCAGGAACAAGAGTATATTACATAACTAAAGAATAATGTTGGTAAACTGCCTTGTAGAAATTTCAGCCACATAGATGCAGTAATACTTCAGAAAACCTGAAAAATAATCCGGCATTGCTATCAACGCTGGGGCTTTAACTACCCATAACGAGAACTTTATACGTGCATTGTCCGTACATGACCTTTTTAGTGCCATATATCGCATGTCCATATATGGTGTCCGGCGTTGAACTGTTCACGTACGGTGTTCTTTCAGCAAATCGTTCCATTCTTATGTAAACCTTGGCTGTCCGCCATTTCGTAAATGTTTTGGGAATTTTTTTTTTACAAATATGTATTCTGTTAACTACAGCGCTCTGTAAGTGCCATGGTACTTGTTAGATACCAAGATAATTTATCTCACTAAGTTTACTGATAACGTGGATTATGTCGACTTGGCAAGATAATTTGTGTTGCTAAGTCGACTTCCTAGATTTAATAAGTCGACTTGCCGAGATAATTTATGTTGGCAACTATATGCCAAGTCGACTTCCTGAAATCAATAAGTCGACTTGGTGCATGATATATTTTTGTTGCCCAGTTGCCTTTTGAAATCTACTAAGTCGACTTGACAACAAATTATCTCACGAAGTCGACATAGTAGATTTATAAGGTCGACTTGGCAACAAAATATCTCGCCAAGTCGACTTATTGAATTCAGGAAGGCCACTTGGCGACATAAAATATCTCACCAAGTCGACTTATTGAATTCAGGAAGGCACCTTGGCGACATAAAATATCTCACCAAGTCGACTTATTGAATTCAGGAAGGCGACTTGGCGACATAAAATATCTCACCAAGTCGACTTATTGCATTCAGGAAGGCGAATTATTAAATCTATAGGACGTCGACTTTCCAACGCATCTTGCCGAGTCGACTTGGCATCTTGCCAAGTCGACATAATCCACGTTATAAGTCAACTTGGTTAGATAAATTATTTCGGTATCTTTAACAAGTATGATACATGTAAGGCGACATGACGATATTACACCTGTATTATGTGAGCTCCATTGGCTGCCAGTTGTGGTGCGGGTGGAATTTAAAATATTATGTATCATATTTAAACTTTTATATCATCAAAGGTCAGCTCCACATTACTTATCTCAATTGATCTCTGTGTTTCAGCCTAACATTTGCACTAAAAGTTGTAATGGAGTAAAACTTCTGTATCCCAAACTTAAGTCGAAACCAACTAAGGCTTATGGTGACCGCGCATTTAGTAACTATGCACCAGTCTTGTGGAACCGTCTCCCTGGGGACATAAGGGCTATCAGTGATTTTAATGTGTTTAAACGAAATTTGAAGACTCTTCTTTTTAAAAGACATTATGGTGTTTGTAGTGTGTGATAGTTTTGCTTTTTAATTGAGACACTGTAAAGCGTTTTGAGATTTTTTAATGTAAAACGCTATATTAAAAATGAATTATTATTATTATTATGATGATGGCACTCACAGAGCGTGAATGAAATTTGTATTCACTTGATTTACAAGCGTTCAAACGTTGCGTTCAAGAATTGGCGCTCAATCGTTCGTTTTTAAAATGCGTTTAAAGGTTCGCGTTTAAAGGTTCGCGTTCAAGTGTTCGCGTTCAAGTGTTCGCGTTCAAGGGTTCAAGGGTTCGCGTGTCGTTTCAGGACATTCGAAACCTGTTAACGCGCTCTGACAACACGCGTGATTCGAAAACGCCTCAATTTTGTCCTTCACAAAAATCCGTCTGTAAAAATGATCTATCAAAAGGTTACTGGTTTTCCATTATTTCGTTCATGATTCATCGGTAAATGATTGGGAATGTTCCTTTCATGTTAAGAAACACTTCAACTTTTTAGAAGAAAATCAATCACCAAGATTTGGTCGACTATAGAGTTTTTGTTTGTGTTGGAGTGCAGCGCCCGGACATTTTGGTGATTATGTGGTTTCGTGGCGCCGTATGTTGTAAACATGTTTGGGCATTTTATATTTTTCTGGAAAAAAATAAAATGCATTTTAGAATTGATATTGTGGGGTGCTATGGGCCATCGGTTTACAACAGTGCCTTGCGATCCACAAGTTTACTGTATTCAACAAACGTCTGTTCCGATCAACATGATTGGTATCTCGAAAATCAGAAATGTTCACAGATTTACGCCTGACTTACACAATATAAACACGATGACCGTAGAAAACTTCCCCTGAAATGGTTTTTGTCTGAAGTGCTATAGTCTTTGAGAAATGAGTAAAACAATTATTTTTCGTCTCATGAGACGAAAATTCAATTCGCCCCCAAACCATTTCGCCAAGTGCCATTTCGCCCCCAAACCACTTCACCCGAGTGCCATTTCGCCCCAAATCACTTCGTCCAAACACTACATCGCCCAAATGCCACTTCGCCCCAAAACCGAAGTGGCGAAGTGGTTTTTGGGGCGAAATGACTGCAAACTCTTTTTTTACAGTTTTCTCAAAAGTTAGACTAAGTACGGAGCTGGTTTTTGCTCAGGTTGGTTTTAATCATGCATATCTTCAATCACACAGGGGGATAAAACTATTTGTAACAGTTTACCAATCATGTACTTTAAAGGAGTCTGTCCAGATCACATTTTTTAACCCTTCCCCCGTCCCCAATTTTCCCATGAATGTTAAGATTTTGATACCATATCATGTCATATTTTTCTCATTACCATTCTGAAATCTCGCGCTCTCAATCCGTATATTGATAAGGATATCGTCAAAAAACCACCGATGTTTTGTAAACCAATTTATCCGTTTCACAAAAGCAGCCAGTGATTACACCAACCGTTTTGCTTCCACATCCAAATTGGCGATTGCAATGATCTCTTTTCTCACGCATGATACAGTCAAATGAACTATTAAGCTTAGTGACAGTTCGTGTCTTAAACCCACGTAATTTATTAGACTGGTCATCCCCGCGACCTCAATTTTAACCCAAATTTTGGACTGTAAGTCCAATATTTGCACAGATTTGTTGCCTTGTCAGTTCCGTATAGCAAGCGGTTTTTATTTTCCCGTCCGTTTTTATCAGCAAACGCCGATTAGCTATATTTACCGTCTTTTTGTCGGTTCGTTGATAACCTACATTTTGCTGTGCGCGTTCTCCGTGAATTGTACAACGGCGGGGTCACGAGCACAGTTTTGTTTATTGAGCATCCTTAACTCCCTCTCCTGAAACCACTTGAGGTCCGGAGAACCCCACTTTTGTGGGACTCTTTTCTTTGTTGCCAAACTGTGTTTTTTCTAAAGTTATTTTCTAGATTTGACAAGTGGTACCCGAGCGATGATACATGTAAAAGCGACTGATGTGATGTCAACAACGTTATTTATTGCCTTAGTGTCACACGTCAAACATTTGAAGTATATTTCTGTTAGTTTGTTTTTTTGGCGGGAAATGAAGTCTTTTCTGCATACAAAGTTAATGCCCATGTTATGTGCTCTAAGGCCCGCTTCAAACGTCGCGCTTATGCCGTGTCGAAATAAATTCAACTTGGCACGACGTTGGTACGACGTAAGCACGGCAGTGGCTTCAAACGTCGAACTTAATTGCAAACTCCCAGTCGAGCTTAAATACATCCAACATGGCGGATGACTATTGTGGACGTTGTGCACGTGCGTTTTCCATTCTGTCCATTGTACGTCGCCATTTTATTATTTTGATGCACTGGTTTGTTGGTTATTTCTTTACTCACATACGCGCTGCGAGCACGCGCATTCCTAGTTGGAACGAAATTGCGGACCAACTTAAAACTGGAAATAAATTCGACACGGCAGAAGCACGACGTTTGAAGCCAAGCCGCGCTTGTGCCGCACTAAAGCGCGACGTTTGAAGCGGGCCTTACCTGCTTTGAAAACAATAGCCTGAACAGTAAATATAAGCATAGGCCTATATCAAAACTAATTCTGTATTGCAAAATGGTTTACTTAGTACTCATGCATCAAGGTACTTGTGGCCGATTGGTTTTGGTTCACCGACTCCCAAGAACAGGTGAAAACTTGGGGTTGCTGGTTCGAAACTCGCCCCGGCTGTGTACCTGTGCCCTTGAGTGTTATGTTACCATTGCTGTCAACACTTTTAGTCAGATTTTTCTTGTCAACTTATGAAGTAAAATTGTAAGTAACTGCAGATGATGTAATGGGGCTTTACGGTCGAGTTGGAGGACAACATTTCAGACAAAATATTGTGTTGGTATAGTTACATTTATTTCAGAACCCAGGGAAGAATTGTCTTTGTTATGCAATACCATAAATCAATTATTTATTCACCAGACATGCTCAGTATAACCACACCAACATGACTGCGTATTATAGTCGAACAGAAATGATATATTTTAGGTTTTTTTTCACCCTGTAAAAAAAAAAGTATATAAGACATGTAAAGGTATTGAAACATACAGTTGAAGTCAGAAGTATAAATGCAACTGTATGCAACCAAGTGTTAAAATGGGTGTGCTTACACCATTTTTGTAACTGTCTTTACTAAAGTCTTGATTTTGTGGAATTCCTCACGTGCTTGCAGAACTTAAAACATAGCTTGTACACCTTGCAATGGTTCGGGTAGTCCTGTTTACCATTTTGGGTGATGATAGTGGTGTACATTATACTTCTGACTTCAACTGTATATCCTATAAACGTGTCCCTGTCATATCACTTAGCCCATCTTCAGGATATTCTATCTGCCGTACCCTTTATAAGCCAACACCTGCAATCGCGAAATGCCCTAACCTCGAAGAGATTTTATGTCATCCTCCTTGGATGACATTTTACAAATGTCTTCCACGTCGTGCCTACTCTAAGATGTTGAACTTGGCATTTCAAGGGTCCTTGGCTTATTTTCACCGTGGAAGGGATAAGTTACTCTAGGTAAACGTCCGATTTTACCATCTGTCCGTTTTGGAGAGAACTTATGGGGTGTTTCAACAAATATGAAATGTCTGTCAACCAGAGTGTCAGAATTTCAAGTGATGTGAAATAAGCACATCTGTACAGATTTTTGAACCATGCTTTTGTACACCATACATTTTGAGAAATTTGGAATTAGCAACCTTTCAGCAGGGTCATTAATTTGCCTTTTGCGCGGGTACATTTGCATGAAGGCTGGTGCCCCGAATTTTTTACTTTCACAAGGAGGTGTAGTTTATAAAGGTATCATACTATGCTGTTGTTGCTACGTGGTGTACGCCAATGCCATTCACTCATACGGTGAATGCGGTATTGATTCTGCACTGCGTATAGCAACAAAACGTTAGTCTGGTCAAGTGGATACTATATGTATGTAAAAGGAAGTACATGTACGTCCGTGAAACATGTACAAGGTTAATTGTTTCAGATAATAGGTATCAAATTGACAAATCGGCAAAATTGGTACGGAATTTATAATTTTATTTCAAAAAAGAAAATAGGATTTTGGCATGTTCGAAAATGCAACAGAAGCGCAATGTCATGCACTCTTATAGAAAAATATACATGTTTTGTGGTTTCATTTTTTTCAAACGATCTTTGCACTGTTCCGAACATCAACCACTCGAAATGCGTGGCAAATATACAATGTACCTTTTCAAATTGTTCATGTACATGGATTGTTAATGTATAGATTTCTTGGCCGATAACCAGGTTTAGTTGCCGTGAGAACTAAAAGTCAAACATTCACCCCGCGGTCCATGTCCACATGTCTCACACGTGTGTGATGAATCATTCGTGCTGAAAGCACAGGGTTAACATACTTCAATATAAATTGACATTTAGAGCACCGCTAAAAAAAAATAACTTAAATGTTTTGTGAAGTGAAATTAACACTAAATTCGTTTTTATACATAAATCAAGGGTTGATATTACTGCAGACAAAATGAGGGTAAACTCAAATTTGCTTTTATTCCGCAAATAAATGCCTTTGTTTTGCTCTTCAAAATGTTCTTGACATGTGGGGCAAAAGATCAAATTTTATACTTAAATTTATTGGGAGTGTTGCAAATGTCATACTAAACTGTATTCTTGAGTTTCACTTTCTTGACAACGGTTGCTATCCGCCATTACTGTGTGCATACTATGGCACGCCAAAGCGAACACTAATTCAACACTGATCATTTAATGTTGACGCATATTTTCGCAAATGTTGCGCAAGAAAAAAAAAGTTGGCATGACTTTTAAATGTTGATAGAATGTTTGAAACTGGCATACCGTGCTTTTGTTGGCAACGTTTTAAAAATGTTAAGACTTGTTTTTCAGGGTTGATGGCAAAATTATCAGTGTTGAATTATTTTCGCTTTGGCGTGCCATAGTATGGACACAGTAATGGCGGATAGCAACCGTTGTCAAGCCAAGTGAAACCCAAGAATATAGATAATTCCTCTGTTGTTGGTGAGATGACGTCACAGCTTTGCTCATGAATATGGAAATTTCTCATCAGCGTAAAAACAGAAAACTTGCAAGTGTAGCTGAAAACAACTATTAAATTCTCTGAAATTGATTGGAACAGCAAAATATATCATCTAATAAAAATCTTATTTCACGCACCCTTTAACACTTTTTGGGGAGAACCCCGAAACGGTGGATTCACATTGGGCCGTTTTGCGCGTAAATTTTGCCGCGCGTCGCTTTGAACAAAAGCGGCGAATTCTCTCCACATCGCTTTTTCTCGAAACGACGCGCGTCCGAATTTCTGCGCGAATTCTCCCTATAACCTCGAAAATGACAACCGTTGGATACCCATACATGTACAAGAATTTCCAGCCGAGGGCGATAGGTCTAGCCCTATAGCTCGGGAACTATAGGAAGATTTTTATCTCATCACGGACGGTGGTGTGTCTGTTTTCACCTCGCCCAATGATTGGTCGAATCAAGCTGCCAATTAAATTCATCAAAAGATGTTTTCCACGCGTCCAAAACGATTTGGCTCACCCGGGTTTTGTAAAGGTCGACGCGGTCGAATGCTGCAGCGCAGCGCGTGGCTCAAGAACGAAGCGTGTCCTTCAACTTTTAGAAATTTTTTTGGCGATATTTTTTTTGCCATATTTGGGAATGTTTTCTGTGTCATGTTTTGGGTAATGTGGAGTATAATTTCGGTAATAAATATCAGTTATTTCACATAGTTCATGAAATATTTTGTTCGTTAGGCATGCATTACCAAGATTATGTGCACCCACAGATTTCGTACTGGAATGGTTGTTTTTAGAAAAATATAATAGGGCCTACATAACGTGTTCCGCGCGTATAGACCGTATCGAATAGCCGCCATTTTGTGGGGCACCTTTTGTTACTTAAAGGAGTGTGACCAGATCACTTTTTTTTACCCATAACTCCCCGGGACTTACCTTATGGGTCATGAGATTTTTATATCATAACATCCGTTATATTTTTCTGATTACGAAACTGAAACTCCCGCGCTTCTAGGCCGCATATTTCCGAGGATATCGTCGAAAATCCACCGATTATTTGTAAACTAATTTTCCAGTATCAACGTTTATCCGCTGAAAGCATACTCGATAGTTTTGTTCAATTTTTTACTGGAAATTGCGAATCTTTTCGGGTTTTTGGGACATGGGAGGTGTGTATGGGAGTTACTTGATAATATTGGTAAGTTACATCGAAAACTATTTTCCAGAAACTCTGGTCACGCTCCTTTAAACCGTTCAACAATGGAAGCACAATATGTGCAACCATGTATGTCTTCAAGGAACAAAGAAACTGCCCCACGAAATGGCCGCTATTCGATACGGTCTATAGTGCTTTGTGTCAACTGAAGTGTCCCATGCGTAACACCAATTTTGCTGATTTGTCACTTTGATATCTATTAACTGAAACAATTAATGACCCTGCTGAAAAGTACTTTATATAATACTGTAATGCACTTATAAAAAAATTTAAAATCTGTGGAGATACAGTACTTCCTTTCTTCCGTATGCACACTAAGTGTCCAGATGATCAGACTAAATTGTTATTGCTATGTGGTGCACGCTGCAGGTGTGAAGTATAGAATCAATACTGTGCTCACCGTAGGAGAGAAGCAACCAGACAGTTGGTTGCTAGGCAGTGACGTGCACCACGTAGCAACAGCAGCATAGTATGCGCACTGCACCTTTATTTGGAACTTGTGAAGAATTCGCGGCGGCTTTCAAATGGAGGTGCAGTTTACAAAGTCACATACTTCGCTGTTGTTGTTACGTGGTGGACGCCATTGCCTAGCAACCAACAGTTTGGCTGCCTTGTCATTCTTTACTACGGTGAAGAATGGACTTTCACGCCTGCCGCGAGCACCACATAGCAACAAACAATTAGTCTGGTATTAAGTGGTACCATGTGTACATGTAAAAGTACGTACAAAAGGCTAATTGCACTTGATTTCGTTTGTTGTGAGAAAGCACGCCGCTCGCGCGCACAATTCGACCGCACGTTCGCTCAGTCGCTTTAGCAAATGTCTCTACGTAATGACCGCAATCCATCTTAACTTAAGCAACTCAACAGAGCTCGCCTCGGGTGCTTTTTTAAGACTTAAGACTTGATGTATCACACGAGTCGCGGCACACGACCGGTGTTGCTTTTTTTACTCGGATTTTCCCTTCGGGCGTGTAAACTCTCATGTTGACCCTGTCTTGAAAGGGTTTTAAAGAGGTGTAAAAATCGTTGCTGCGATGTGCCATGCCCAGTAATTGACAGAATGCGTCTTGTAGTTTGACCTGTCCCTTCGAGTAATTTTGACGATGTCTGTCCGCTAAAGCTTGCCCAGGGACCGTGTGTCACAATTTTGCAGTTTTGTCCACAAGAATGTGCGGTCAAAATCCTGTGTTGCGTAACAGAAATGTTAACTGAATCGGGACTGTGACCTCGTAACAAACACCGCGTTAACTCGATGCTTAGGATGTTAGTGTTGTATATCATGTTAGTTCAACAATTCCCGTTGCAGCTCACGTTGGTGTAACAAATCGTTAACTAAATCTAGGCTATACAAAGTGGATGTGTTAATTTTGTTTAGCTCAGAATAACTTTCGTGATTCTATAAACTAATTTGAGACACATTTTCGGCTCCATGCAGATTTTGCAAATTGTAATCACTTGGTGGTTTACTGAAAGTCGATGCGAGAGATTTGCTAAGCTGCCGGGGCCAATTTCATGGCGCTGTTTAGCACAAAACGTACTTACCTTTATTGGGTAAGCCAAACAGTAGCAAAATATTAGAAATACGCATCACATACTATTTTGACAGTCAACCCATTTTTGCAATACAAAGCAAAGAAACTAGTCTGTTCAATCTTGGACCATCATGCCAGGCTCAGTATTTTCGTGTATACTGTCGACCATAAATGGTAGGACTGACAAAAACTCCCCGGATGGCACGGCAACCCCCTGTCGTCCGGGCATGCCTCATCAGGCTTGCCCGCGGCCTTGGCTGCTGCTGAACGCTCATCGAACTGACAACTGGCAAATTAACATCTCGACTTCTGTCAACAACTTAATTTTTCGTGGTGGGAAAAAAATTTGGGGCTGTAGCTGCAGGCTTAAAGCCCTAATACATCATTTACAGTTAACCAAAATGTTACTTCACAAGTTGACAAGAAAATCCAAATAAACGTGTTGATAGCAATGGCAACAAACACAACATGATTTGTTCGTGTAAAATGGTACCTTTGTGGATGGAAAAATTGCCAACTAAATGTGTTTTTTAATCGTTTGCAAACGATCTTTTCGTTTACTATTCATTCAACGCAAAAACCGTGCATGGATTTTTCAGGTTTTCTGAAGTATTACTCTAAAATTTTCACAAGGCAGTTATTTTGACTAACTATTTTTATAGTGATATAATTTGTCTTTAACGAAATTTTTCGTGTGAAATACAAATTTCCTCCTTTTTATTAAATTTCAATTTAATTTCAAAAAATTCCAAAAGGCTTCATGCATAATCGCAGTGACTTAGCCGACTGTTTATTAAAATTCTACGGACGTAAGGAATTCAGTTATTAAATCACATTTACGCAAACCACGTCAGAATTCCTTAATACCAAAATGTATATGATCACTTGAACAGCTGAGATCTGTTATATACGATGTTTTGTTTTTAATAACATAAACGACGCCTCGCTAGTTGATACACTTCGCAGCTGCCAATAGCAAATGCTATAGGGCCATATTCGCGCATGCATAAAAGGCAAAATATGGACATGCATGCTCGAAGCTTTAGGTTCGTTGATGCTGAAAAAGCAACAAAAAATGTGACTGTCGACCTTAAAAACAGCAACATTTATTTTGTCAATTTAGCAATTTGTTTAATTGTTTTTGTTAGAATTTTGTTGTGATGTTAAAACAAGGCACAGACATGATTGTGTGAAATTTAGTGACATGAATTTCTGACTGACCGTTGACTTTCCTTAAAGTCCTATTTTAGTTGCAATTACCAATATTTTAGTTCGAGTTAACAAGAAGAAAAAAACCCGTATTGATAGCAATGGTAACAAACACCGCATTATGTGTTACAGTTTAAAGGGCCAAATCTTTTGTAATTACCATAATTTTACTTCATGAGTTTAAAAGAGGGGAAACAAACTTGGACAGAAAAACGCACGATTTGTTTTTCTGTCCAAGCATTCTGCAGGAAATTTCTGCAGAAAATTAACAACCGAAAGTAGATAACCGTTCACACTATAGTCTTACTTTTTTAGCATTCGCTTAACGCAAAACACGCATGATTTAAAAAAAACAGTTTTCTGAAATATTACTGCATCAGTTTAGATGAAAGCAGGATATAGTTTGCCAACATTCTTGCTCAGCGACCAAAGTTAATTAATAAAAATTCACGACAACCTCTCAAAAGGTTTTTGTATATTGGCTAGCGAAAAAGCTAGAGACCTCGGGCCACTTTTCAGACTTGCAAACAGACGTCCAACGTTTATATTTTACGACCAAGCATTTCCGAGTTCACGGACGAGGTTGAAAATTCATAACGTGTGATGTGCATTATGTATCTTCGGTGCTAATCATATATACACACACGACCATCGTTATATATTTTCGTGCGGTGGAGAGGCAAGCGAAGTTTATTTATAAACTGTTGAGTGCTTAGGCCTACTTCTGTCCGCACTGTCTTCCGTATGGACCCTTAGCGGGGTTGTATAGTCGAGTCCATCACATATTTAACACAGGTCCAGAGCCAATAAATACACAAGTCTGTGACAAGTCCCGCACAAGTCCAGTAACAAGAAGCAAAGGATGAACATGCACAAATGTTGGAGTTCATTAACAAAGCTTACGACTTGAATTAAGACCCAGGGAATTGTAGTTCTATACTTATGATAATAAGCGAGGCTGTACTGCGCCCTTGCCACTGCGCCCTTAGAAATTTTGATATACAAATCATAAGCTAATCTTATAGAAACCTGAGGGAATTATTTGGTCGCTCAATTGGTAGATCGTCTTCCTTGCATATCTAAGGTCATGGGTTCAAATCCTGTCGAGGGCTGCACGATTCTTTCCTCAACTCCTTTGTAATTCTTCCACCCTCACTCAGAACACTCTTGTGTCTTTTGTAGGAATGGCGCCCTGTACTTTGACGATATTGCCATAAAGACACAAGGCCAAGGAAGGTAATGTATGACTAATTTTCCTTTCCTAAAATTCCTAAAATTCCTAAAATTGTAATGTTAGTTTTAATTTTGTTTCGTGGTTTTTCTTTTTGAAATATTAACATGATTACGTTGGTTTTCCTCGGCATAGTTCATGGACGGTTCTATGTATATTTAATGTCCATTAGACCCAAAGACAAATTTCTTTTAATTCCGCCAGTTTTAGTTTATAGGTATAAACTGTCCTTTGTGCTACATTTGCATAGTAACGTTAAAGTATGAATCATAAAATAAGTACAAACGTTTTGTGCGTTTCAAAATTCCGTATGAAAATAAGATTAATCGTGTTGTGTCGAAAATAGACTCCTTTTGGCTAACATGATGTAGCGTCCGTTGTAAAACCACAGAAACGCCATAGATAATTGCTGAACGTATGCGTACGCGCATCCTCGATTAGTTTTTTTTTGTTCCTCCTTTTTTTCATATATTCCTTTTTATTTTAAAATCGATTTTACAGCAATATTCTCATTGACGACGGAACTGTCTGTTACACGATTCAAACTGGATCCTTCAACTCAATTGATACAGATCAAATAGGAATTCGCTTAAAGGCACAGGCTCGTCAGCAATGCGCGCGCGCAAAATTCGTCCCACGAAATACGCAGCTCCATGCCTTTGCTATGGAGCTGCGTATTTCGTGGCGCGAAATTGGCGCGCGCGCATTGCTGACGAGCCTGTGCCTTTAATATAATTCTAAAATTGAACACATATTTCAGTTTAACCTTTATCCGGACCACTATGCCGTCATTTTTGGACCAATGCCAAGAACTGATTACATGTGCTTTTCTGACCGAAAGGGTATCACAAATTGTGCAACTTCAACGTTGCATGACAACTTCGTATCTATCACGTTTTATGGTACATGATTGTATGTAACATTGACGTTTTTACGGCAGAGCACGTATTTTTATTTAAAATTTGACCTCGTAAAAAATAAAAAATTAAGTTGGGAGTACCTTCGGTCCCCGACCCAAAATTTGGAATGAAACATGACGGAAATTTAAGTCGTGTTTTTTTTTTTTTTTTTTCTTGACAAATCTGAGTCAACAGGTGGTTAGATTGAGTAACAAGCATTCTCAAGTGGCTTACTAAATACTTGGAGTTTAATAAATTTATTATCCATTTTTTAGCGCTCAAGGTCACATTCTCAAAAAGTCAATCTCGTTTAAAAAGTAATGACCAAAATTGTCAAGGTATACATGCAAAATACCCCCTTCTTTACCTCCCTCATGACAAAATTCACGTCTGCGACTTGTAGTAGTAAATTTTCTTTCTAATTTTCCGAAGGAAATTTCTGGTTTAGGGTTGTCATCGCGCGGAAGCGTGGGATACGGGTGTTTTAAAGGAAATCTGCCATGTTCTTTGGTTCAAGTCTGACCGTGGTACATTTGCCCCCGAGTATGATGTTTTACAAACTTTGCATCGTCCTTCGGAAGGGACGTAAATCCGTTGATCCATTGTGTATTGCAATGTAGCTACACGATCACATGGACCAAGTTTAAAGCGGGCCTCCCACTGTGCGATTTTTGTCACGAATTTTCAACGATTGGGTACGATTTGGTGAGAATATCAGAGACCGTCTATAGACTCTATACACAATCGTACCTAATCGTTAGAATTTCGTGGCAAAAATCGTACAGTGGGAGGCCCGCTTTAGATGCGCGCCAAATTCGTGCCACGAAATACGCAGCTCCATGTAGCAAAGGCATGGAGCTGCGTATATTTCGTGGCACGATTTTGGCGCGCGCAATGCCGACGATCCAGTGCCTCTAAGCCGGTTCATTGCAACATTTGCAATGACCCAAACTTTAACTTCATGAGTTGGCAAGAAAAACATATAATAATTTCTACCCAAGACGGTACTTTCTCTAAGTAATTAACACCTGGGTCCTTTTTCATAAGGTGGTTTTTTAAAATGCGTCGATCTGCACACACATTTTTACCATTCACTTAACACAAAACCATACCTGGATTTTTAAGGTTTTCTGAAGCATTGATGATTCTTCTTTAAGTACGGTCCACACTATATAGAGCATTTTGCCGTTCCGCTGCCGTTGTATTTTGGGCGCGCGCCCAATTTTTGACGTTCACAGAAACGATAACGTTAGCCGTTAACGGCAAACGCCCAAAGTTGAAAAGTTTCAACTTTCAGCGGTACCGCTGACGTTGACGTTCCGTCGCCGTTCCGTTGACGTTCCGTCGCAATTCACTCTAGTGTGGACGCACCTTTAGATATGTTATTATGCCTTTATTTTAGGAATGTGGTTAAGAGGTCGTGGGTTCGAGTCCCACCCGAGCACGCTATGAGGTTTTTCATAGTGTCTCGGGAAAGCACTGAGTTATACAGTGTTAATAATTACGTCGGGTAAGGGCAAAACAAACTCTAATTAACATTCATTCTCCCCGACGCAAGCTAAACCAATTACTGAATGTGTAAAAAGTTTTATCTTGCAAATGGTAGATTGAGCCTTTAAGCTAGTTATAGTTATACACGTGCATGGCACTCGCAAATATTACATCTTTACACAGCACATTTGAAATAAAAGTTATACATGAAATATTTCTACAAAATATTGACAGAGCTATAACTGCGCAGTGTATATAATTATGCACACAATGCTATCTTAATGCGCGCCGTTGCGGTTCTAGGTTACGTTCGATGCCGACGGCTAGACTTTGGAATATTAGTCCTTAAAAATGGCGATAAAACTTGCAAAATACCGATTACCTGTCGTAAAAAAATATGGTGGCTTCGGTGAAAAGTCCTTTGATGAGGGTGACTTTGGGTACCATTATGTGTCGTTAAGCCTTAAATTCCACCCGACTTGTGTTGATACTAATTCGAGTTAATGGGCCTCGTATTTACGTGCGGTTCTGTTTGGAAATTAAAGGGGTTCCCGAACATGGCTACTCCCCCCGGATGGGATGTCAGTCCATCGCAGATTTACCCCCAGCAGTTAGTTGGGTTTCCCCAACAGATTGTTAGTTTCCATGGCACGGACTGACTATATAGAGCATTGCTACTCCCCCTGGATGGGATGTCAGCCCATCGCAGGTTTACCCCCAGCAGTTAGTTCGGTTTCCTCAACAAGTTGTTAGTTTCCCTGGCATGGAGTGATAGGAGCATTGCTACTCCCCTTATAGGTGGGATGTCAGCCTATCGCAGGTTTACCCCCAGCAGTTAGTTGGGGTGGGGTGGGGGTGGTTCTTTCCGAAGACCTCTGACAACCTGGGCAGATGCTCTACCAGCTGAGCTATGATGCGCAGTGGTACACTCCCTCAGGTTTTCCCCAAGACCTCTGGCACACCGGGCAAATGCTCTACTAGCTGAGCTAGTATGAGGCACAGTACACTCCCTCAGGTTTCCCCATTGCAAGACCTCTGGCCCTCCGGGCAGATGCTCTACCAGCTGAGCTATGAGGCACAGTGGTGTCGGCATACTCTCTCAAAGAGTAGGCGAAATGTTTCGAAAGTTCTTGCAGGCCGTTACATTTTACCTCGTTTGCACGAATACTCCCCATAGTATTGCGTGACAATGTGCCGGCCGCAACATTTCATTAAAAATGTAACACATTTTTTGTTCTCGTCAAATGCATGTCACTCACGTGACCTCGGGGAGTTTGCGTACAGGTCATGCATGGTCGTCAGTGCACTTTTCAACCTTTTCTTTCGGGACACGGGTGCTTGGAATTCATGCAGGACTCGCAACCCCACTAAATCCCGTCTCTTCGACAAAGTCGTAAATTTTATGATGTTTTTGATTGCCTGGGCAAAATCCCCACGTTTCCCCATATTTATATTTTTGATAACCAACGACCAAATAGAGGCGGTTTCCAGTGCATATGCTGCACGCATATCGATTCTTGATCAGAACATAAGTTTGTTGAATACAGTGAACTTGTGGAACGAGGCATTGATCGACCAATCACTTTGGAATCGCTTTTAAGACTGTTCCGCTTGAGTGATTTCTTCTAGGTCTAAGCGGACCTGTTTGAACAAAGTGATTCCCAAAGTAACGTGACATTTTCTGTTTTGGGTAGAATACCGCAGTTAAGCGCTCTCGAAAAACCAGTTTTGTTCGGTTACGTCAACGTGATTGAACTTCGTGGGATGACCGGCGAAGCACTTCTGGCAGAGTGGCGCACCCTGCCTCAGCGGCTCTTACGGATGATGGTGCAGTCAACCTTGATGAACATGGTATTGATTCTGTACTTCACACCTGCCGCGTGCACCACATAGCAACAAAGATTAGTCTGGTCAAGTGTATACCAAGTACACCAGACGCTAAACACACAATAGGTTCAGTAATAGTTCAACCCATTTATTCGTCAATTTTCTATTTTTAATAATTAGAACACCCAAATAATCCTAGCGAAGTGCAACTTACCCCGACCGGGCGTCACTTCAACACCTTGGCCGTTTAAAAGTCAAAAAACTCCCGCCCGCAGACCTACTGGCGTCGCTGCCAACTTCCAACTCCGTAAAGTTTTGATATGTCATTATTCATCCTACCCGTCCCAGAAAACCCATTGTTTTATTCATCTTAATAACAAGCCTAAGTCAAGTGTCTCCATTTAACAGCCCATCACAACACATAGCGTGTCGCGGAGTAGTCCGTGTTTGCACGAGATATATAAATGAGGGTGTGCTGGATAAATGGGCCCTTATCTCAATACTTATCTTGGCCCATCATTTTCCCATTTTGTCGCGATTTGTAAATTGCGCGCGCGGACATTGATAAATTGACCCGCGTGTCAAAGGTCGTGGCACTGCAAACACGTACAAGAAAAGCATCAGTGTTGCGGAATCGAGATTATGGAGTTCTTTTTGTGTTGCTTTTGTTTTGGTATCTTAAACTCTTGTCGGTGTTTGCGGTATTTTTTTTCCTCCCACGACCCCCAACTGTTCTCCACTGTTTTAACCGAAACGACGTGTTTGTTACGCATGTGTTAACAACCAATAATATTGGTTACTTGGCAGTTTTAGCGTGTGCCAACATGTAGAATTTGTTTGTCTCATTTTGCCTCTGTTTGCGCGCCATAAGTGATCATTGGGCTGCGTTCAATTCGTTTCCAAAGACTGACATCGGTTTGACATGGTCTATTCCTGAGTGATCTTACTATACGTTGCTTGATCATCCCCAGGTCAGAGTTAGGAGACTCGAAGAATCTAATCGAGCACATCCATTTCGTGACGTGACAAATTAATAGGGGCGTTCGAGATGCTTACACCGTGGGGGTTTACACCGGGGGAAGCCCTAAGAAGATGCAAAACGAACGACACGGGGTTTCGCTTTGAATTCTGGGAGCACAGGTCAAAGGTTGTTGCCGGGTGGGGCTTTATAAACGCTGTTATCGTTCGACTCACGATGAAAAATGAAACCGGTTCCTCGAAAAAATAGTTGCCCTAAAGAACCGCAATAAACTTTGTCAATGCCCACAGACATCTACTTAAGCAAAATGTATTTACAGCCCGATTCCCTCCTATTTTGTGTCATAAATCTGTTTTTCTTCGTACTCACGTCTCGATTCCAAACTGTCCGCCATGTTTTACTACTCGTGGTTACTAGGTGACGTCATTACACCGAGCCTTGCACCAGAGACCCAGCCGCTAGAATGCTCCGGTGTAAGTTGGTGTTACATGGTGTAAGCATCTCGAACGCCCCTTACAATTTGTTGAAAATGTCACAGTCAGTGTGACGTCAATTTCCAGGGTAACTGGGTCTAAACATTCGCTGGTAATCTAAACCGTCCGTTGTTAAAGCGCAGGGAAACAGTCCACTGGTTTTAGTGCAGACCCAGTAACCATGGCAACTCACAAAGGGTGACATTTTACAATTTTGAAGTTAAAAACATATTTGCGCATGCGTAAAAACAAGGCTTCACTAAGGACCGTCAGATTATTTGGTACAAATTTAGGGTAAACCATGAATACGCACACGTCTGACGCATGCGCAGCCGTAACTCCAAAAAGGGGGCGTGTCTGAAAGTCTGTCTAGACAAGTCATTGTTCTCTGCCAGACAATACAAAAAAAACATAATTTTACCCCCACTGTTGTTCACGCGCGCGTGTACGTGTAAGTCAAACATGTAGCCGTCTTTTTGACAAATGAGCACGAAAAATATAAATTTGGTGTCGTTGTTCAGACGTTTATTTTTTTCGTTTTTGTCACTTCTGGGCTGCGTTCCAAACACGCGAACATTGCAAACGTTTTCATCGTTCGCCAAGAACTGGTACCCGGCTTTTCATAGACGAGTGCACAAAAGTACTGTAACCAGTGGCGAACGTTGGCAACGTTCGCGTGTTTGGAACGCAGCCCTGATAAATTGTTTTAAGTTGTTAAGATGAATTTGTATGCAAGGGCGCCCTCATGAAGACGAGACTGAGCTCCTGACTACTGTGGTATCATGTCTTAGTTTTCAGTGCAGTATAGCCAGGGTACCAGCCTAAATAGGACAGTGGCTTTGCACAATTTCTCGAAAGCATGCACACAGTTTTTCATTGTTTTCTCGGAACGTAGATGAGGTACTGAGCTGACTAATACACAGGTTGGTTTTTATCATACACATCCTCAATCATACATGGAGATAACGCCGTTTGGAACAGTTTTCCAATCATGTAATTTATCTTTAAAGGAAAAATGTTGGAAGAATATGGTTAAACGAGCATGCAACATTTTTGTTAGAATTGGCCTTTGAACCGCCACGTGGACAAAGTTGAAACGGCAAAAATTGCCCGACACACGGCGGTTCAAGTGCCGTGCACTCGATGTTGTTTACCGCGGTTGTTGTTGTCGAATTGTGCGTTGCTAGGCAGGTTGCAACGCCAAACACCAAACACTTCTATTTTGGTAATTGTGTAATTGTTTTTTGTCCCCCGTTTCTGACGTTTTTACGGTGTTATCTCTACGAGCTGTTCAGAGTTCGTCGATTCTCGGAACAACCACTCCTTGTGTGCTGACGGTTGAAATAATGTGCTACAGAGGGCGCGCTTTCAGTTTGTCGGAGTGCACCCCACAATCGGGCCCAATATTAACGCTAAATGCCCAATATATTCAAGAATAATTTTAAAATACTTAGAACTGTCACAGCGCCTCGGGACAAACTGTATAAATATCTTTTCAATTCTGTTTAATTTAGTACCTGTATTCACTAATTTCCACTTGAAATAAAACCACCCCTGCAAGAGTGAAAGTTGCCAAACAGACCAGCGTCCATTTTGGGAAAAGTCCCATACCCTGCTGGGCAAAATAGGGCCACTTTTACGAGCTACCGATTGTCAAAATTACTTCCAGTTGCAAAAAAAATACCCCACATCGTGATGATGGGCAATTTCTACACTCGTTCAGCTCTCAACTCTCTCTTTTAAAGAAACATTAATTTTCTGAAGTATTGCTGCATGTAGGCCTATGTGGCTGAAATTTCTCTACAACGGGCAGTTTATCAACATTATTCTTTAGTTATGTAATTGTATTGCAATAATGCTGAACAAAAGTTCATTCAACTCCAAATTATATAATGTGCCTTTAAATTTGTATCTCATAAATAAGTCATTAAAAATCCAATTATAGTCACTCTTTGGACTCTTAATCTCAGAAATAACCCTGCTCCAAAAATTATTTTATTTTTCTTGCCTTTTTAAAAGCGAATTTTGACCAATCCCGCCTAAAATTGTGCTGGGAAATTTGTCATACGCCTACACAATTAAGTCTCCGCTAAAAGTCCATTCCTTCACGCCTGTACCTTGCAATTTCCAAATATTATTTGACACCAAAAGCATAAATTATATCGTCTCTTCAAAAGCTGAATAAATATTTGTTATGGAGAGATTTAAATCTTAGTTTATACGAAGTATATTAGGCAAGTAGTTCTGACGTGTACTGGTGTGGTATTGTCGCTGCATTAGGTTTGGAGTTCATGCTAAGTTGACTCTTACAACAAAAATGAATGTGTGGATTTATTCTTTTTTTTATTCCAAAGAATTCATTTTAAAAATGTTTACCCCACACTGATGATAACTTAAAGATCGTAAGGACACATGTGGTTTGATTGAAGAGGAATTTTTGAAAAATAAAATGCCCAGTCAGTTCTATCCATGAATACAATTTTTATAGGCTTTGTGGGTTTTATCGCGATAATGAATAAAAACGTGCTACGTAATGAAAGAGTATTTTGGCGCGCGGGTTTGTGAGGTATATGCGACACAAAAAGTGTGGAATGAGCGTAATATGTTTTGGCAGATCTAGATCAGCGCAGATTCGTAGTATTGTACGTTTTTCCCTTCCCACATCAAAATCACTGTCTGGTTTTTGGTTTCTATTAATATTGTTTAAAAGAAATTCAATATCGGAGTTTTCAGTTCTTCCAAAAACGTCCGGTTGCCCCAGGGATTCCGAATTACAGATTTCAGGATTGAAAAACGGTTGTAAACAGCGTTATTTCCGTGTGTGTTTAAAGTTGCACTGTCCGTGTTTGGGTGAAAGGATTAAAATAATTAATTCACACGAGCGAACGAATTTAGAAAGCTTACGTGTCTCTGTTACGAAAAATATAAATAAACTTAATTTTCAGACGTCGGGAATTGGAGATACAAGCTTTTTTCTTAAAACAGGCTTAACATGATGTACATTTGCGCGTATATACGATCATATAGATGCACGTAAAACGCAAACATGAACGCGAAATTAATGATTTCAGTATTGGTCCTATCACAAGTCTAAGAACTCGGGTTCGAATCTTGGTCACAGCAAAAGGTTATCTCGCCACGAAAGTCACAGATGTGGGTTTTTCGTTTCCATCTGTTCTAAGATTTTCTGAGAATAATGACCAAGTGCCCAAAGCAGTTCGCGTTCGCGTTTTACGTGCATCCAAACCTCCCTATGTGTACAATGTACACATACATGTAGGCCTACGCGCACATCTACATTTTTTATATCGTCTCTTCAAAAGCTGAATAAATATTTGTTATGGAGAGATTTAAATCTTAGTTTATACGAAGTATATTAGGCAAGTAGTTCTGACGTGTACTGGTGTGGTATTGTCGCTGCATTAGGTTTGGAGTTCATGCTAAGTTGACTCTTACAACAAAAATGAATGTGTGGATTTATTCTTTTTTTTATTCCAAAGAATTCATTTTAAAAATGTTTACCCCACACTGATGATAACTTAAAGATCGTAAGGACACATGTGGTTTGATTGAAGAGGAATTTTTGAAAAATAAAATGCCCAGTCAGTTCTATCCATGAATACAATTTTTATAGGCTTTGTGGGTTTTATCGCGATAATGAATAAAAACGTGCTACGTAATGAAAGAGTATTTTGGCGCGCGGGTTTGTGAGGTATATGCGACACAAAAAGTGTGGAATGAGCGTAATATGTTTTGGCAGATCTAGATCAGCGCAGATTCGTAGTATTGTACGTTTTTCCCTTCCCACATCAAAATCACTGTCTGGTTTTTGGTTTCTATTAATATTGTTTAAAAGAAATTCAATATCGGAGTTTTCAGTTCTTCCAAAAACGTCCGGTTGCCCCAGGGATTCCGAATTACAGATTTCAGGATTGAAAAACGGTTGTAAACAGCGTTATTTCCGTGTGTGTTTAAAGTTGCACTGTCCGTGTTTGGGTGAAAGGATTAAAATAATTAATTCACACGAGCGAACGAATTTAGAAAGCTTACGTGTCTCTGTTACGAAAAATATAAATAAACTTAATTTTCAGACGTCGGGAATTGGAGATACAAGCTTTTTTCTTAAAACAGGCTTAACATGATGTACATTTGCGCGTATATACGATCATGTAGATGCACGTAAAACGCAAACATGAACGCGAAATTAATGATTTCAGTATTGGTCCTATCACAAGTCTAAGAACTCGGGTTCGAATCTTGGTCACAGCAAAAGGTTATCTCGCCACGAAAGTCACAGATGTGGGTTTTTCGTTTCCATCTGTTCTAAGATTTTCTGAGAATAATGACCAAGTGCCCAAAGCAGTTCGCGTTCGCGTTTTACGTGCATCCAAACCTCCCTATGTGTACAATGTACACATACATGTAGGCCTACGCGCACATCTACATTTACGCCATAACCTTGTCGAATAAAAGACAGGGCCTGCCTTTTATTTCTTGTTTCTAATCAACTGGCATTAATCCTTGATGGAATTTTACGTTCTTGGTACCAAATGAAAGCTGATGACTTTTTATATTCTAGAAAAATAGCAATTTAGCTTTAAAACAACAAATTGGCGCTCAAATCGGCCTAAAATCGGACAGTACAAAAACGAACCTGTGTATAAGTCGGCTCAGTATATTTCATCTACGTTCAATGAAAATTGTCTATGCTTTTAACGAACACCGAAAGAAAAATTGGGTTCATAGGGAAAACCTAAGGGAGTGTACCACTGTGCCTCATAGCTCAATTGGAAGAGCATCTACCCGGTGAGTCGGAGGTCTCGGGTTCGAATCCCGATAGGTGTTTCCCTTCCTTTAACCTTCCACCCAGTCATCAAATCGACCTAGTTCATCTACTCAATAGAACGTTCCATGAGGTCCCTTTAACAGTTGAATGTTAACAGGTGAACGATTTTTTTCAATGGACCTTGACAGATTGTCCGACGATTGCACGTAGGCCATGTTTTGATATGCATGGACGGTTTATGTCTAGGAACAATTTTGCCGGATTTTTTTTGAATTTTTTGTCCATTTGTCCGCGAGCAATGAAAACCTCAAGATAAGCCTATCATCTAGGCCTATAATACGGGGTATTTTCGCATTAAAAAAAAATTGAATTTGAATAGAAATATTTACTATTTACACAATTGGCTTTCGCATAAACTTTTTTCTCAAAACAAATTAAAACAGCTTCAGACAATTTTACGGGAGCAGTATTTAGAAATTATCATGCACTCGGACAACATACACTATGAGCAACTAACAATGGAAATTGGGCACAAACTATTGTTATTAACAATGGTGTGTGCCCAATTTCCATTGTTAGTTGTTCATAGTGATACATCACCATGAAAAGTGTCCCAACATTTGTAGTAAACCGTTTGACAGAAAAAAAACTTAAAAGTGGTTTAAGCTGTCCAGTGCAATGGTTCCGCCTAAGATGATATCTTTATATTTGAAAACGATGATGAACTTATTTAAATGCTTGTACACACGCATTTTTATAAGAGCGCCCTCATGTGAACGAAACTGGGCTCCTGGCTATATCGTGGTATTATGGCCTTTTCCAAATCTCTACTTGGGCTAAGGCTCCGGCTCCATGTAAACCACATGGAGATGGAGCCGGAGACCAGCCTAATAGGACGGAGGTTTCGCACAATTTCTTGAATGCATAGACGCGGTTTTTCATTGTTTTATCAGAACTTACATGCTGTACTGATGTGACTTAAGCGGGTTTCCAACTGTGCGATTTTTGCCACGAATTTTCAACGATTAGGTACGATTTGGTGAGATTACCAGAGACTGTCTATATACACAATCGTACCTAATCGTTGGAAATTCGTGGCAATCAGTGGGAGGCCCGCTTTATACATACTAGGTTAGTTTTGTTATCATGCATATCCTTATATTGGTTCCCGATCCCTATAGATTGGTTCGCTTATTGCGAAAATATAGGGATCGGTAAAGGGCAGCCATGACGGGCAGAATTCTGCCCGTCACGTGGTTATTATTATTTTTATTTTTTTAGTAAGTGCGCAGATTTTGCATTGACATTTGTAACTTGGCCGTGCGTGTCGAACATATCCAATTATGTAAATAAAGTACATTGCCTAAAGCAAAGGGCTTGGCCAATGTTTAAATATAAAAAACACAATGCGCACGCGCAAAGACGACCAATTACAGATCAAGATGAAGCGCCCTTTACCTGTCCTTATATTCTCCTGTGTGGAATATGTGGACGGGAACCAGTCTAGCATATCCTCAAGTGGAGATAACGCCGTTTGTTTGTAACAGTTTTTTAATCGTCTGTTGCTATACTTTATCGCATAGTGCATGGTAGTTTAAGTCTACGTTTTGCAATCTGTACAGTCTTTCCACAGTAAAGGGGGCATTTTGGCAACACAGACCATATTTTCAAGGAAATATCTTTGTCTGGTCTCAAAATAAAAGAAATAAGTTTGTTCTGAAGAGATAACTTGGGCCCAAAAAGGGTTACAAATAGTGTGACAACATGCCTTTCTAAAAACCCTGTGTACAAATTTCCAATATATACGCTCGTAACCGGGACGGACACTTGTGTTACATTAATTTAGCCGTCCCGGTTACGAGTGTATATTATAAATTTGTACACTATTTGTAACCCTTTTTGGGGCCTAAGCTATCTCTTCAGAACAACTGAAACCTATTTCTACACTCGACCAAAAAGGTTCTGTCACCAGTAAGACATTTATATATATTTATTATTAAATTGGATTTAATGTAGGAAAATAATATATCAAATTTTAGCTGAACATATCCCTCAAAGGAATAGAGCTCAAGAGAGATCATGATGGCAAGCTTCACTGAACAGGAATGCAACAAAGGAATGTGGGGTCGGAATGAAAAACACTAAAAAACAATGCAACTTGTGATTTGGGCAATTTGTGTGTAGACAATTAGGACATTTTTAAGTGAGTTTGGATTTATCAATGTCTTGTCAAAAACATCCAAATCAAAATGGTTAAATTGTCCAATCTGAATCGTGCCATTGCATTATGTATGGTGAAAGCAAAATACTGAACTGTAACTCCCCTTGCTTGAGTGCAATAAAGTTGACATCGTTGTTTTTCATTCTGACCCCACACTCCTTTGTTGCGTGAAGTTTGCCATCATGGACTCCGTTGAGCTCTATTCCTTTGAGTGAAATGTTCAGCTAAAATTTGATATATTATTTTCCTACATTAAATCCAATTTTATAATAAATATCTACAAATGTCTTACTGGTGACACAACTTTTTTGGCCGAGTGTATTATTTTGAGACCAGACAAAGGTATTTTCTGGAAAATATGGTCTGTTGTTGTTGTTGTTGTCTATTTTATGGCATCTTCGGCAACTAAGGCCCTTTATGCCATCAACTATACGGTTTTAGCTTTAACTATACTATATTATCAACTTAAGAAGACGAAGAAGGAGTTGCAGTTTTAGAAGTGGGAGGAAACCCCCAGAGAAATGCCCCAGGGGAAAACCCCACGCGGTCAAGTAGGGACTGCAAACCCAATATGGTCTGTGTTGCCAAAATGCCCCCTTTACCGTGGAAAGACTCGCCTAAATTTTCTGGCCTCCTCTTAGTCATGGCGCGTACTGGTTCAGCGATTTCTGACTGTATATGCACCGGTCATGCCATTCTACTTTTTGGACTGAATTCTTTTTGTACTCTGCTTGGGGCGATATAGTAGTCGACCGTGCAAAACGGACCGGAACAAAAAATCCCCCACAGTTCGTCAAAATTATCTGAATTATAGTACTTTCTTCTTCAACAGTTTCAAATGCATGGTAGGGACGTTTAGTACCAATTGAGCGGTCAACCATCCTTTTCCTTTTTTTTGCAAAATGGGTGGCCGAAGGGTCACATATCTAGTACGGTCTCACAGGCGGTCAAAAGGTTACGGGGTCACTATTGCTTGTCCTCCAGATCGGAAGAGAATAAAAGCTAGCTGCCACGTGCGTTTCCCCACATGGCGCTATTGTTCTCTCCCAATCTGGAGGACAAGCAATAGTGACCCGTGACCTTTTGACCCCCTGTGAAAGCGCCCTATACTGGGCCGATGTTAGCAGTGCATATAGAATGACAATTATTTAATTTTTCATTTTATAAAACTGTTCTGCTAGTACATGATTTCCAAAATTTTAATCGACAATTTGACCGGGAAAAAACCTTACTTAAATGGAGATAGAAGAGGTTCCAAATGCCCAATGTAATAAATCCACCCGAGATTATATATTTTGACAAGAAACTACACTGAATAGGACCGTGGTTTTGCACAATTTCTTGAAAGCATGAACACAGTTTTTCATTGTTTTCTCAGAACGTAGATGAGGTACTGAGCTGACTTATACACAGGTTGTTTTTTATCACACACATCCTCAAACACAAATGGAGATAACGCCACTTGCAACAGTTTTAAAATTAATCATGTAATATCATTAACCATGCAGATATCTCGTGTCTACTGTGTTAGGTTTGCATACCAGCCAAATATTACTTTCTATAATGTTTTGGCACTGTTTAAATGCATGCACTCTTTTTAAAATGAGTTTAAGTCCGACACCCCTAGTCCACACTTTTGAAAACCCAGTTCGCTATTTATTATACAGTGGACGATGGTGAGTGGGGGTCCCAATCGGCGCCCCATGCCCACACTTGTTTTTGTTTTTTTAAATCCAGTTGGCTCTTTATTGTATATGGACGATGGTGCGTTAAGGCGTGTGAAAAGAGAGAAGGGGAGGGAGGGTGGGGGGGGGGGGGGGGGAGAGGGAGATTTGAATTCAAAGAGTTCTACAATTATTTGTTAATTAAAATTCCGATTGATCCCTCCAACTTTTACATCAGGTCATTCTTTTGTCGGAATTCGTTCCGCATCGGATCCACTCCATGCACCCAACTCGTTTCCGAGGCAACTGAAGTCCATATTTCATACCATCGGTTCAGTTTGTCGCCATGGTATTCTGTGTGTGCACAATATACTTTGTCCCAAATGTGTATTCACCTCCCAGCATTTATAAACGTTGCGGAATTCACACGTACATGTACCTTTGTCCGTAGGATATCCATATTGAAACCACATCACTTGATTTGGAAATATGGTTAAAAACCAAAATTATACTCTACTGAAAGATCAAGGAGGCTAAAAGGTGTAACATATTTTATCGGTCATAATTGCACCAGTCTTAGTATGAGCCGCTGAGGCAGTGTGCGCCACTCTGCCTGAAGTGGCTCCCTGAGCTCCTGCACTTCTAGGGCTGTTTGGAAGACGCGCAGATCCTGAGGTCAGCTCATCCCAAGCGGGTTTAATCAGGTTGAAAACCCAACACACGGGTTTTGTAAGAGCCCTTGCATACAGGATTCACCCAGCAATTTCACATTCCCTTGCTCAGTTTGCTGTAAGATTCACTTGGGTCCACTTGGACCTGGAGGAAATCACTTAAGTGGAACAGTCTTGAAAGCGATTCCAAAGTGATTGGTCGATCAGTGCCTTGTTATCCACAAGTTCACTGTATAAACTTCTGTTCAGATCAAGAATTGAATTTTCAAGAACATTGCGTTTCGTTTGGGGGGAGAGTATACCTTTTCGCTAACACAGAAGACCTTAAAGGCCCATTGTATCATTTGAAATGACCCAATTTTGTTTTTCATGAGTTGACAAGAAAAACCTTACTCAAAGTGTTGATAGCAATGGTAACAAACACCACATGAATTTATTTCCCTCCAAAATGGTATTTCATGCTGGAAATTGACAACCGAAGGTGGGTTTCTGAAGCATTGATGCATCTAAGTAGCTAACATTTCTTCAGGCTAGTTTACCAACATTCTTCCTTACAGATATCTTACACTCTTATTCCACGAATCTGTAAAACTTTTATCTTGCAAATGATACACAGGGCCTTTAAGCACTGGCCTGGATTTCATGGAGAAGCTCTCTCGCTGAAACTGCCCCGTTTTCTTTCAAAATTGTCGATAGACTTGGCCCGCAGGCTTTCCGCCTTTAAGTGTTATGCTAACCCCACCAAATTACATGTACCCATGTGAAATTCGCGGGAGACGTTCGCAATTTGGCACTGCCCTTTGTCTATAAAATCGCGGCCAGACACCAGGAAAATCGACCGTTTAAAGGAAGAATTATCGAGCACAGATTTGCCCCAATATCCCCATTTCAATTCCCTCCCGGATTCCCCCTAAGGTTGTCGTGCAGTAACTCAACAATTGGATTCTATGGCAGTGCGGAGTCTTTTCACCCTATGTGATGTTTGTTTAACCCTTACAGGATAGAGGTTATATCTCGGAGGTAAAAGGCAAAATAAGTGGACATATTTCAGTGTTGCCGTGACTTAAAGGCATATTATTCTGTATAGACTATGTAAGTTGACCTCGCGAACGTACGAGACCGCGCGAGACCACTGTTATTTCCGGGCACAAGACCCTATCTCTTCAAAGGCACGTCGCGAGCGAAATTATTGGATTATTTTGTTTACGCAGGTTTTGGTAAACTCAGACGGCCCAAAACGCGTATCTCTAAATAAAATCTTGCATTCCAATTGATGAAGTGGGGTATATAATCAAAAATAAGCAATCGAAATGTAAAAATTCACGATCTTTTCTGAGCTGACAAGTCAATCTTTGAAGATGGTAAACTACATGCAGCAAAAGATATGCAACACGCACAGCAGCCGACGTACGTATACAGGCCTACAGTGTACATACAGACCTCGCTAGCGATAGGCGAAACGCCATCTACCAAAAGTAGAGCTTGCAGACTTTTTTTTAGAGTGCCCAAGTTCGAAGCATTCATTTTCACATGAATCCACACTTGGGTCATCCATTCTAAATTGGATGAAGAATATGCTATAGCAGAGAAATTGATTAAGGTCACGAAATTTTACTAAATTTTTATCGTTTTTAGAGATAATTATGCATGTATTATATATTGTAAAAAAACATTTTAGTTACCCGAATCACTTTCGGGTCGGTTGTATACTTAAGATTGGACAGAAACATTTATATACAAAACACAATCTCGCCCGTGTTATAGGAATAGGCGTTTTAGTCGTGTTGTGTCCGGAAGCTCAGATTTGACCTTTGCCGCGAGACTTACAGGCTGCGTTCGGGCGTGTACTCGTGTTAACACGAGTTATACTCCTGCGCGCGTGAACGGCAAGAATAACGACACTCGGGTCAGTGAGAGTATTGCTCTCACTACTCCCCAACAAATGGGGAGTGTGCTCGTACTCCTGTCAAGTGTCATGTGATTTGTACGAAGATGGTGGAATATGGGTGGGATTTTTGGTGAATTTGCTCAACGTGTCAACTCAATAACTGAAACAATAACTCACTAAGGTTTGTTTTAGACGGCATCAAAGGTTCTCACGACTTACGGCCTGTATTTCCTCAGTTTCTTGTGAGCAATGAAACGGCATTTTTTGTGCAGTGACGGCAAGAGACGTCCATCTTCACTGATTGCCATTCGCGCACGCGGACTGTGGACTTGCCGTTCGCGTGATGTGACCCGAGTGCAATGCGCACGCATTACTCCCGAGTAACGAGAACTGCACGCCCGAACGCAGCCACATAGTCTATTATCGGGTACTAAATTTATATATAAAAAATGATAATATATCGGTGTATCGAAATTATTAGTTTTTGCAAGCTACAATATCGGCGAAAATTGGCGATACTTTGTATACTACATGTCCTACTTTTGATCTTAAATAACTGTTTCATTTTCCAACGGATTCAAACCAACATTTCAGATCATGTAAACAAGGCCTGACAAATTTTACTGAGCGAGTTTCATCAGTTTTAGACGAGAGGTGAGATTTAAAAGACATCCGAAAAAAACGTCAATTTCAGAATTTGCCACTTTCGACTTTGCATCCTCCATTGTCAAGGCAATTGTCTATGTCTGAGGTCCCTTTGCACCTCTTGTTGAGTTGCGCAACACGATCAAGATGGTTTGGAATTATACGGTGATCCTGCATTTCTTAAGAAGCTTTTGGCTCCAGCATGCACATTCCACCAGTCTCCAGCGGTGTATCGACATTGGAGGAGGCCAAGTCGAAAGTGGCGAATTCTGAAAATGAAATTTTTTTCGTATGGCTATAAAATCTCACCCCCTTGGTCAAAGCTAATGAAACTAACTCAACAAAAATTGTCGTGCCCTGTTTGCATGATGTGAAATTTTAGTTAAAATCCGTCATTCTTTTGTCGGAATTCGTTCCGCATCGGATCCACTCCATGCACCCAACTCGTTTCCGAGGCAACTGAAGTCCATATTTCATACCATCGGTTCAGTTTGTCGCCATGGTATTCTGTGTGTGCACAATATACTTTGTCCCAAATGTGTATTCACCTCCCAGCATTTATAAACGTTGCGGAATTCACACGTACATGTACCTTTGTCCGTAGGATATCCATATTGAAACCACATCACTTGATTTGGAAATATGGTTAAAAACCAAAATTATACTCTACTGAAAGATCAAGGAGGCTAAAAGGTGTAACATATTTTATCGGTCATAATTGCACCAGTCTTAGTATGAGCCGCTGAGGCAGTGTGCGCCACTCTGCCTGAAGTGGCTCCCTGAGCTCCTGCACTTCTAGGGCTGTTTGGAAGACGCGCAGATCCTGAGGTCAGCTCATCCCAAGCGGGTTTAATCAGGTTGAAAACCCAACACACGGGTTTTGTAAGAGCCCTTGCATACAGGATTCACCCAGCAATTTCACATTCCCTTGCTCAGTTTGCTGTAAGATTCACTTGGGTCCACTTGGACCTGGAGGAAATCACTTAAGTGGAACAGTCTTGAAAGCGATTCCAAAGTGATTGGTCGATCAGTGCCTTGTTATCCACAAGTTCACTGTATAAACTTCTGTTCAGATCAAGAATTGAATTTTCAAGAACATTGCGTTTCGTTTGGGGGGAGAGTATACCTTTTCGCTAACACAGAAGACCTTAAAGGCCCATTGTATCATTTGAAATGACCCAATTTTGTTTTTCATGAGTTGACAAGAAAAACCTTACTCAAAGTGTTGATAGCAATGGTAACAAACACCACATGAATTTATTTCCCTCCAAAATGGTATTTCATGCTGGAAATTGACAACCGAAGGTGGGTTTCTGAAGCATTGATGCATCTAAGTAGCTAACATTTCTTCAGGCTAGTTTACCAACATTCTTCCTTACAGATATCTTACACTCTTATTCCACGAATCTGTAAAACTTTTATCTTGCAAATGATACACAGGGCCTTTAAGCACTGGCCTGGATTTCATGGAGAAGCTCTCTCGCTGAAACTGCCCCGTTTTCTTTCAAAATTGTCGATAGACTTGGCCCGCAGGCTTTCCGCCTTTAAGTGTTATGCTAACCCCACCAAATTACATGTACCCATGTGAAATTCGCGGGAGACGTTCGCAATTTGGCACTGCCCTTTGTCTATAAAATCGCGGCCAGACACCAGGAAAATCGACCGTTTAAAGGAAGAATTATCGAGCACAGATTTGCCCCAATATCCCCATTTCAATTCCCTCCCGGATTCCCCCTAAGGTTGTCGTGCAGTAACTCAACAATTGGATTCTATGGCAGTGCGGAGTCTTTTCACCCTATGTGATGTTTGTTTAACCCTTACAGGATAGAGGTTATATCTCGGAGGTAAAAGGCAAAATAAGTGGACATATTTCAGTGTTGCCGTGACTTAAAGGCATATTATTCTGTATAGACTATGTAAGTTGACCTCGCGAACGTACGAGACCGCGCGAGACCACTGTTATTTCCGGGCACAAGACCCTATCTCTTCAAAGGCACGTCGCGAGCGAAATTATTGGATTATTTTGTTTACGCAGGTTTTGGTAAACTCAGACGGCCCAAAACGCGTATCTCTAAATAAAATCTTGCATTCCAATTGATGAAGTGGGGTATATAATCAAAAATAAGCAATCGAAATGTAAAAATTCACGATCTTTTCTGAGCTGACAAGTCAATCTTTGAAGATGGTAAACTACATGCAGCAAAAGATATGCAACACGCACAGCAGCCGACGTACGTATACAGGCCTACAGTGTACATACAGACCTCGCTAGCGATAGGCGAAACGCCATCTACCAAAAGTAGAGCTTGCAGACTTTTTTTTAGAGTGCCCAAGTTCGAAGCATTCATTTTCACATGAATCCACACTTGGGTCATCCATTCTAAATTGGATGAAGAATATGCTATAGCAGAGAAATTGATTAAGGTCACGAAATTTTACTAAATTTTTATCGTTTTTAGAGATAATTATGCATGTATTATATATTGTAAAAAAACATTTTAGTTACCCGAATCACTTTCGGGTCGGTTGTATACTTAAGATTGGACAGAAACATTTATATACAAAACACAATCTCGCCCGTGTTATAGGAATAGGCGTTTTAGTCGTGTTGTGTCCGGAAGCTCAGATTTGACCTTTGCCGCGAGACTTACAGGCTGCGTTCGGGCGTGTACTGGTGTTAACACGAGTTATACTCCTGCGCGCGTGAACGGCAAGAATAACGACACTCGGGTCAGTGAGAGTATTGCTCTCACTACTCCCCAACAAATGGGGAGTGTGCTCGTACTCCTGTCAAGTGTCATGTGATTTGTACGAAGATGGTGGAATATGGGTGGGATTTTTGGTGAATTTGCTCAACGTGTCAACTCAATAACTGAAACAATAACTCACTAAGGTTTGTTTTAGACGGCATCAAAGGTTCTCACGACTTACGGCCTGTATTTCCTCAGTTTCTTGTGAGCAATGAAACGGCATTTTTTGTGCAGTGACGGCAAGAGACGTCCATCTTCACTGATTGCCATTCGCGCACGCGGACTGTGGACTTGCCGTTCGCGTGATGTGACCCGAGTGCAATGCGCACGCATTACTCCCGAGTAACGAGAACTGCACGCCCGAACGCAGCCACATAGTCTATTATCGGGTACTAAATTTATATATAAAAAATGATAATATATCGGTGTATCGAAATTATTAGTTTTTGCAAGCTACAATATCGGCGAAAATTGGCGATACTTTGTATACTACATGTCCTACTTTTGATCTTAAATAACTGTTTCATTTTCCAACGGATTCAAACCAACATTTCAGATCATGTAAACAAGGCCTGACAAATTTTACTGAGCGAGTTTCATCAGTTTTAGACGAGAGGTGAGATTTAAAAGACATCCGAAAAAAACGTCAATTTCAGAATTTGCCACTTTCGACTTTGCATCCTCCATTGTCAAGGCAATTGTCTATGTCTGAGGTCCCTTTGCACCTCTTGTTGAGTTGCGCAACACGATCAAGATGGTTTGGAATTATACGGTGATCCTGCATTTCTTAAGAAGCTTTTGGCTCCAGCATGCACATTCCACCAGTCTCCAGCGGTGTATCGACATTGGAGGAGGCCAAGTCGAAAGTGGCGAATTCTGAAAATGAAATTTTTTTCGTATGGCTATAAAATCTCACCCCCTTGGTCAAAGCTAATGAAACTAACTCAACAAAAATTGTCGTGCCCTGTTTGCATGATGTGAAATTTTAGTTAAAATCCGTTGGGAAATGACAAAGTTAAAGATCGGCGTATGGGAGTCAGGAAACAAGGCATCAATCCTGACGTCATCCATGCAATCATTGCATGGTTGACGTCATCATCCCATTTACAATTTCAAATATGGCGCAGCACATAGTTGCATTAGTTGCATAGTTTATCATTAAAATTAATTGGGTTGCCGACGTTGAAAACATGATTCTCTGATTCTCATGAAGGTTTATGCACCAGGCAATACATCGGTAATAGGCCTATTTTTGATTAAATTCGTCAAACAAACTTCAAACAAGTGTTGTCCCTTCCTTTAAAAAGCGAGTGTTTAAACTTTAAAGAAGCACCTTCATTTGTACATTAATTTCAGAAAGGTAAGCCTACCATTTTGAACATAAACAAAATCGTGTGGTGTGAAATCAACACTTTAAAAGTATAAGGTAACTGTATATTAATTAGCAATGGCAGCCTCGTTTCAGATGCTGAGCCATTGTATTACGTTACGTGTCTTATCATTTTGCAAATATTATCACAAAAGAAAGCACCTAGAACCTCGTTTTCGATGACAATTTGAAATTCCTCTATAAAGTAACTTTTTTTAATTTTTTTTGTGTTGTTTTTGTTTTTATTTACTACATCCAACAGCGGAGAGACCGCCAATTACAGAAATGGAAGCAAGTGTGGTTGAGTGCCTTGCTCAAGGGCACAGGTGCCACAACCCGTCGCGGCCCGGAATCGAACCTACATTCTAGTACTAGCACAGAAACTTAAGTTCGACGCGTTCGATTTTGGGCAATAGTATACCTTTAAGCACCATGCCCGCGAAACCTATTCACGTATTTCCGCATATTAACCCATATCCCTGTGCGATGAGGTCTCCGCGTGAACTTACCTCGGTCCCAATTTTCAGTGCGTCTCGGGCACGTTCACATCCCGTTTTCTAGGCAACTATACAGCACACAATCACTCTATAATTGAAGACGAAAACAAGAACTGTAAGGCCGTTAACCCCGGGCTTCCACAAAATTGGACAAAAAGTATGTTTTCTCTGGCAACAAGCGAAGAATGGTTGGGGAGTGTGGTCCCCGCGCCTTCGCAAATTCGCAACTTTTGTTCGTCAATCGGTCACATTCCGGTCATTGCTTGTCCCGAACTTGGGATTTTGTTACCGGAATTTTGGTTGTAAGATCCAGGGACCTCCAACGGTCAATCATGGAATACATTTGGATATTTCTTTCGTTTAAACACTGTGTGCCTGATTGATATATTGTATTGCTGACGTCAGAAAATCTGCAGCAGTTTATCACGTGACTCCTTAGTGTACGCGTGACGTAGATTTAGCTATTTGACTGACGATTTCTCTCTTGTTGAAAAATCAGTTTCCTTGAATTTGGTATCATTGGAAAGCCATGTTAATCTTCTTTACAATGATGTGTCATTTGTTATGATTAAGCAATTCGGGGACGTGCATCACAGCTGAATATGGGGGTCAGTATAAAGTGCAATGTCACAAAAATGCATTGCTATTGTCAAAAAGTGTATTGACACATTCCCATCCTCCAAGCAAAAGGGGAATGCACTGCATGACACTAGCAGTATATTTTGTGACATTTCACTTTCCACCCAGCCCTTAAATGAAGGGGCAACACTTGTTTGAAGTTATCGACGAATTTAATCAAAAATATTACCGATGTATTGCCCGGTGCATAAATCTTCATGAGAATCAGAGAATCTTGTTTTCAACGTCGGCAACACAGTTAATTTTGATGATAAACTCTGGAGCCTGGAACTAATGCAACTATGTGCTGTGCTATATTTAAAATTGTGAAAGGGATGATGACGTCAACCATGCAACGATTGCATGGATGACGTCAAGATTGATGCCTTGTTTCCCGACTCCCATACGCCGTGAACTACGTAAAAATATGTTGTGTCCTGTCTCACGCCCTCTCACGTCCGAGCGCCGAACTGCAAAAGATGGCGACTTACATGAAGCGTACACAGTTGGCAACCCTTCCTTTAAAACATGACTCATCGAAGCGTTAAACCTCTTTTCCGTAATTTGTTGTGTGAACCGTAAATTTACTTTAAAAAAAAAATAAATCGGATTTTTAAGATTGACATATCATGTTTTGAGACCAAGTTTGTGAGTTTTGACTGGTCTTAAAGGGCCCCTTATTTTTTATCAATGAAATCTATGCTTTAAAACCACTCTACTCAGTTAAAGTTTGCTTTGGGGGTTAAAACAAAGGTTTTTAGTTTTTATGCTAATTTAAATATGCATTTTCATGACCAAGGTCACGATGTCACAAGAGGCAAACACAGGAAAATCACATTCAACTGTGCACAAAAGATTCAAATTTTTTCTCAATTTTCCTGAAACTTTTGTAATCCGTGGCTGTTTGAGTTTGTTTTACATGTTGCCTGCTGTAAGCCATGACAACTGGGGGTAGAAACCTGCAGCAATTTGCCACAAGTCCAACTTGAAATCTTATGTTTTTTCTTAACTTTTCCCTTCTGTCTTCCTTACGTGATGCACTCCGAACAGCGCTCTCTGTTTGTGATTTATTGCAACGAAATCTTCAAAGTTTAAAAAGGCCACCTTTTTTTGATTTTACATCCAAACGAACAATAGCATGTCTTGCTGAACAAGCAATCCATCATATGAAGCAAAGCTTAGGCACAAAGTTGTTTAGCATGTCACAGGCCCTTTAAATGCCGCTATTTATCATGTTCGTGTACCAACATAATCTGGGCTAAGCAGCCCAGAGGCTTGTCTACACATTGGAAAATCCAAGTCACGAAAACTGTTGTCACGACAAATGTGCTTAAATCGTTTGGGTCGGATCGATAAAATCCAGTTTTTAATCCCCAAGTTTTGGCGTGGAGCACATTTTTTCGATTGTTATAAGACCACCTTGGTGCGTAGTATTAATGTCTGCTCTAACAGGTGCTTTTAATTTTTGTTTTCTTATTTGCATTATTTTGCACCTGAGATGTTATTAAAATGTCTCGCCGGACGCGTTTGATCATGCATGATTTGACAAAGAAAAACCACATGAAATTGGACCAGTAAGTTACCGTATTGTTAGCATTACATGCATATTCAAATTATCAACAGGGGCGGATCTATGGACATTTTCCTGGGAAGGGTTTTGCCAGTGCGAGTTCCGCAAAGTCGTTCAGTGGGGTGGGGGTTGGGGACGAGGGTGCCAGTCATTCTTATATCTTCATGCTGGTTGCGGACAGGCAAATACACAGAAAATGCATTATATTATTGTTATTATTATTTGTTTAGTCAGAGCACAGGGGGAGAGGGTGGTTGACCGCGATATTTTTTTCCGTACCGCTGTTTAGCGAACATTGCTTCTGATTGGTTTAACTCCTATGCATATGTTGCATACTGATGTGTTTTGTCGATAACTACCTCAACATAACCCCACACCATACCACACTCTTTCCTCAATTAATAGTAAAAAAAATTTAATACGAGATTCGATAGGAGATTCGAACCTGCAATCTCTCGATTGATAGCACTACGTCTTAACCACTAGACTACCAAACGACTCGACAAACTCTTTAATTGGAGGCGCTATATAGAAAATATGAATATTCATTTACAATGCACCAATCGATGAAGCCCCATAGCGAATATGTGGTACGGAAAAAAATATCGCGGCCCGCCCTGGCCCAGAAACACTGCTACGGTAGCCGCGGGGGTCTCTGAACGATCATTTGTTGTGCCTGTCTGGAGTGATTTGCCGGGCCCTTGAGGGTCTTTAGGGGTACATGGTTGATGGGGCATGCCAGAAGGTCCCGTGGGCGGTTAGGTTCGAGTCTGAAAACTACATCGTATCTTTCATCTGTCCGTAATATCATCGACGACCACCACTTGTATTTGTATTAACTTCAACATTCTCGTAAGATGAACCGTTGCTCCCTTGTAAAATTGCCCGGGTGCCTTAAAGAGAACGTCAATTCGCAGCCCCGAATTGCATTAAGCTCACAAGTGTCTTCCACCTAAACATCAACATACATAGGTGGTTGGCGCCATTGGCAGTCGACGGGCAGAGACGAAGGGTAATCCCCTTACTCTTCACGAAAGAGTGCTCTGGGGTATTTTATTTAAGTGCGTTTCACAACACACTTCCGAGGGGTGGAGCAACAGGTACCCAAGGCACCATAATGTACCTCAAGGTACCTCAAGGCACCATAAGGTACCTCAAGGCAACATAAGGTACCTCAAGGCACCATAAGGCACCTCAAGGCACCATAAGGTACCTCAAGGCACCATAAGGCACCATAAGGTACCTAAAGGCACCATAAGGTACCTAAAGGCACCATAAGGTACCTCAAGGCACCATAAGGTACATCAAGGTACCATAAGGCGCCACAAGGTGCCTCAAGGCGCCACAGGGTACTTTATACGACCCAAAAGGGTTTTCATGTTTCATGCACTCCATCACAGTAAATGAAACGGCTCATTATTAGGCAATGTCACAAGAAACATCTATAAATTGATACATTATGAAAACGGCACATTAAGCATCCAAGTTGTAAAATCATTTTTGACATGTAATTATGGCGAAATTGATAATGTTGGCGTTTTCTGTGAGACAAGAAGTAGAAATGTCCAAGTAAAAAAGATTAGCAAACAAACTTCTGGTTTTCAGGTGTGACAGAGGATATTTTTTGAACCACTAAACCCCATGGTGTGCCGGTCACGAAGTCAAAGAGCCACTCTTTCCAGGGGATTAACGATTAACGCTAAAACAATTGCTTGGGGTGGGGCAGAGGTTGTACCGAGCCAACATCTGTTGGCACTGTATCACCGAGTCGAACAATTATCATCAAATTTCGCAGCCGCATTCCTAAATCACCTCCGGGGCCTCGTGGACCAAAATGGCGCTCTAAATCTTGAAACTAAAGTGACTCTTGGGGGATTGTTTTTTTAGCCGAAGCTTTGCCAAGAAATTAAAGACCGCGTGTCACTAGCACTATGCACCGTGTATAACATGGGGTTTAGACCGGAGGAAGCCTCCAGAAGATGCAAAACGAACGACACACACTATGAACATCTAACAATGGAAATTGGGCACACACCATTGTTACTAACAATGGGGTTACAATGAACATGTACATGTTTTTGCTCATAGTGACAGGGTTTTGCTTTCAATTCTGGGAACACGGGTCAAAGGTTGTTGGCGGGCGGGGCTTTATAACCGCTGTTATCGTTTGACTCGCGATGAAAAATGAAGCCGGCGCCACGCAAAACATTGTCAACGCCCACAGATATCTACTGATTAAGCAAAATGTATTTACAGCCCTATTCTGTATCATAAATCTGTGTTTTTTCGTACTCGCGTCGCGATTCCAAACTGTCCGCCATGTTTTACTAGACTGCTCACGGTTACTAGGTGACGTCATTACAACGAGTTTACACCACAGACCCGCTCGCGAGCTCGGGCATGTGGTGGCTGCCACCGGGGCAGACTCGTGTATCACGTGATGGCTAAAAAAAACGCTCCGGTGTAAGTTGGTGTTACACGGTGTAAGCATCTCGAACGCCCCTATAGTTGATTTTGGTGTTGCGCGTCCTCGTGAAGTAAAATTTGTGGTCATTGCAAGTGATATAATGTGCCTTTAATTCGTGTGCGTTTATTTGCTGTGTTTATCTCCATAACCATAGTGACAACGGGATCTGCCCATGTGCTGCTTATTAAGCAAAATGCTTAAACGCGATTGGTTTATTTCACCCAATGCACAGGTTAGCTGCACAGTACATCTACCCGCAGTACTACGTCGCCCACCAGCCGATCGCTTACCAACACCAACAACAACAAAACCAAGCTTATCTCGATTACTCAACGGCCTACGCCTACCACCAGCACCTAAACACGGCCAGCGTGGACCCGTACACGTACGCCGCCACTCAAGGGGCCTTCGTGCCTCCGTCCCCCACGAGTCCGACTGCCTTCCAGTACCAGGTGCCGCAGACTGGCCAACCGGCCGTCCAACCCGCTGCCCTGCCCGCCAGCACGGCGAGTATCTACCAGGCACAGTTTCCTACGGCCCAAGCTGCGCAACCAGTCTGCGAGAGGATGTAGTATAGTCAAGTGACTCGGGGCTAGTCTACCGTCCAGTGGGCGTTTGTCAAATGACGGGCTTCGGCTGCGTTCGGACTTCGACTTTAATTTTCTCCGCCAATGACTGCTTTGCTTTAATGCGCTGCAGTTGGAGCCATACTTAATGCAAGCAGATTAACAATCGTGGAATAAGCAAAGCCATACCGAAGACGAAGACAATCGTTTGGAAAACGTCCACGTTCAACTACTCTTTTACCACGTCACCCCACCACACTGAAGTCGGAGCTTTAGTCTGCCATTTTGAAACCCTCAACTGCCACACAAACGTAGCTATTACACATGGTATGTCTAGAGGTCAGTGGAATTGCCACTGGTTACCGCTAGTCGTGTCTCTGTTATCAATTTTTTAAATGAGCAGGGAACCAATGAACTGAACCCCAAATCGATGTGGATTAGACGTAGACGTAGACGTAGACAGACCCAACGATTACATGGCGTGGCCTTTATGAGATGCAATTGTCATGATTCAGCTGTATAAAAAGGTCTTAAAACAATCTGTCGCATTGAGATTTAATTTAAAATCCTTGTAAATATATTTTAGAAGGTAAAACTGTTCGGACTAGAACTTAATTTGGGGTAAAAGACACAGGCTCGTCAGCAATGCGCGCGCGCCAAATTCGTGCCACGAAATACACAGCTCAATGCCTTTGCTACATGGAGCTGCGTATTGATCACGTTCAAATGACGTCACTTCCTACAAATCGCCACGTGCATCAGAATTTTGAGCGTATTTTTTTGTGACGCGCATCGGCTGCGCCGTATTTCGAACAAATTTCGAGCATCACGCGCCCGTGTTTGGAATATGTTCCAGCTTGTGCGTGCGCGTACTTGATAGCGTTTAATACGCAGTAGCATTTCTTCCTACAAAGATGGCGTCTGTGAACGTGATCAATTTCGTGGCAAGAAATTGGCGCGCGCAATGCTGACGAAGCCTTGCCTTTAAGTTGACCAGAACAATGGCGTTATTTATGTCAGAACGTTTAGGTTTTTATATATCCACCGCACAGTTTATTTTCAAACTAGGTGTATTTCACCGATATTTTAGCTAAAAAGCACCGTACTATTCACTTTTATATATCACTTTAAACAATCATGGGGAAAAAACGACATGTTCTACTTCGTAGGACTAGAATTGGAAGAAAAAAAATATTATCAACAACATTTTGTAGTAATTAAATTTTTGTATTCGTGGATTAGAAAAACGAGGGTCGCTTTTCCTGATTTCTGGGTCTGATCAATATGTAAGTTTGACTTGCGTTCACACGGTTTGTTTGGTACAGAATCGAAGGCATATTGTATCATTTGCACTGATCCGAAATGTTACTTAACATGAGTTGACTACAAAAAAAAAAATTACTCAAAGTGTTGATAACTATGGTAACAAACACCACATAAATATATTTCTGTCCAAAACTACTGAAGGTATGTAGCTGAAATTTCTGCACGGCAGTTTTATCAACATGGGCTTCTAATCACGAGTGGAAATCACGCCCTTTGTAACAATTTACCAATCATGTAGGTACGAGACAATATTGGCTCATACGGCCGGTACTCATCCCCGGTTTCCGTGGCATGGAGTGACTAGGAGCAATGCTACATGTACTCCTCCTGGATGGGATGCCAGTCCATCGCAGGTCTACCCCCAGCAACTAGTTGGGTTTCCGCAACCGTATTTGCTGATACATGTACCAATTTATACACCTGGGTGGAGAGAGACGACGTGAAGTGTCTTGTCCAAGGACACAACGCGGTGCAATGGCCAGGTTTCGAACTAATCATGGTTTTTTTTTTAAAGTACGTGCACTGCATGCACATACGTTTTTGACAATTCACTTCACACAGAAACCATACATGGATTTTAAAGGTTATATGAAGCATTGATGCATCTATGTAGCTGAAATTTCTGCAGGCTAGTTTACCAACATTCTTCTTTAGATATGTTATGGCCTTATTCCAGGAACCTGTAAAACGTTTCGTCTTGCAAATGATACATTGTGCCTTCAATCAAGAACCGTATGCAAATTGTCTTTCAAGTGATGACAATTAACTGTGAATATTCATGCATTACTTACGAGAACGCAATGCAAATTTAATCCGCTTTTTTGTCGCATTAAAGACAGGAAAATACTTTATGCAAGAATATCAATTTGTACGAAAATAAAACTAATCAGTGGCAATAAAGATGTCTTTTTGGGGGATAATGACTTGAATCAACATTGTATTTTGATATCCGTTCATAAAACAGCCGTTGTCTGAAATCTGTGTGCATTGCAAGCCAATCCTTTTGTAATATAACATCTGCAAGTCACGTGACCACGTCTCCTTTTAAAAAATTGTATTCTCTGCCGAAGTGTACTTAAAAGAAATCCGAGCCACGTAACATGAATTATCATACTAATTATAATGATTTTGTAATGAATATTTTAATTCAGTAGCACAGTATTTTATTACTCCAGGAAATGGTCGTCGGATGCAAATAATCAACTACGCAAAAAATAGGGCTATATTCACGTACTACGTAGACGTAGACTCATGTTTAGCTAGTATAGGTAGATATATTGGATAGCTTAGCGATGGGTTATAAATAATATATTTCCTAGAGGTAAAATATCGAGGGTAAAGTTTATCTTGTATTAATATTATTGTTCGTACTGTTGTTACATATTACGATTCTTTTAAAAGTAATGTTTAAATGTGTATAAAATGATTATGAAGCTTAATCCAAATGTATTAATTTGAACCGTTCCGTTTTAATTTAGTATACTTTGTTTTAAGCCCATGAAATACAATCCGTCCATTTTTTAATCGTAGATTTTTAATTTAGCTGTAATAATTTATAGCATAAACTGATATTTATATTAAAAAGTTGGCCATAGCGGTCACAATGTAGATTTAGAATCGCGCTCTTTTTCGCTTTTTATCCTTTGCTTTTCTTTTTAGAAAAAAATTGTATATATTTCATTTTTAAATTTAATTTGGCTATACATTTTTGTCAGCCCATTTTTTTTCTGTAGTTGGCGTTTACACGCGGGTCGTCCTTAAATCCTATACACTCCCCCACCGAATGTAGAATGTAATGTTCACTTTAACATAGCTCAATATAAAAGGGTTTCGAACCGCGCGCCATTAAATTGCAAACCAAGCAGCATTACCATTAACAAAAACATTAGTGATTTTTTTTTTAATCTTATGATAAATTTAGGACCTAGCCTACACCATGTACTCATGGTATACTGTTTATGGGTATAGAGAACCAGTGAGTGTGACGTATTTGTCATGCATGAACGTGGCTCTAAACATTCAGCAGTCGGCCAAAACGTTGGCAACTGGCAAAACTACGTACTTGTTGCGCACAAAATGCTTTATTTAGCAGAAAATATAAGTAAAAAATATAGATATTCGAAAATATAGGTTCAAAAATACATAAGTTCTAGTTGTCCGTTTTTCGCCAAACATGTACATTTTATCTATCTTAATTTTTCCAAATTTAATAGTGATGGTTCCAACTACGTGTAGGCATCCATTGTACTATGGAAGCCATGAAAGGACATCACAAATCGCATCTGTTTTGCGAGTTGCAATGTCCCTCCAGGGCTCCCATAAATTCTCGACTTATGTACTTAGCCAACTATCAACACTTCCGTTCAGTACTAGACTTGTAGAATAGAGCTTTCAGCTACGCGATTATTTTGTATTTTAGAAGACTGTACAGTTTATATAATAAGTATATATACCGTTCTTCCAGTTAGATATTGTAGCAAAGAAAGTTGTAGGTTTTTTTTAGAACGGGAGATAAGAATATGAAAAAAGGAAATTTGTGTTTTTCCATTGGTGCAACACCGTGAGTGCCTTATTTAGTGGAAACACAGAGGTTCGTTTTTATCGTGGAAGTTGAACGCACACCGCAGATGGAGCAAGTGGGAGTAGCGAAGAAAAAGTGCGTCTTATACACGAGTAAAATATTGTGTATAAGGCGCACCGCAACTTTCGATTTGTTTTACCGCAGTGGGGAAAAAAGTGCGTCTTATACACGGGTTTCTTGCGGTATACACTTTTAATGGCGGCCAACTGTTTGTTTATGACCACGAAACACTTTTGGTGTATGTATGAAATGAATGAATATTGATATATTTGTTCCAGCCCAGTGGTTTAATAGTTTATTAAATTAGAAAAAGTACAGAAAACCGTAGGTAGGGAATACACTTGTAATTACATGTAACTATTTCGAGTAGATGAGGTATTGTTGCATATTGTCGCCATCTTTGTTCCTCCCTGGTCAACGGCGATAATGTTGCCAATCGTGCGTTGAATGATGCACGCCGGGTACCAGTCAACATTTTAATTTATTGTGGCTACGACTTTGCACGTTGCCACTGATAGGTCATTGTAATTAGCCCTTGCCGCAGGAAAAGATACCAAATGCAAGATGGTGGAACAAAGATGGCCGCTACAGGATGTAGAAAAATAACCTGCCAAAGATTCAAATTTTTGTGAGGTGAGTCCAGTGTATAAAATAACACTCGGACTTTTAGTATACATAGGGGAAAAGCAACAATAATATTGAATATTTTAATTAAATTATAATGTTGTAATACGAGAATATTTACGAAATAGAGGGCGTTGACGCAGGAGAATTAAACTAATTGGTCAAAAAAAATCTTGAAGTGTTTGCATTGCATTTTTTAAAACGTGAAACAAAATTAATATTATTTTTATTACATTTTATATAGCGCATATTCCACATGGATATGTTCACATGCCCTTCACATTATGGGTTTTTACGAAGATAATACTCCACCTAAACATCGAGATACATATGTGGGTGGCGCCATTGGCAGCCGACGGCCGGAGACGCCGGGAAATCCCCTTACTCTTCACGAAAGAGTGCCCCTGGGATCGTTTAAGTGCGTTACACAACACACTGGGTCAAACGGCTTGAGATCCCTTCCGAAGGATGGAGCAAATGTGTTTAAGTGCCTTGCTCAAGGGCACAGGTACCACGTCCGGGTATCGAAACTGCAACCCCAAGTTTACACCCGAGTGTTGCAAGCCAGTGGCCCAAACCACTAGGCCACCCCACATGGCAATGTTGTATGGCCGGTGACTGGAAGTCTTCAAGAATCTTGATATTTTTGTCGACCAGAAGGGGTACTGTTTCTCGACAAAATGTTGATCCTATACACGCGTTCCAGTCTTCAGTTTGGACATGGAAGCTTTTTAAAAAAACCGGATAATCTTTGGCTTACCAAATATCGGTTGGTTTTTTACGATATCCTTGGAAATATACGAATTGAGAGCGGAAAATTTCAGAATGGTAATGAGAAAAATGTGATACATGATATGGTATACCAAAATATCAGTACACATGGAAAAAATGGGGGTTCGAAAATGTGATATGAACGCACACCTTTATTGCGTATAAACATATTATTTTTATTGAGAAAATACCGCATAACAATAGACGTTGCCACTGATTACGACAGTGCATAATACTATCGCTTGCATATAATTTGCCAACAATCAAATACCATGTAATCGGTTGTCTCCAAAATTGCAGTCCAGAATCCTCGTGGTGTTGATTTCAATGATGAACATTCGATTTATCTAATTAGTTTTTAATTTGGAAAAATAAGACCTTTTGTCTTTTCAAACGTTAATACCAGTCGAAGCAATAACAATCACACGCCCGCCAAGGAACATTAGGTCTCACATTCTGGCAACTTGCCAAATTGAATTGACCCCGAACGTTGAATGAACTTTATCGTCATGTATTTAGTTTCTTCTCATTGGCTGCTAATTGAGCGTGTCAGCCAATCAAAAGTTCACACATTTTGCGGTATGGAAACAGAAACTGATGGTGCGTGGTGTAAATTGTCGTCCAAGGACCTGTAAGATTAACAAAAATTCCAGGAACGACCCTAAATCCATAAATTAAGCTTGGTGTCGAGAACTCGGCAACATCAGTGAGCTGTTTATGAGCCCGGTTGGGACATGTCGGCTGATTTAAAAATAATAACATGAAAAACTCTTTAAATAGAAAAGTTAATTGCAGGTGAACAATTTCGGCGAACTATTAATCGATCCTACTTTACATAAATTGATATGGTGTGTTTTGTGATCACGTGTTGTCAAAATTAGCCAATGGGGGCTGCGCTTGAGCGCGTCATGTTTGCAGTTTTGTCCCGATTGTAAAAATGTTGCGTGCGTAGTTATTTTTGGGTCGCATCGCTTGAACGCTATAGAACAAATCAGTTAATACATTCATTTTATTGCCATTTTAGTCCTGAATTCACCATAAATTAAACGAAATTTCTTAAAGCTGTCCCCCGTTTTACGAGGGATTTCGGCACTTTCGTGCCAAACATTGGACGGAAAGGTTTAATATATTTGTGGTTTTTTTCAATTGAAAATAAAAATAATTCCAATTTCTACACACAATTTATCTTTAGGGCCTTTTTTCATACAGTCAAGGTTTTCAGAATTCATATATTAGTAATTTGACTTTAAATCATATCATTAGAAAAAAATGCCGACATAACTGTAAATGCTTTTTGGAAAAACGAACACCGACACTGTTCTGGTTTTTCCCCAGGTATTTATGGGCATGAAACTTTAGTCGAATCGATACTACCCAATTTAAATTAGCTCGCAGATCCACTCATTACAAAAAGATATGTAATCGTAAGGATACAAAAAAAATACATATTTTGTCTAAGCAGCCGTGTCACAGAACAAACAGTTTAAGAAATCCACGCAAGCAAAAACAACATAAAGAATAGATTTTGTTCATCCGCCGTTGGAAAATGTCTGGCCGTGGCGGTTGGCTGGTTCACGCTCGCCGCGCAGCAGGACTCCATTGTTGCAGGTCTTTGTAGCCGTTCCGTAAAAAAGAAAAAACAAACTTGAAATGATTTTTCTTTCGACGCCGCGGGAGGTGTGTGACAGTGAACTCTTAGCCCAGCCAGGTATAGATTTGCCCCCGTTTCATGTGCTTTTGGAGTAAAATTTGCTCAAGCAAACCCGGGTGACTTCGATCAACAACTGCACGACTTTTAAAGGTGTACTGTGTAAGTACAACCGGTTGTCAAATTGATTAAAGACACGTGTTCAGATTTTTCCAGAAAATATAATAATTATTCTATAAAAATACTTCCCCAAAATTCTATCCATGGGGAGAAAACAGGAAAATTGCAATCTCCAATTTGGATGTGGAAGCCATTTCCAAATCCGAGTTCTAAGCATAACCCACAAGCAAAAACGTGCATATAAACACGTACAGCAAAAGTACAGTTATCTAAACAATTTGGACACGTGGAATCAACTCGCATTTTTGCTGAAGTCGCGAATGTGTAAAAATCCAACAGGTGTTCGGAAAGTGGACTCATTTATATAATTTGCGACCATTCTCTTGCTTTTTGGACAGAGAACATTAAACTTAACTTTTTGAGGAAGGCGTTAATTTACGAGCACCTCCACTCCGCGGCCTGACCACTGCCTGCACGAAAAGACTCGCCGTAAATTTTCGCCTGATCACCCCATTACTGATTCGACATTTTTCGCTCCCCCAGCAGATTACATGATTGGAAAACTGTTACAAACGGCGTTATATCCATGTACGTGTGATTGAGGATGTGTATAATAAAAACTAGCCTGTGTATAAGTCACCTCAGTACCTCATCTACGTCCCGAGAAAACCGTGTGCATGTAACATGCTTTCAAGAAATTGTGTGAAGCCATCGTCCTATTAGGTTCCCTTGATATACTGCACTGAAAACAGTCATAATACCACGGTAGTCAGTGGATAGTATCGTTCACAATAAGGACGCCCTTCTAAAAACATGCGTGTGAACAATCATTTATCTTCAAATTTGGTTTGCATAAAGAGCCTCTTATTTAATCCAACTGTGCACCGAGGCGAGTTTGTGTCAAAAACTGTCGCGAGAGGGCGCCATACTGCTCTCATGGAGGGGATATGTAACTATCGATATGTAACCACTGGATGCGCAACGCCTCTAAATTTGAAGCCACCGTCCGCCATCTTAACACTCGCAATACATTGCCTTGCCTAAACTGGTTATACTGTCTTCACTAGTCCAAATGTGTTAAGTGGAATCCAAGTGATCGTTTGGACAGGGGAGCAGTCTAGGCAATGCATTGTCTTGGGAGTACTAAGATGGCCGGCGCGTGGCTTCAATTCTCGCACGGTCCACTGCGTTTGAGTGAAACGTTTTGGGTGATTTTGGATCCATCACCTTCCTGAAAGTGACATACTCACCTCTTCAGATAGATAAACACACAACCGTATACTCTCTCATAAATGAAACGTAATTTTCTTAAAATATCGGTTCTTGATCAAAGCAGAAGTTTGTTGAATACGGCAGTGAACCGGTGCATTTGTGCGTCTCAAAGACAGCCATAGAAGTGAAAGAGCTCAGGGGAGCACTTCAGGCCGAGTGGCGCACCCTGCCTCAGCGGCTCTTACAGAGGCTGGTGCAGTCAGCCTTACCACAAGAGGTGTTCATAGACGTGACTGGCCGATAAGATAAAAAGTGCAGGAGATCAGGAAGGCACTTCAGGCAGAGTGGCGCACCCTGCCTCAGCGGCTCTTACTGAGGCTGGTGTAGTCAGCCTTGCCACAAGAGTTGGTCAAAGACGTGACTGGCCGATAAGATAAAAAGTGCAGGAGCTCAGGAAGGCACTCCAGGCAGAGTGGCGCACTCTGCCTCAGCGGCTCTTACTGAGGCTGGTGTAGTCAGCCTTGCCACAAGAGTTGGTGATAGACGTGACTGGCCGATAAGATAAAAAGTGCAGGAGATCAGGAAGGCACTTCAGGCAGAGTGGCGCACCCTGCCCCAGCGGCTCTTACAGAGGCTGGTGCAGTCAGCCTTGCCACAAGAGTTGTTCATACACGTTACTGACTGATAAAATACGTTGCGTCTCCAAGTCTCCTAAATTTTTCGGTCAGCCAATATTTTTAATATTTTTTTAAAACTCTATACTCGCCACTGGGAGAAATGTAATACATGCATTAATATTTTGTCCTTGGGAATTATGCGATATTACGACATTTAAGTATTTTCCTTTTTAATTTTTGTATTACGTACGTACGTGATAATACTACGTACGTACGTGATAATACTACGTACGTACGTGATAATAGTACGTTTGTTCGTGATAATTTAATACGTACGTACGTGATAATTTATCACGTACGTACGTGATAATTTAATACGTACGTACGTGATAATATTAAGTACGTACGTAGTATTATCACGTACGTACGTTATAATAATACGTACGCAGGGGCGGATCCAGGAATTTTTCCAGGAGGGGGTTTTGCCACCAGAGAGGGGTTTTGCCCGTCATATTTTTATGTCAGCTTGTTTCGGACAGGCGGACACACACAAAATGCATTACATAATATTTTTTGGTGTCGAAGCAGGGGGGAGTTTTGACCCCCAAACCCCCCCCCCCTCTGGATCCGCGCCTGGTACGTACGTATTATTATCACGTACGTACGTATTAAAAATATAAAAAAAGCATAATACTTAAATGTCCCCTCTGGGTCTTCGTACGATATAGCCTTGGTTCATATTTTTGATATTTTATGTTTAGAACACACATTTCGGTTGAGCGACCTTGTCTATCGAAGCTTTTGCTACTGGCAGGTCACACGAGAGGTGCAGCAAAGCTCGCCCCGAGACCTAGTCCGCCATTGTTAAACATGGTCTCAGTGGGATTTGCGTGCTGAACGCAATTCCAACGGCCAAACGTTAGCACGAAAGTAACAGTGCATTGCAGTCTCCCAGGGATTTTTCACAAGTCGTAAAAATGGTTGTAAATTTTCAAACATATTGCACTCTGAAAAAGTACACACAACTGGAGTGCATGTGACTTCGAGAGAGTCTTTAAGATATATTACAAGATTTGAAAACTGTTGCAAACGGCGTTATTATTGAGGATGTGTGTGATAAAAACCGACCTGTGTATAAGTCAGCTCAGCACCTCATCTACGTTTAGAGAAAACATTGAATAACTGTGTCCATGCTTTCAAGAAATTATGTGAAGCCATTGTCCTATTTAGGCTGGTTCTCGGGTTATACTGCACAGTCATAATACCTAGTCAGGGACCTAGTTTCGTTCACTTGAGGGCGCCCTTTAATATACATTAAATATATCTTTAAATATAAATATAGTATACATGATTGGTAAACTGTGTGATTGAAGATATGCATGATTAAAACCAACCTGAGCAAAAACCAGCTCCGTACTTCCGTCTAACTTTTGAGAAAACAGTCAAAATAGGGTTTGATGTCATTTCGCCCTGAACCACGGCCTGTGCACGAAGTGGTTTTGGGGCGAAGTGGCATTTGGGCGATGTAGTGTTTGGACGAAGTGATTTGGGCCAAAATGGCACTCGGGCGAAGTGGTTTGGGGGCGAAATAGCACTCGGGCGAAATGGTTTTGGGGCGAATTAAATTTTAAACTATTTCTTCTGCTCATTTCTGAAAGACTATAGCACTTCAGACAAAACCATTTCAGGGAAAGTTTTCTACGGTCATCATATGTTTATATTGTGTTTTAAGGCGTAAATCTGTGAACATTTCTGATTTTCGAGATTACCAATCATGTACACTGCCTTTAATTATTGTTTCTTATAAATATTATGTCATCCTGGGCGGAATCGTTGCTGCATTGGAAGTTAGAAGCTCTTCTATCTTTAAAGTTGGGAGTACTTTCGGTTTAATGAAATTTGAGAAAGAAAAACTACACCCGTTTTTACACCAAAATACGCCTTTAAGTAACATAGCCGTATCTGAATATTCATTATCTGTGCTTGAAATTACACATAATTCAATGGCGGCCGCTTGTCAGACGGCTATTCAATTTCCATAAACTCGTCTATACAAGTTTTCATTGCATGCAACAAATGAAGTCCAACTGCATGCTAACCATCACTGTTACGTTGATTAGATTTGGCCCTGTTCGGGCCACAAGAAAATTTGGGAGTATTTTTCTCGAGTATGTTTCTGAATCCCTAGAAGTGGCTTTCGGGTCCTAGGTTGAATCTCAGATATACTCTTGGAGAGATTGCCTGTTTCACGCTCGAGTGCATGCACTCGGCATCAGCTCTAGCTGCGGAGCGGATGAAGCGACAAGCCTATGGTGAGGTCGCAAATAGTAGGACCGCGTTGGTGCGGTAAGCGGGCCTCCCACTGTGCGATTTTTGCCACGAATTTCCAACGGTTAGGTACGATTTGATACGATTGTGTATAGAGTCTATAGACAATGGCTGGTAATCTCACTAAATCGTACATAATCGTTAGAAATTCGTTGCAAAAATCGCACAATGGGAGGCCTGCTTCAGGGGCCCGGGAGTCCCTTTGCCCCACATCGTGCTGGGCACACGTATATAATCCACTTAAAAATATACCAACATAGAATTTGTAAGTCCGCCATCACCTAAGGCCTCGTGTACAAAACCTATGGCAGAAGTTAACAAATCACAAAGTTTTTTTTTCCAAGTGAAATTTTTGTTTATTTTCCTACTAATGTTTTGCTTTTCTATCAGATCTGCACCAAGTCCTGATTGATAAGTCATATGAATGGAACGACAGTATGGCCGACTTGTAAATTCTTACAGTAAATGTAACTTAGCACAATCTGTAGCTTTGCTAAGAAAAAGTACTGTAACTTTAAATGAAAACCCTATGATTGTCTTTCTTGTGAAGATGTATCAGTGATATTGTAGCTCAGATCATATTATGGAAGGAATTTCAGTGCCATGAATGTAACAGCAAATTACTTTTATTAGCAGCGTATGGTTAACAAACTTTACACGCAAATGTAATTAGATGGAGCAGTTTTAGTATCACATTCAAGGAACTGTTGAAATCTAATTACTTTGAGACATTGACTTAACTTTCAAGTGATATTTAGCTTATTTGCATATCTCTGTAAAACACATTCCTTTTTCTTTAAAATAAGAAATCATCCAGATTGTATTACCTTGTTTTAAATTGTTACCAATTTAAACAAAGAAATAAAATTGATAAAATGTCATTTTCTCTTGTCTTAATAAGTTTGTGCTTTATTTTATCTTGGTACTTTTTTTTTATCTTTTTTTTTCCTTTGTTAGTTCTGTTGGGTTCCTGTTTTATTTATATACATTTGTGTATTTCTTTTTAAAAAAAATGAAAACATCGAGTGGTTGTCCATGACCAATTAAAATTCTTGTTGACCATTTTAGTCATCAGAGGGCGCTTTTCAAGTCACGAGAGGGCGCCCTTCACGTCACGAGAGGGCGCCCTTTATCGACACTTATATACACGGTGTAGGTAATGCTATACTCTCGTTCTAATATTCATCAAGTCCAGATTTCCTAACCTGGTGTGGTCACCGCGGTGGTCTAGTGGAGAGAGCAGAGGACTCGAGATCAGAGGACCCCGGTTCAACTCCCGCGGCGACCATGTACTAACCCCATGATTTATAAACTAACCTCATGATTGATGTGTATAATATGTACTAACCACTAACCCCATGAATAAAGACAGTGGACAACGCAGAGGAGACGACACCGGGAGGAAGCGGCAAGGGGATCGGGAGGAAATGGAAGAGGAGGAGAGAAGAAGGGGGCGGGGCAAGAGGGGAGGACAAATTTTAGGGGGTGCATAATTTTTTTTTTTTTGTGCACCATACTTTTTTTTTTTGGTGCATGTGGTGGACCAACTTAACGGTCTCACATGCACCGCGTGCACTCAACTACATGTACATCGGGAAATACAGGTATGGAGCGCCAAAGAGACAAAATTTCAAAATATCGGTTAAAAAGGCTAAAAATGAAAAATTACAAACATTAGCATAATATGGCGCGCCAAAATGACAAAATTACAATTAATGGCTAAAAATGACGAAATTAACAATAGATAAACTATGGAGCGCAAAAATGAACAATTACAAAGTTACATTAAACGGGCTTAAAATGTCACAATTACTATATTAAAACACTGTAAAATGGCTCAAAACGTTTTTTAAATGGCTGAACTTACAGAAATACTATAAAACAGGGCCAAAGGGGTTAGAAATGTACAATAAAAAGAGCTAAAAAGTAAAACCTGACAAAATAACAAATAAAGTACGATAAATAGCGAAATTACGATAGTAATGGAATAAAACGGGGCCAAAATGGCCGCAAATACAATACAACGGGCTAAAAGTGAATGATATAAAAGACACCATGAGAAATAAAATGGGATTAAAAGGTTAAAAATGACAAAATAAAATAATGACAAAATAAAAGTGCATTCTACCACAGGTTAGGCCATAACAAATCCCCAAGTTTGATTCAAGATGTAAAAATGATGGTTCAAATTTAAGCAGGATTTACAAAACGATACGCATAATATTTGCCGTAAAATACTTTTTGTATCTTTAACACCGAAGTTCCAAAATTTCTTCAGGGTGACAAAAGGATTAACATGCATTTGCAGTTTGAGTTCATTTATGGTACATAAATGCCATGGATATTGGGGCAGAATGCATCTTTAAGTGAATATTTACTTTACAAATAACATTTTTATCTAAAGACATTATACAGTGGAAAGTTTCTAAACTCCTCAAAAAAGTTCGGAAAGTCAAGTTTGACTGACGATTTCTCTCTTGTTACTGAATAATTTCCCTTAAATTTGGTATCATTGGAAAGCCCTGTTATTCCTCTTTACAGTGATGTGTCATTTGTTATGATTAATCAATTGGGGCATGTGCAGTATAGCGGAATACAGGGGTGGGTGGAAAGTGAAATGTCACAAAATTCACTGCTATTGTCATGCATGCAGTGCATTCCCTTTTAATACACTTTTTGACAATAGCAATGCATCTTGTGACATTTCACTTTACACCCGCCCTCGTATTCAGCTGTGCTGCGCATCCCCCAATTACCCAATCATAACAAATGACACATCATCGTAAAGAGGAATAACAGGGCTTTCCAATGATATAGAATTCAAGGAAAATTATTTTGCAACAAGAGAGAAATCGTCAGTCAAAATTGACTTTCCGAACTTTTTTTGAGGAGTTTATAATGAACATCATATAGCAAACTTCACTTCTTATAGCAAACTTTCTAGTGAACATCACCCCAATGTGGCAAATGTACCAAATACATGTACCAAATAACAACCACAATAACTTGTTATGGATCCCACGCATGTTCATTTTGGCAACTTTCCACTGTAATGCTGTCAACTTCTTAAAGGTAGAACACATCATTTCCAACAGTGACCCCAATAGACTACTAAAATGAAAACGTCACCCTTTGTGTGTTGCCATGGTTTTTGAGTCTACACTAAAACTAGTGAACTGTTTCCCTGCGCTATTCCAATGGACATTTCAGATTACCAGTAAATGTTTAGACCCTATTACCATGGCAACTGACGTCACACTTTAGTAGTCTATTGTTTTTTCACAAGTTGACAAGAAAAACTTTACTAAAAGTGTTAATAACAATGTTACCAAACACACCACATGATTTTTATTTCAGTCCAAAATGGTATTTTGTGTGTGAGAAATTACCACCTAAAGGTGGTTTTCTAAAAAAACTTTTGCAAAAGACTTTTTTACTATTCAACTCAACGCAAAAACCTTGGATGAATTTTCAAGTTTTCAGGAGTATTACTGCACCTATGTGGCTGAAATTTCTACAGGGCAGTTTTATCAACATGAGCGTCTACTCACTCGTGGAGTAACACCCCTTTTAACAGTTTACCAATCATGTGTTCTACCTTTAAAGAAAACCAGTGACTGATGTAACATACAAAATTAATGAGACATTTCAATTATCAGTCAGAGGTCTTTGATGTTGGTGTAATTTAACCTTAAAAGAGCGTAATCAGATCACATTTGTGACCCTCCATTTTTCCCATGGGTGTTGAGAATTTGATACCATATAATTTGTCATATTTTTCTCATTACCAATCTTAAATTTTGCACTCTCAATCTATATATTTTCAAAGATATCATAACAAATCATCAATGTAAGTAATCTATCTGGCTCCATAAAGCAGTGCAGAGATCACACCAATCTTTTTTCCTCCACGTCCAAATTGGAGATAGTAATTTGTTTTCTTTACACTGATAGTATTTTGGGTAGGTATTTGCTATGGTACAACAAAATCCATTTTCTGGAAAAATCTGAACACGCTCCTTTAAGGGGCTGTCCAAAGTTGTCAACATTTTCACAGTTCTAGAGTACTTATTTTTCAAACCCACCCTCCCCCTTCCCCTGAAATATTACTTTTTAAAAAATTTCGACACTACCATTGAAATGTCAACATTTTACAGTGCATGTAAAGTCCTGCGCGGCCCTTGACCCCACTCCCCCTTCCTACGCTTTGTAGAACCGTGAACATTTTGACAACTTTGGATGGCCTAACATGACAAGTACAACCAATGGTTTTAGCCAGTTGAGTATTGGGATATTATAAATGCCCCTGAGCTACTTTAGAAACCCTTTTGGGCTAGTTTGCACATCACCTTGAATTCCTCTTCAATTGGGGTACTTGGAACACCACTTTGAACAATCCTTGGGTTACTTTAAACACCCATTGGGCTACTTTGAACACCACTTGAGATACTTTGAATGCCTTCTTAGTTAATATGTGTCAAAACACAAAAACACCCAGACACACTTCTGGCTAAAACATTGGTCTACAAAAATAAAACTGTTGCTCATACCTCCCTCCCATTATATTCTGTCCCTTCTTTATCTTGATCATGCATGGCACAAATCCTGGAGGTGCATTTGACCTGTCAAATAAAGAAACAGATAACTGTTATTGTTATGGAACAAACAAATTTGTAGTTTTGTTGTTTTTCATAATCACTTTGTTTCCAAAAAACAACTGAATTTAAACAAGCTGACCCAGGATGTGTAGGGGTTAAACAAGGTTAAACAAGGAATTTATCTGTGCTCATCTTTAGAGTCGCTCCAGCCAGCCTTGATTTTGTCTGAACTTCAAAGGACCGAATTGAGGCAAACTGGAGGGGCATGCTGACCAATTTTGTTCCAAATGTCTACTGGTTATTACGGTATATATAGCTAGAAGCCTCATGAAATTTAAGAGAATAGAAATTTTGATATATATGCTGGCAGGTCTAAAATTACAGTGTATGTCTTAATTGAAGGGGCCAACTCTCGGCTCAGTACTTCTAGTCTTCATAATTATACGTTTTGTGGTGCAAAAATACCCCTAGAACTATGGGGGAATATAGTATCCCCCATAGGTTATGTTGTTTTTTTCCAATATGGCGGCGCCTGAACTTCAAGATCGGACCGAAACGTTTTCGGCTAGCGCAATAATCCGCTCCCCAATCGCCACCAAACTCCGTCTGATAGTTCTTGAGACACTCACCTTGCGTGTGTCTACGGAATTTCGGTACCATTTGACCACTAAATTCTCCGAAAATAATTTTGGGAAATGAACGGGAACATGTGTGATGCATCCACATGCATTTTACCGAATGCCTCAATCATGCATGTGGATGCATCGCACATGTTCCTGTTCATTTCCCAACATTATTTTCGGAGAATTTAGTGGACAAATGGTACCGAAATTCCGTAGACACACGCAAGGTGAGTGTCTCAAAAACTATCAGACGGAGTTTGGTGGCGATTGGGGAGCGGATTATTGCGCTAGCCAAAAACGTTTCGGTCCGATCTTAAAGTTCAGGCGCCGCCATATTGGAAAAAAACAACATAACCTATGGGGGATACTATATCCCCCATAGTTCTAGGGGTAGTGCAAAAAAAGGAAAAAAACATATTGATATGGAGTGTATTGAATGCACCTATCACACCACCCCCACCCCCATGCCCCCCCCCCCCCCCCCCCTCTCTGGTTACCCAAACTAAAGGTGGGGATTGTCACTTTTTGCGTGACAAAATCCCACTGGCAAGCCCTGGTGCAAAATGTTGGTGACCAAATTCCTCACCCATGGGAGCAAAAAATGCACGTCTTGTTAGATGCACAGAAATGTTTATTTCAATGGGTCAAAATCCCCACCCTGGGGGACTATATATATCATGGCTTCAGAATTTGTGTACAAACAGGCTGGAAACGTGTTTCATCACAAAATATTTTTTCATCAAATCTGCACATGTTAACCATAACATGGTCATGATGGTCAGCTTCTCAACTCTTACCGATAGGTAGACGAACATCTCTTGTTCCAAAAAGCAGGCCACAGGATCCCCAAAACGTGTCTTTGCTGTTCATTGCTTGTCATCCTTGTCATTCGGCATTGTATTTTACGAAAAAAGTCTCCATTTTGAGCACGTGTGTTTGTTTACATGAAATCTCAGTGAGCTAGCTAGCTTGCAATGGTAAAGAGTGAAAATGTCATGGCTGCCGGCCGCGCCCTTTACCGATCCTTATATTTTCGCAATAAGCGATAGGATCGGGAACCAATCTAGGGCAGAATTCTGCCCGTGGTCACGTGGTTATTATTAATATTTTTTTAGTTTTGTGCGTATATTTTGCATTGACATTTGTAACCCGGCCGTGCGTGTCGATCATATATATCCAAGGCCAAATGTAAATAAAGTACATTGTCTAAAGCAAGGGGCTTCGCCAAGTTTTAAATATATAACACACAATGCGCACGCGCAAAGACGACCAATCACAGATCAAGCGCCTATATTCTCCTATGTGAAATATGTGCGTAAATTTTGCATTAACATTTGTAACCCGGCCGTGCGTGTCGAACATATAATTAAAGTACATTGCCCAAAGCAATTAAAGGGCTTCGCCAATTTTTAAATACATGTATAAAACACACAATGCGCACGCGCAAAGACGACCAATCACAGATCAAGATGAAGCGCCCTTTACCTGGGCTGCGTTCCAAACACGCGAACGTTGCCAACGTTCGCCACTGGTTACAGTACTTTTGTGCACTCGTCTATGAAAAGCCGGGTACCAGTTCTTGGCGAACGATGAAAACGTTTGCAATGTTCGCGTGTTTGGAACGCAGCCCTGTCCTTATATAGATTGGTTCCCGATCCCTATAGATTGGTTCGCTTATTGCGAAAATATAGGGATCGGTAAAGGGCAGCCACGACGGGCTGAATTCTAATCGTCACGTGGTTATTATTGTTTTTATTTTTTTATTAAGTGCGCAGATTTTGCATTGACATTTGTAACTTGGCCGTGCGTGTCGAACATATCCAATTATGTAAATAAAGTACATTTCCTAAAGCAAAGGGCTTGGCCAATTTTTAAATATTAAAAAACACAATGCGCACGCGCAAAGACGACCAATTACAGATCAAGATGAAGCCCTTTACCTGTCCTTATATTCTCCTGTGTGGAATATTATTATTATTATTTCTTTCTGGTATTCATACCAAGGATTCCTCAATAGTGCTCATTGCACTGTCACTCGCAAGCGTGAGGAAAACCATGAAGAATTAAAATTAGAAACGGCCAGAGACACCGGGGATGATCCCCCTTGCTCTTCACGAAAGAATGCTCTGGGATCTTTAGAGTGCGTTCCATTACCTAACACACTGGACCAACGGCTTTACATCCCTTCCGAAGGATGGAGCAAGTGTGGTTGAGTGCCTTGCCCAAGGGCACAGGTACCGTAGCCGTGGGGAGGTTCGAACCTGCAACCCCAAGTTTTCACCTATGATTGCGAGTCAATGACCTAAACCGCTCGGCCACGGGAACCATTCTAATCCTTATAATCCTATGTGAATTATGTGGACGAGAACCAGGGCACTGTTACATCGAGTTGGCTATACGAGAATTGAAGCCACGCGCCGGCCGCCATTGTACCCCACGAACAATACTTGGCCTAGACTGCTCCCCGGTCCATGCGATCGCTTGCATGCCACTTAACACATGCATGTAGACCATGACGCAGACTGGTGAAGACAGTATTACCAGTCTGTAGGCAATGCGTTGTATTAGGTGGGGTATAATGGCGGACGGTGGCTTCAATTTTAGACGTCTTTGCTTCATCTAGTGTATATATATCGATGCACTGTTACGGTGATCGAAGCATGCCTTGCCTAGACTGTCTTCATTATAGTCTACATGTGTTAAGTGGAATGCAAGCAATCGCATGTCCCGGGAGCAGTCTAGGCCAAGCATCGTTCGTGGCATCCCACTTAACACATGTAGACCATGATGTAGACTAAATGAAGACAGGCAAGGCATTGTATTCGGTGGGGTACAATAGCGGACGGTGGCTTAAATTTTAGACGTCGTTGCTTTATCCAGTGTATATATATATCGATGGTCTGAATCCATTGACTGTGGCTTGGGATTGCACACGAGTCAATGGCAGCCGCTTGTACTGACAGACGGCTATTCACTTTCCATAAACTCGTCTACAAGTTTTCGTTGCAACAAATGATTTTGCACAATTTCTGTGAAAACAATATTCGTTATTTTCCCCATTAATTAAATAATTGGATTTAAATCTCGGCCTAACAAAAGTTTCTTATTTTAGTAATGTTCTGTCTTTATTATGTAGCATTTTTGTTTTAAAAAAACATGCGCCACCATTTGAGACGTCCTTTTTTTTTTTTATCACAAACGACTTGGTGCAAGTCTAATGTACATTCTTGGTCTGGACGGGCACGAGGTGGTAACAATTTTCAGGTTGATTCGAAACTCCCAAAGAATGTTGGCTCTGGGGACGAGGTTGTGATCACATTTTCCACGTTCTCTTCCGGTGTCACGGTCTCAGATGTTCCGCGTGCTCAGATGTTCCGATGACGTCACGGAACAGTTCAGCACGTTGCGTGCACGATCTCAGATGTTCCGCGTGCTCACATGTCCCGGTGTAAAAGGTAAAACTGTCCCCTTGCGAATGTGTCTGGCCTCATCGTACGTGTGTTTCTTTGCCTGCACACGCACGACTCTCTTCTGACTCTCAGAAAGCCCTGCTGCGTAAGACCCCTTGCTCAAGTAATAAATTATTTGTTCGTTTTTTTCTCTAAATACGGCGAAACGGCATGAACGCTCCGCGGCCGCCATCTTGCAAAAATGAGACTACCGTATATCCCCGTACGCATACGGTACCCTACCAGAAACGTGGAGAAACCTGTGACCATACCCAGTACCTGTACATACTGCGCGCTACGTACATGGCGCGAATTCTGCTGATCAACTCAGCACTTCACCTAAACTGGTATAATTATGTATGCTGTGCGCATGACGTTCCGTGACGTAAGCTACCATATTTGGTCATCGGAACATCTGAGCACGCGGAACATCTGAGATCGGGACACCGGGTTTCGCACCACTCCCATTTTGGAGATCGAGTGTGATTTTTGTTCAACTTTTCAGGCTGCGGTAAGACTCTAAATATTTCTTTTTGGGTTTCGTTTATTCTCGGCATTCTATGTTTAACGATAACATAAAACATAATTCATTGTTTACAAATTGCGTGATTTTTTGGGGGTCTTTCCTTGCCGTTAAACAAGTTTTTAAAAACCGGAAAGAATAAACCTTATCGACGTTCTCACATGTCATGGGATTGGATGACAAGTGAAGCTGGCAATTTTCACACAAACCTAGGCCCGGGCTGGGGACATGACAATGACAATGTTCATCGATTTTATTCTCGTTTCTGTGAAGCGATTGGCATGTGATCTTCCCACACGTTCTTCATTAAGGAAAAATACAATTTTTGACAAATATCATTTTTATTCTACTGTAGCCTAGTAATAAAATTTAAAATAATGCACAGCACCAGTTTGTACTTTACAAAAGAACGCACCTGATTGACGTTTATTTCTTGGTTTATTTCATCTAAGCTCAATTAAAATAAAAATTATATTTGTCAAAAATTGCATCTTTCCTTGATTAAAAGCGTGTGAGAAGATCACATGTTAACATGGTTAATCACTTCACAGAAATGAGAATGAAATCGATGAACGTTGTCATCATGACTCATGTCCCCAGAAAATCCTAAGTGTTTTCAAAGAAAAACTTGATATTTTGTCAGTGCTAAAATCATGTTTCCTAACCAAATTTACACTTTCTGGGGCATTTAATATCATGTCAAATTAGGAATAGTGGCGAATGTGTACGGTATTTATACCAAATCTTGTGTTGTGTACAAAACGCATGAGACCGGCCGAAAAATTTCTAAGAGAATGTTTGATTTTAACCAATAGACCTTATGCACGGCAGCCATGATAGAGGGCAGTCACATTGTCACAGTGCGTCATGCACGAGTAGGCACCTTGTGGGTCTATTGTCACATTTGAATATGAAAACCTGCCCTCTGTCATGGCCGCCATGCATAAGGTCTATTGTAAATTTGTGTTTTTAAATCAAATCTGCACTTACTGATAATTAACCCATTTTTAAAAAAAATATCAACGATCTACTTCTTACCTTACCCCATTTAGAGTCTAACCCTGTAAAACAATGGCGGCTGATTTAGTGTCTAAACTGACCACTCTGAGTAACAGTCTCAAGGGGGAGGCGGACAAGATTGATGAGCCCACAGCTAAGAAACTCAACGATGCACTCATTGTGTTGCAGAATGTAGCGAGGAAAGCCAGCGGAGGTGAGTTATTGGGGGACAGTGTTGTTGTACATGTACAGCTGCACGGGACTACTGTATTGCGGTTTTTTTTCTGTATGATTTTTGAGACGAACGTGTTTGAAATTTGAATTGAATTCACAGATTGTCCACCTTTCGTGACTGCCTATGATGATTTTCTCGCTGAGCACCTCGCCAAGTATTTGAGGTTGTCTGGAGAAATTGGTGGTAAAGTCGGCGAACATGTAAGTCATGTGATTGCTTTTTGAATTGACGAACATGCCCGACTTGACTCGACCAACATGCCCGACTTGACTTGGCCAACATGCCCGACTTGACTCGACCAACATGCCCGACTTGACTCGACCAACATGCCCGACTTGACTTGACCAACATGCCCGACTTGACTCGACCAACATGCCCGACTTGACTCGACCAACATGCCCGACTTGACTCGACCAACATGCCCGACTTGACTCGACCAACATGCCCGACTTGACTCGGCCAACATGCCCGACTTGACTCGACCAACATGCCCGACTTGACTCGACCAACATGCCCGGCTTGACTCGACCAACATGCCCGGCTTGACTCGACCAACATGCCCGGCTTGACTCGACCAACATGCCCGGCTTGACTCGACCAACATGCCCGGCTTGACTCGACCAACATGCCCGGCTTGACTCGACCAACATGCCCGGCTTGACTCGACCAACATGCCCGGCTTGACTCGACCAACATGCCCGGCTTGACTCGACCAACATGCCCGGCTTGACTCGACCAACATGCCCGGCTTGACTCGACCAGCATGCCCGACTTGACCTGACCACCACGCCCGACTTGACCTGACCACCACGCCCGACTTGACAAACATGCCCGACTTGACTCGACCAGCATGCCCGACTTGACTCGACCAACATGCCCGACTTGACCTGACCAACATGCCCGACTTTACCTGACCAACATGCCCGACTTGACTCGACCAACATGACCGACTTGATCTGACCAACATGCCCGACTTGACCTGACCAACATGCCCAACTACACCTGACCAACATGCCTGACTTGACTAGACCAACATGCCCGACTTGACTCGACCAACATGCCCGACTTGACTCGACCAACATGCCCGACTTGACCTGACCAACATGCCCGACTTGACTCGACCAACATGCCCGACTTGACCTGACCAGCGTGCCCGACTTGACCTGACCAACATGCCTGACTTGACTTGAAACTTGAGAGAGACTCGTTCCATCACATTTTTCTTTCTTTCAACAGTCAAAACTTGTTGAAAAATGCTACAATTTGCAGAAAGAGCTTCTGCAAATCGCTGCAAGCAGTAAACGGCCACCAATGGTAAATATTCTCAATTTTCATATTGCATAAATTAATGTTTAATAACGCAAGCTAAAAGAGCTTAATCAGATTTTTCCATAAAATGGATTTCGTTCTAACCTAACAATCATATAAATTACCTCCCCAAAATACTATCCATGGGAAGAAAACAGAAAATTTGCAATCTCCAATTTGGATGTGGAAGCAAAAAGGTTGGTGTAATTACTACATTGTTAAGTAACCGGATAAATTAGTCTACCAAACATCGGTGGTTTTTGACGATATCCTTGAAAATATGTGGATTGGGAGCGCGAAATTTCAGAATGGTAATGAGAAAAAAATGACAAATGATATGGTATCAAAATCTCAACATCCGTGGGGAAAAATTGGGTCAAAAAATGTGATCTGGACACACTCCTTTATACAACACTTTTTCAATGTGCTGTGATGTTATTTTTCGCAGAGCGAGTACGCACGATTTTTTGCGCCACTGACAAAGTTGGTGGAGGACGTCGTCAATTTCGCAGACCAGAATCGCTTGAACAAAGAGTTCCAGAATCACTTCATGACGGTCAAAGAAGGGATTGGGTGCATTGGCTGGGTCACTGTGGTAAGTTGGGACTTGAATTTGGATTCTGTAACTCGAACTACCATTACTGCGCACTACATAAAAAGGTAACACATGGGACAAGCTTTTGGCATCATGTGAGACTGAAGTTTATTATTCATAATTATTATATTTTTGACAATCTGTCAAGGGTCGTGGTAAAGACTACGCAATCCATAAAAAACACTCCCTGGATAAAAACACCTCAAATTGATACATGTACAAAAATTAAGCACGATGAAAAATGATATTTAATGATAAAACAGTAAAGTCACTAAAACTTGATAAAAATAAAGTTGTTAGTACAATCTACGTAAAATGGAAATATTTTTAAAAAAGTGGCGTGGAGAAAATTGAGTGAAATGTAGGTGTAATGAGTCTCCTTCTGCTCGAGTCATCGAGTCGTCGAGTCAAACTGCCTTCGAATCCCAAGTCAAGTCAAGTCAAACTGCCTTCGAGTCCCAAGTCAAGTCAAGTCAAACTGCCTTCGAGTCCCAAGTCAAGTCAAGTCAAACTGCCTTCGAGTCCCAAGTCAAGACAAGTCAAACTGCCTTCGAGTCAAGTCAGGCATATTGGTCAAGTTGGGTCAAGTCATTGCAAGTAGTCACGACAGTAAATTTGTTAAACTAATTTCAAAACGAGTATAAACATTCATGTTGCTTTGGCCAAGGTTTCTTTAGTGCTGCAAAACAATTCGATCCCCAAAATGAAAAAAATGCATAAAAGATGTATTTCATTTTTGGCAGACTCAAGTAAAAAAGTCTGAGTCAAGTCAAGTAATTGAGGTTCGAGTCTCAAGTCAAGTCAAGTCAAGTCATTTCAGGTTCGGGTCTCCAGTCAAGTAAAATCAGTGAAAATCGTGACTCCAGTCGACTCAAGTCTGAGTCATTGCAACTGAAATGACGCACCGAAAACCACAGAATCAACTTTAAAAGCGGATGTTTTTTTTGCATGATTTTGTGATTTGCAGTGCGTCGTTTCACTTCAAAATCCATCCACACCGCTTTTTCTCAAAGAAACGTGCATCATATCCAGCCTAGGCTAGGGTTTGTCTGAAAAATTAGCCCGAAGTAACACTTTCAAATTTTTTTGAAATTCACTTATTTAGGAGCCCAAACCAGGCGTCTACTTGAAAGAAATGTACGACCAGGCGTTGTTCTACGGAAATCGTGTTGTCAAGGAGTACAAAGGAAAGTAAGTGTCTGGATATGAACAAACAAAATTGCAGGTTTTAACTCTGTTTAAACACATCCTGCGATCTCAGGGTATTTCCACTCTGCTAAGCGCTGTCACAATCCCCTAAGTTAATCCACGCAAATCGTTGAAGTTATGCGGCTGTTATGCACTTATCCATGATTTGCACACATGCAGTATGTCTGTATCCCGTCCATAATCATTCACGGCTAAAGTATCGCGAAACCAGGAGCAAGTTCGGGCGGGCGACTATAGTTAACTAGACTAACCTACCCCCGGAGCTTGGTTCGTCAAGTCAGACTAGCTAGTCAAACCATGCAGCGTTCGTGTAACATCTAGGAGGAGGTTCGGGCGGGCGACTATAGTTAGAGACTAAACCATAGGATGTAGATGCCACCCGAACGCTGCGTGGTTTGACTAGCTAGTCTGACTAGAGGAACCAAGCCCTGGGGGTAGGTTAGTCTGGTTAACTATAGTCGCCCGCCCGAGCTTGCTCCGTATCATAGAGTTGTATGCTCCGTATCGACAATGGTCTAGTTAACTATAGTCCCCCGCCCGAACTTGCTCCAGACTATCGATCAGAAGTACATAGAGGGCTCTGTATCCATACAGCAGTGGTTAGATCACATACATACTGACATATCCATTGCATTGCACTCAATGTACATACTGTACAGTATACTGTGCTGGTGGGTCCATGTGCACACATACATGCAGTTATGGTAGTGGATTTTTTTTCCGGCCCTGAAGGTAAGAGCCACCGGCATCTGTTATGGATTTTGTTCTAACCTAACAATTGTGCAGTTATGACAACCATTTCGACCAATAGGAGTGCATAAACTGTCGTAATTTACAAATGCTCAATTATGATTGGTTATTATCTTTGTAGGGACGACAAGCAAGTTGAGTGGATGAGATCGTTTATCAACACAATCATGAAACTGAAGGAATACGTCGATAATTACTTGCCTACTGGCCTGACGTGGAACCCGCAGGTATTAAAATTTGGTGGCTTTTCATCTATTGGACCAAAGTTAGTAGCCCTGGGGCCATTTTCATGGCGCTGTTTAGCACAGAAAGTTTGCTTAGAGCAGAATTTCTTCGCTTTGTAAAATGTGTTACATTTGTGCACCCCCAGGTGCCCCCTCAGGTCTCGCCCTATAGTTACGCCGCTGTTTATCTGACATGCATAGTGTTTTATTTCAAAATGCTTGACACTTTTAAAACTGCAAACAAAAGGTGCACTTGTCTATTATTTAAAAAAACTGGTTTTAAATTCTCCTCCCAATTTCTATTTGACATATTAAGGGGGAATCTTTTTTTAGTGAGGTAAGACAACATTGTGAGTTACGGCGTCTCAAACTCCATTTCAAAAAATAAAATTTGGCTCTGAAGACAAGTTACGATTATTTCCATGCCATGCCATCGTGGTACCGCGATGTGACGATTGTTCAAAATTACAGACGATAAGTTCGCAGTGGGAAAAATCATCGCGATAGACGATGGTATCGTCTATCGGCACAAAAAACTGATTCACTTTTCTTTTAATGATTCACAAACCACAGGGTAAGGTAGCAGTAAGCCCAGGTGGTAGTGCCGCGCCACCCCCACCACCCCCAGGAGGTGCCCCAGCACCCCCTCCCCCACCGCCCGTTGAAGCGGCGTCTGCCCCTGGGGGCGCTGGTAGTGAGGCAACGGACTCCGCCGCAGCTCTGTTTGCTGAAATTAACAAGGGGGCGGATGTCACATCAGGTAAACAAAATTATTATTACATTTATGTTTGGAGTATAGCATTGGTCCGTGAATTCAACGTCGTAAGCGCTTCGCTTTAAAGTAACTTTCTGTTACCAAAAATACTCCAGAGACTCTTCAGAGGTGGCTCTAGTGCCGGGGGCTAACTCCATCCCAATCAGTTGAAGAGCGTGATAAAAATTACAGTGAGTTTGACGTACTCAACACAACTACAATGAGCGGCGGTTCGACGAGTACTCCATTTAAGCCCATCATGATTTGTAAAGAGAGATATTGTCACGTCATTTTAATAGATCGATCCAGTAAGCTCCGCCCATTTTGGAATTGACCAATCACAGCCTCAGGTTGAGGTAACCAAAAAGTGGATCTCCATTTTGGTTACCTGAGTCCTCAAAATGTTGTGCACAGAGCTACGGCGAAATGCAGCACGAGTGACGCAAAAACACCATGAACATCATTTTTATCAGCGCAGAGGTCCCTAGCCGGTTTAATACGGATTGTATAAGACTATCCTAACCTACTTTTAATCCCTTTATAAATGTGTTCTTGTGTAAACGGGGAAAACTCACAAAAATTAGCTTGTCGTTTTGCTATGTTGTGCATTCACTGCATTCTAGATGTGTGTCGATATGTTTTTGTTCGATTGCGCGCGTTACGCGTATTGCAGGTGTGTTGTCAGTCACGCACACGACTGGATACTTAAGTGCACATTTTGCTTTCGAGCGTGCAGTTTGCGTGTGCGTGTTTCAATACGCGCTGACCAGTGCGCGGACACTGATGTATGGCGCAGCCACTCGACTCTACTGCACGTGTCTCACATGTGTGGCATGTTGCTAGGCAATTTCTAAATGGGCGGAGCTTACTGGATCGGTCTATTGCAGGCTATTTCACGCATAAACATTCTGCATATCTGTACATTATTAAACCCCACAGGCCTGAAGAAGGTCACCGCCGACATGCAGACCCACAAAAACCCGACACTTCGCCAGTCGGCCCAGCCGTTTCCCGGACAACCAAAGGGACAGCCAAAATCGGTCTCTGCCCCGAAGGGGCCTGCTAAGGCCGTGGTTAAACCGCCACGACTTGAACTGATCGACAAGAAATGGGAAGTGGTAGGTCAAAGAATGCATGTGTCCTTGGGCAAGGCACTTGACCATAAATTACCTCTCTCTACCCAGGATAAAATGGATTCCTGCAAGTATCGTGAAGGGTGACGTGTTTGATTAGTCCCTGTGCGTGTAAGCTGCACGGAAGTACATGCTCCCCAGGGAATTGGGAAGGAAAAAGCCTAGCGTACATCGACCTTGCAACTGGAAGCAACTAGTGCGCGCTACGCACACATCGACAGCAACTGATCTGGGGCCAATTTCATCAAGCAATTAAGCAAACAAATTTTTGATTAAGCCAATTTTTTTGCCCAACTGCTTTATGAAATTGGCCCCAGTTGAGTTGCTTCCAGTTGCGTTGCTTCCAGTTGCAATGTCGATGTACGCTTAAGGGAATGGTATTATTGAGCCCTATGACCAGGGGTAATAGTGTGACAGCAACTTTAGCATCCGTGGGATTGATATATGTGTAATATAAATGACTGTAATATTATTAGTGTTCTGCACTGCTAAAAATTTTGTCCGGGCGCGCTTAGCAGCGCCCTCATGCAGCGAATCAGTGATCGTCGCGTGAGGGCGCTATTTAAAACGAATGCATGCAACTGCCATGGTCGTTGGATTTGGTCGCCGATGCGATAGATATGCGTGGTAAGTGAACGATAATGACAGCAGTGGCTAGCGAATCATGTTTGGTGACTTTACACCTAATTTTGGAATGACTTGGCTGTACTTTCAAAGTGTTTTAGAGAGGAAAATATATTATTTTTGTCCGGGCGGCCGATTTTTGTCCGGGCGCTAATGGTACTTCTGATGATTTTTGTTTGGAAGGCACTCCCCAACAAAACCGGTAGTGGAGAATGCTGTACCGTATTAAGAAAATTTGCAGTGCCCCGACTGGGATTCGAACCCAGGTCCTTGGCTTACATGGCCAATTGCTCTACCAACTGAGCTATCTGGGCATCCCGCCGGAGCACCACAACAATCTCCTGTTTGCCTGTCTTTTTCCAACAATGCAGTGGGGCAAATATACACCTTCAAAATATGAATATTATAACATGTTTCGAGACCACCAGTTGGCTTCATAGCTCAATTGGTAGGGCATCTGCACATTAAGCTAAAGGTCCGCGGTTTGAATCCTGGTGGAACCCAGTTGTTTTTTCATTGCATCCAAACTCAAGGACATGTAATTAATATCGTAGATGTTTATTTGGTACTGAAATATTGTCGATAATTGTGTAATTTTAGGAATATCAAAAGGATAATAAGAATATTGTGATCGAGGGCAACATGAAACAAGCGGTGTACATCTTTAAATGTGAGGGCTCGGTCATCCAAGTGAAGAATAAAGTCAACTCAATTACCTTGGGTAAGATTGATTGTCAAAAACAAGCACTGCATTTACTCTTGGAAGACAAACTGCCTTCGAGTCCCAAGTCAAGTCAGACAGCCTTCAAGCCTCAAGTCAAGTTGAACTGCCTTCAAGTCTCAAGTCAAGTTGAACTGCCTTCGAGTCCCAAGTCAAGTCAGACTGCATTCGAGTCCCAAGTCAAATCAAACTGCCTTTGAGTCCCAAGTCAAGTCAAACTGCCTTCGAGTCCCAAGTCAAGTCAAACTGCCTTCGAGTCCCAAGTCAAGTCAAACTGCCTTCGAGTCCCAAGTCAAGTCAGACTGCCTTCGAGTCCCAAGTCAAGTCAAACTGCCTTCGAGTCCAAAAGTCAAGTCAAACTGCCTTCGAGTCCAAAAGTCAAGTCAAACTGCCTTCGAGTCCAAAAGTCAAGTCAAACTGCCTTCGAGTCCCAAAGTCAAGTCAGACTGCCTTCAAGTCCCAGAGTCAAGTTGAACTGCCTTTGAGTCCCAAGTCAAGTTGAACTGCCTTCAAGTCTCAAGTCAAGTTGAACTGCCTTCAAGTCTCAAATCAAGTTGAACTGCCTTTGAGTCCCAAGTCAAGTGAGACTGCCCTCGAGTCCCAAGTCAAGTCAAACTGCCTTCGAGTCCTAAGTCAAGTCAAACTGCCCTCGAGTCCCAAGTCAAGTCAGACTGCCTTCGAGTCCCAAGTCAAGTCAAACTGCCTTCGAGTCCAAAAGTCAAGTCAAACTGCCTTCGAGTCCAAAAGTCAAGTCAAACTGCCTTCGAGTCCAAAAGTCAAGTCAAACTGCCTTCGAGTCCCAAAGTCAAGTCAGACTGCCTTCAAGTCCCAGAGTCAAGTTGAACTGCCTTCAAGTCTCAAGTCAAGTTGAACTGCCTTCAAGTCTCAAATCAAGTTGAACTGCCTTTGAGTCCCAAGTCAAGTGAGACTGCCCTCGAGTCCCAAGTCAAGTCAAACTGCCTTTGAGTCCCAAGTCAAGTCAAACTGCCTTTGAGTCCCAAGTCACGTCAAACTGCCCTAGTCCCAAGTCACGTCAAACTGCCTCCGAGTCCCAAGTCCAGTCAAACAGCCTTCGAGTCCCAAGTCCAGTCAAACAGCCTTCGAGTCCCAAGTCAAGTCAAACTGCATTCGAGTCCCAAGTCCAGTCAAACAGCCTTGGAGTCCCAAGTCAAGTCAAACTGCATTCGAGTCCCAAGTCAAATTGCATTCGAGCTGAATAAAACGCACATTTGTTTTTTAAAATATTGTCCATCATATAGACGGCTGCAAGAAGACGGCCCTGGTATTTGACCAATGCCTTGGCTCTGTGGACACCGTCAACTGTCAGAGTGTACAAATGCAGGTAAATTTAACTGGTTCCCTGCGGACAGGACATTAAAAAAAAGACGGATGCAAAATGCTTTACCTAGTAGAACAAACGAAAAGAAAAATCCACAAATGTGACTTTCGTAGTGTTTTTCAAGACCCCTCCCTTCCTCCCCCAAAATACTACTTGTGTACGTTTTTTGTCACTACCGTGAAATGTCAATATTTTACAGTGCATGTAAAGTCCTACGCGGCCATTGACCCCCTTCCCCCCACCCCCTTCCCCCCACCCCTTCCTACGCTATGTAAAAATGTTGTCAACTTTAAAAAAACATTTTTTTGATACTTTGATATTTTACAGGTAACTGGGTCAGTCCCGATCGTCAACATTGACAAAACCGACGGTGCGATGCTGTACCTTAGCCCTGAGTCCTTAAAAACCGTCATCGTGGCTGCAAAGTCATCGGAAATGAACGTTTTGGTCCCAAAAGGAGATGGCGAATATGTAAGTTTGTTAGCCTTATAGTCCTTAAAGGCAGTATACATCATTGGTAATCTCGAAAATCAGAAATGTTCACATATTTACGCCTGACTTACACAATATAAACATGATGACCGTAGAAAACGTCCCCTCAAATGGTTTTGTCTAAAGTGCTATAGTCTTTCAGAAATTAGTAAAACAATTAGTTTTCGTCTCATGAGACGAAAATTCAAATCGCCCCAAAACCATTTCGCCCAAGTGCCATTTCGCCCCAAATCACTTCGTCCAAAAACTACATCGTCCAAATGCTACTTTTTGACTGTTTTCTCAAAAGTTAGACGAAGTACGGAGCTGGTTTTTGCTCAGGTTGGTTTTAATCCTGCATATCTTCAATCACACAGGGGGATAAAACTATTTGTAACAGTTTACAAATCATTTGTCATATTTTTGTTATTACCATTCTGAAATTTCACGCTCTCAATTCGTATATTTTCAAAGATATCATAAAAAAAAAATCAAGTTTTACATTTTTACTGATTATTTGGCATTTTTTTCCACAGACGGAGTTTGCGCTTCCAGAGCAATATAAAAGCTCTTACAACGGAAAGACTTTTGTAACGGAGTGTAGCGAATCTCTGGGTTAGCTTCCGTTTCAACAACGTGCCTGAGAGCTTCCGAAACGAAACCTAGCAAATATTACAAAGGCCAGCTTCCTTATATTAATGATTTTGTGTTAAAATAAATAGTTATCTTTTGTTTTATAGCCTATATTCTGCGTGTTAGTTAACGGGTTAATTGCAGAAAATTAATTTGCAATAAACTAACTAAAAAAATTGCTAATTAACTGATTTATAGAGTAATCTTAAAAGTAAAGTGACGGGTTTTTTGCTGTTTTAAACTGTTGTCGCAAAATGATTAATTTTTACAAATGTGGGTATAATTCTGAGCAGTTGATAAATATTTAACAATTAACGTAATTAATTTCTGGTTCGACCAATGAACGGCTGATTGACGATAGTTCAACTATACAAATAAACAGTTAATTAATTGAATTTTGACATAATCATCTTAATAAATTTAGCTAAGTTACATAGTTGATTTGAGCTGCGTACATTGAACAAAAGTCCCAGTTTGTCAGGATTTGGTCTAGTCCAATAAAATCTCTTGATAAGGGTGGATCTTTCGTGCATTGAGTTGATGCAGCACTTTGCGTGGAACCAGTTGACTAACCACAGGCGTTCGCACTTGAACGTTAGTACGCATGTGTGTTGCCAGATGGCGTTTGACCAGTGGTCATCTCAGTTGTGAATCAAACTAATTCTTAGGTTTTCGTTGATCAACGGTCGAATCTAAAGTTTCGCCAGAACATTTTTCTTAGTTGTGGTTGCAAAACTAGGCTCCTGTTATCCCTGTAGAAATTGTTGATGTTTTAAATGCATTTGACAGCCATGATGCTTTTACCATACTTAGGTAGGTCATGTCTAAATGTTACTCGGACTCTCCGAGTGCAGCCAAAACTGCTATTATAGTTTCAAGTTTTCCCTGTGGACCGAATTCTTCTCTTGGTGTTGCATGGTAGCGCAACTGAGCAAAGTAACGAACACAACATCTGGTATGGTGCCTGATCACCATTGAAATAAAACTGAAAGAATTGGGTCCATACGGAAAATCCAACTGTGCCTCATAGCTCAACTGGTAGAGCATCTGCCTGGTGAGTCAGAGGTCTCGGGTTCGAATCCCCATACGACCCTTACGATTTTTCTCTCATCCCTAGTTTGGTTGTTTGAGTTCAGTGGTGATCAGGCACCATACCAGATGTTGTGTTCATTAGTTTGAAGCCAAATTGTGGTGTGTGTAGGTCAGTTTAAACCACTAAATTTCTCTTATATTTGGTTTGCTTTTTGGGGGTTTAAAGGCCCATTTATCAATTGAAGATGAAACCTTTCTCAATATCAGGAACAACAGCATTACATAACTAACGAAAAATGTTGATAAACTGTCTTGTAGAAATTTCAGCCTTATAGGTACTTCAGAAAACCTTTAAAATGCATGCATAGTTTTTGTGATGGTGGAGAAAATTATTCTCAAACACTTTTTAAAGCGCCTTTAGTTGGCAGTTTCTCCCACAAAGGTACCATTTTACAGGGGAAAAATCACGTTTAGTCTGGTTTTTCTTGTCAACCCATTAATTAAAATTTTGGGTCAAATCAAATTATGTAAGGGGGATTTAAGCAGTAAATAAGAATTTGTCGGTGTCGGCTCGTATATTGTAGAAAATCGATTGCAAAAATGAATTGGCCAATTTTGAAATGGCAAAGAACAGCATGAGGCCTTGTATTGAATAATTATGCATGGTACATCAGTTTGCAAGAAAAACAGTTTTTGTATCGTTTGTATTACTCGCTTTATGCAAGACGTGGGTTCAGAAAAGGGTTTATAGCTTTTAATACAGTGTAACATATTCTGACCGAAATCGGACGGTTTTGTGTAATAAAAAGCGCACCAAAACTACAAGTTTATGAAAAAATTGTCCAAAAACTCTGGATACCGTGACTTTCATACTCTGAAAAATCAAGTGTAAAATATAATAATGTACACCCAAAATGTCGACGAAGGCATGGTTTTGCGAATGCTGATAATAAATATGTTAATTAAAAGAAACTTTACTGTGTACACGTTTATTTAAATTAAAGTTGAACACAAGTATGTGTGCTTGCCCTCATCAGGTAGAGCATCTGCCCGGTGTGTCAGAGGTCTTGGGGGTGGGGTAACCTGATGGAGTATACCACTGTGCCTCATATTGTCGTAGCTTAGCTGGTAGAGCATCTGCCCGGTGTCGGAGGTCTTGGGGAAAACCCGAGGGAGTATACAACTGTGCCTCATAGCTCAGCTGGTAGAGCATCTGCCCGGTGTGTCGGAGGTCTTGGAGGAAAACCGGAGGGACTCAACTGTGCATCAGAACTCGGCTGGTATAGCATCTTCCCAGTAGTGTGTCGGAGGTCTTGGGGGAAAACCTGAGGGAGTACATACAACTGTGCCTTATAGCTCAATTAGTAGTAAGAGCATCTGCCCAGTGTGCAGGTCTTGGGGAAAACCTGAGGGAGTACACCACTGTGCCTTATGGCTCAGCTGGTAGAGCATCTAGCTGCCCAGTGTGACAGGAACAGAGGTCTTGGGCCGGAACCTGAGGGAGTATATACAACTGTGCCTCATAACTCGGCTGGTAGAGCATCTGCCCAGTGTGACAGAGGTCTTGGGGTGAGGGAGTATACCACTGCGCCTCATAGCTCAGCTGCTGGTAGAGCATCTGCCCAGTGACAGCTCTTGAGGGGTGGCGATCGAACCTGAGAAATATATCACTGTGCATCATCATGATCTCTTTGGGAAAACTTTCCCTTTATTGAAAAAAATATCGTTTTTGTGAAACGTCAAGGGGAATATAAGCTCAAAATCTGGACCATGTCATCAATTTAAATTGTTTGTGTGCATTTAAATCTCTTAGAAGTAAAAAGGGGAATTAATTAGCGAAATGGTGTCAGTACGGTTTACAAAGTGTTTGCGGGAAATATGTTATTGTGCGCATGCGTATATGCATAATTAGCAAGGTCCCTACGTCTGGCGTCCAGTATCCTTAGTTGGTATTTCTGCAAAAGGGTAGCCGGGAGCCAGCCTACAAGGCCTACGTGCTCGGCCAGGGTGTGCACAAAATGCGGATCATGTGTCAATCGAAGCGGTAAAATTTCCGAAAAATCTTCTTTTCCACAACTAAACAACATTCAAAATGGAGCACGCTAGCGCCAGTGAGGAGAACTTTCGCAAACTCGAGTCAGAATGGAGAAGGTCTGGCCGTTCGGGGTCAATTTTGGGCGAAGACAGCAGCGACGCTGTGTCGAAATTCACCAAAGCCGGCCAGGGTTTTGGGATGGTGGGCACCGGCAAATGCATCGCCGTGTTCACTAGCGGAGGCGACTCCCAAGGTACGCTGCCGGAGTACGGTCGGTGTGAACTGTCGAAAATACATATGGCTTTCGTTAAAATAACATTTTACTCCAATACTTGCACTTTATTTTTCCCTTTTACAGCTGAAATATTTACACCCAAAAAGTGAAATCTGATGAGAAATGATTTAAGAATGAAAAAAATAGTAAAATGTTAACAAATTTCTAGGAAAAACTTTGAAACTGAATACTAGGCCTTGGGCTAGTAGAATAGAACTAAAATATTCAAAGTGTTAATATAGTCTTAAAAGTGCAGGAAGTAAGGTAAAATCATTTATATTTTCTTAGAAAACACTTTAGTTTAGCCATTCAACTTTTCAATAAGCGGGTTAGGTATTTCGACTAGACAGAATAATTCTGTCCCTACGGGTTACCGTGGGGACAGAATACACTCTCGTTATGTGTAGAATCACACACACAAATTTCCAGTTGGTTCTGTCCTCTAGTGGTTTTCTTGTAGATGTCCACGATTGGAAAAGAATGAAAAAAAAGTACTTACAACATCGTTTTTGAAGCAATGATTTTCTCCCACATGAAATTTCAACGAAGGTTTTTGTCTGCACGATTTCTGATGTGTAAGGGCGCAAAAAAACAACATGCGCAAATTGATCCGCACAAGGAAAAGTTGTAATGTCGAACCCACTTATTCTTTCCCATTTTCTGTTAAAAATGCAATTGTCTATTTTCATTTGATCATCGCTGTTTTGTGAGCTTTTAAGAATTTTCTAATGTGGCAGGCTTTGTGTCTTATTTTGCAGGAATGAACGCTGCAGTGCGTGCTGTTGTGAGAATGGGAATCTATGTTGGATTTAAGGTTTATGCCATTCATGAGGTACGTGCAGTAATTTGTGCAGTCACCTGATGGGTCAGAGAGGTCTCGGGTTCGAATCCCAAGAAAGACTATGATTTTTCTCTCATCCCAAGTTTGGTTGTTTTTATTTCAATGGTGATCGGGCACCATGCCAAATATTGAGTTCATTACTTTGCTCAGTTGTGCATCCATGTAGCTCAGAGAGAACAATTTGGTTCGTTGGGAAATCCTGAGGGAGTATACCACTGTGTATCATAGCTCAGCTGGTAGAGCATCTGCCTGGTGTGTCAGGTCTTGAGGGAAAACCTGAGGGAGTATACAACTGTGCCTCATAGCTTAGCTGGTAGAGCATCTGCCTGGTGTGTCAGAGGTTTTTAAGAGGGAAAACCTGAGGGAGTATACCACTAGCTGTGTCTCGTAGCTTAGCTGGTAGAGCATTTGCCCGGTCTGTCAGAGGTCTTGGGGAAACCTGAGGGAGTTTACCACTGTGCTTCATAGCTCAGCTGGTACAGCATCTGCCTGGTGTGCCAGAGGTCTTGAGGAAAACCCGAGGGAATATAACACCGTGCCTCATAGCTCAGCTGGTAGAGCATCTGCCTGGTGTGTTAGAGGTCTTTAAGAGGGAAAACCTGAGGGAGTATACCACTGTGCTTCATAGCTCAGCTGGAAGAGCATCTGCCTGGTGTGTCAGAGGTCTTGGGGAAAACCTGAGGGAGTATACCACTGTGCCTCATAGCTCAGCTGGAAGAGCATCTGCCCGGTGTGTCAGAGGTCTTGAGGAAAACCTGAGGGAGTATACCACTGTGCCTCATAGCCCCGACATGATTTTTTTTTCTTATCGCATGTTTATGGTTGTTTAATTTTTCCAGGGATACCAAGGCATGGTTGATGGTGGAGACTGCTTTAAGGAAATGAAGTGGTCAGATGTCTCAGGAATTATTCAAAGGGTAAGATTTGTTTAAAGTTTTTTTTTCTGAAAATGGTCTGAAAAATGCTAAAATGTGACATTTTCTGTATTCAGGAGAATCCTGCACTCTTAGAAATGCACATTTTTGCAGCTACCGATATTTTGCAAATTAGCCATCACAGAGCAGCAAAATTGCACATCATTCATGTGAAGCATTGTAAATTTCATCTGCACCAATTGTCTAGGCTTGTGACCTTGTTTGGTCTGCCGGACATGTGTTAGGTCACTTTTACGAACTTGAATTGAAATTGGCAGATGATAGTACATGTAGATGACGTACATTCCTTTTTTGGTTGAGTATATGTGACCTGTCACCACAAAATGAGCTGAAAGTCGAAATTTTCAAAAATTGGATATTGGTATTTTTGAATTCAGCAGAAAAAGAGCTTTCCAATGGTATATAACACATAAGGTAAAACTATTCCCCCAACGCAACACAGCTTGGAGAAGTGGTAGTGTTCAAACAAATCTTCGAAATCTTCATTCGGGCATTTACACAAAATGTCAATGTTAATGTCTTGAAATTCCCCATCATGTTTCTTTTGCATGTGTTCATGTAGCGCTGTTGATGTTCCCTTTACGTGCTCATGTACTCTTTCACCGATTGATCTTGCGGTTTCTTATGAAGCACGAAGAAAGCTATCGTCAAAATTGGTCTGAAAATTGTTTTTAATTGCTGGATGACGCTAAAAATTTGGAATCAAATAGAATAAGAGTTACTCTTTCCAAATATTACAAAACCCTAGAATTGACCTCCCCTTCAATTTTTGACTTTGAACCGTCGTTATAGCAAATAGCGGAGTGCGACTTTATGCTCATTTCGTCGTTACAGGTCACATACGTATTTACGTCTATTTCATTACAGGGAGGAACGGTTATTGGCAGTGCAAGGTGCAAAGATTTTAGGGAGCGAAGCGGTCGGAGAAAAGCTGCCTTAAACTTAATCAAACGCGGGATCAACAACTTGGTCGTAATTGGTGGGGACGGAAGTTTGACGGGTGCCAATCTTTTCAGACAGGAGTGGACGGAACACCTTACTGAGCTACTCGAAGAAGGTTAGAGGAAAAAAAAAATGATGCCAGGTGACTTAAAGTAAGAGACAACACTTGTAGATAAGACCCTTCGCTTATTTTTCTAAAATATGTAAATATCGCCAGCTCAGCAAAGTTTGTTATAAAAGTAGCACATGAAGGCTTATTTTTAATTTTTTTCAAACTATCCTGTCTGACCATTTGAAAAATCACTTTTAATTAGCGTCTAAAATGCTTCACGTAAGTCGCCATGTTTTGCGGTTTGGCGCTCGGACTCGAGAGGACGTGAGTCAGGTCACAGAAAATGTTGGGGAAACCATTTTCAGAGTGGGTTTCAATCACTGGGTACCTTTGGCATTTTTACAATTGGCTGGTAAAATGTCTGCTCTCATAGGTTTCTGTACAAATTTTAACCCTATTGAGAAAATGAAGAAAATCCCTTGATTTGTTTTCAATTTTCAATTCAGGTGACATTTATTTTGCACTCTCGATGAAAAATAAATTAGAGTTACAAATTACTAGTAAGCTGGTAATATTTAGCTGGTATAATTAGTTAAAATGTGTTTGATTAAGTATTCGGAGAAAAGGAGAGTACATGTACGTGGCTGTTCGCATAGGCAAAGGCTTGTAATTGGAACAGCCAAGACAGAAAAAGAAAAAAATATATATAAAGACATACAAATACAGACAATGGACACGGACAAACATTATAAAGCTAATGCAGATTTTAAAAATGAATTAATTAATAAAGGCAATGAACACGAAGATAACGCTACTTAAGCTACGTTACATATTGGGAGAGGAGAAACTGCTTATATAATCTTTTGAATCGGCCCACGGATGGTGATGCTCTGATGCTGGCCGGGATGGCATTCCAGAGACGCGGACCGCAGAACTTGATAGTACGGCTGGAGTTGAGCTGGCTGGGTGCCAATTTGCAGTGACTGAAGTGTAGATTAACTAGGCATATGTACAGAGTGTATACAGGATAGTTTCTAGTGGTTTAATTGCTTGCAAAACGAGAGTCAACATGCATTTCTTTGTGCGACCAAAAGTTTCCCCCGCCTCCAAATGCCTGTTAACAAAGAGCCCCAAATTAATCTTTTACAATTCCTTTACAGAGCTAATCACAGAGGCTGAACAGAGGCATTGCAGTCACTTGAATATCGTAGGAATGGTAAGGAAATGCAATTATAATCTACATTATGTTCAGATATCACTGCAATTTTTCGTACCTTTAAGCCACAGGATTTTCAATTTTCAAAAATGTTAATTGACAATGTCTTTTTTACATGAACACAATACTTGAAGATGTATTCATATCAAATATGTCCCCCTGCATTTTATTTTAAGGGCATCTTCATGTGAGCGAAACTAGACTCTTGACTACCGTGGTATCACGGTTCTGTTTCCCATACAGTCTAGCTAGGGAACCAGCCTAAATAAGACGGTGGCTTCGCATAATTTCTTGAAAACATGGACACGGTTTTCATTGTTTTCTCGGAACGTAGATGAGGTACTGAGCTGACTTATATACAGGTTGGTTTTTATCATACACATCCACATAACGCTAGTTTTATGCAATCTGTTTTTTATCCTTAGGTTGGTTCAATCGATAATGACTTCTGTGGCACCGATATGACGATCGGAACTGACACAGCACTACACCGTATTATTGAATGCATTGATGCTATCAGCACCACAGCACAGAGGTAAAATGATTTTCTTTATAAAAACAATATAGCTCAGCTGGTAGAGCATCTGTCTGGTGTGTCACAGGTCTTGGGGAAAACCTGAGTGAGTATACCACTGTGCCTCATAGCTCAGCTGGTAGAGCATCTGCCTCGTGTGTCAGAGGTCTTGGGGAAAACCTGAGTGAGTATACCACTGTGCCTCATAGCTCAGCTGGTAGAGCATCTGCCTCGTGTGTCAGAGGTCTTGGGGAAAACCTGAGGGAGTATACCACTGTGCCTCATAGCTCAGCTGGTAGAGCATCTGCCTGGTGTGTCAGAGGTCTTGTGGAAAACCCGAGGGAGTATACCACTGTGCCTCATAGTTCAGCTGGTAGAGCATCTGCCTGGTGTGTCACAGGTCTTGGCGAAAACCCGAGGGAGTATACCACGGTGCCTCATAGCTCAGCTGGTAGAGCATCTTCCTGGTGTGTCAGAGGTCTTGGGGGGAACCTGAGGGAGTATACCACTGTGCCTCATAGCTCGGCTGGTAGAGCTTCTGCCTGGTGTGTCAGAGCTCTTGGAGGGGACCTGAGGGAGTATACCACTGTGCCTCATAGCTCAGCTGGTAGAGCATCTGCCTGGTGTGTCAGAGGTCTTGGAGGGGACCTGAGGGCGTATACCACTGTGCCTTATAGCTCAGCTGGTAGAGCATCTGCCCGGTGTATCAGAGGTCTTGGGGGAAACCAGTCTTAAACGGACGATAAAGGCCTGGTCAGTCTTAAACACTTTTGAGCCTGGCCTGTGGCCACGCATGCCCGAAAGTGATGTGTATTTTAACCGACTGTGTGTGTGTGCGCGCGTACAACACGCATGCAACGTGTATGATCGAACAAAAACAACTTGTTGCACAGCACTAGCACTTTGGACTGTAGGAAAAAATGGCACTCATTGACGGAGAATTTCATCGCAGTAAGAGAATAACCTCAAAGAACTCTCCTTTTACTGTAATATAATTTTGTCTTGCCCAGTCACCAGAGAACATTCGTCCTCGAGGTCATGGGTCGCCACTGTGGGTACCTAGCTCTAGTAGCGGGGTTAGCCAGCGGAGCGGATTGGATATTCATACCAGAATGGCCACCGGAAGTCAACTGGCAGGATAAAATATGCAAGAAGTTATCGCAGGTCAGAAACCAAAAACTGTCGTAAGAACATGTTTAATGTTGAGGTATTTGTTTTCCCATTTAAATATGCTGTTGTGGGAATCAAGTGACAATGTGACTGCCCCTGTCATGGCTGCCCGTGCAAATGTTCTATAGTGACATCACTCAATGTAATGTATCAGTTTGTTCACTATAATGAACGACTGCAATAAAAAACACTTTTATGGATGATGTTGATTATAGCAATTTTCTTCTGTAACCATTTTATTTGTTTTGTAACAGACGAGAGAGTTTGGAAAGCGTCTGCACATTATCATCGTAGCCGAGGGCGCTAAAGATCGTCAAGGCACCCCAATCACAACGCAACAAGTCAAGGATGTGAGTATCCAATCAGCTTGCTTCGCTTTTTAAAAGTAAAAAATTACTGAATTTTTCTGGCCTAAAAAAAAATAGTTTTAGCATTAACGCAAGCACTTCACTAAGGACAATTTTCAGTGTTTTTTAATTGTTGACCCTCTGACATAACATGGGATGTTTTCGGAAGATATGGTGCTTTTTGGATGATTATCACTACCACAGAAGACCCTTGCCTGTCGCTGACTGGAATATTACAACAACAGCTGAAATCTGTTGGAATAAGTGTCGCAAATTTTGCTGAGTATGGCGAAGAAAAAAGATGGCGTCGCGTTAGCAAAAATCTGTAGGTTAGCTGGTGCTTAAATAGTTTTATGAAATTGAGAGAGCGATGCTTAATCAAAAATCCGGTGCTAACAAGTTTTATGAAATTGGCTTCTAGCCAAGCCTCGTTCTTTTGTGTATGAACCTACATGTATTGACCGTATCGAATTGCTGCCATCTTGTAGGGCAGTTTCTTTGTTCCATGAGGTCATACATAGTTGCACATTTTGTGCTTGCATTGTTGACCAATTTAAATGTCAAAAGTTGACCTACAAGATGGCAGCTATTCGATACTGTCTATTAACACTGTGTTAATATAACCTGCCGTCCTTCATAATATACAGTACCGGGCAAAAGTTTGAGTACACCTGTTGAAAACTATGTTTAGTAACATTTTACAGCATTTTATGCCCAGTACAAAAAACACATTATGCAACCAATATATTCAGTGCATGTCATAGAAATGTCCTTGAAACTTCAGAAATGTCTCTTTATTTTTCATTCCTCAAAATAGCCACCTCTGGCTTCATATTGAAAAAAGATCACACAAGTTTTAAGAAGTATACAATGAATACAATATTGTATTATGTAACAGATTGTGTAATAGGTTCTTTTGCATGTGTTCTGACCGTTCTCTGATTTTCTGAGGTCCCTGGAGCGTGTCCAAAATCACTTTGTACTAGTTGAATGCACAATATTGGCACCAGTCAGTTCTTGACCACTATCAGAAAGCTATCTAGTCTATATTTGCCTTTCTTGCATACACAACTGTTGTAAAATGGCAAAAGGACCCCAGTTGAGTAAAGAAAAGGGCAAGCTGTGATTACTCTACGAAATGAGGGTCAATCTTACAGACAAATTGCAAATACATAGTTTTCAACAAGTGTACTCAAAATTTTGGCCGGTACTGTAAGCCATCAATCATCCTACTTTTGGCCCAGTGACACAATGTAAACAACAGCTGTTTGCAACCAATGGCCTGACGGAGAAATAGACCCAGGGTACAGTGCCTCCGACCCAGGGAAATCTGGGCCTCAAGCCAAGCCCCATTCATTTTTGTACCCTGCATAATAGAAGCTATCAATCATACTACTTCTGGCCCAGTGACACAATGTAAACAACAGCTGTTTGCAACCAATGGCCTGGCAGAGAAACGGCCCAGAGTACAGCGCTTCCGGAGTCTCCCCTTTGAGTGCCCGTGTAATTTTTTTGCGGCGCATGTCGGAGGGTTAATAGAGGGTAAACAACAGCTGTTTGCAACCAAAGGCCTGACAGAGAAATAGCCCCAGGGTACAGCGCTTCCAGAGTCTCCCCTTTGAGTCCCTATGTAAATTGTTTGTGCCGGATGTCGGAGGGTTAACAGATAAAAGCTCTCTTTGATGAAACTGAGTTATCTCTTGAAGCAAATAATTCGTAAAATTTTGCCCCTCATATGTGATCAGCTCTATCATTTATATCCCTGTTGTGTTCATAATTTGTACCATTTCTGTATTAACAGCTTATTGTAGATCGTCTTGGGTACGATACAAGGGTGACAGTTCTCGGCCACGTGCAACGAGGCGGTAATCCTTCGGCTTTCGACCGAATTCTGGTAGGTTTCGATTTTACACTTTTATAAACTTTCTGTGAAAAGTGGTTGCTAAGACAGATTCGACTGTAGACAAATTGTTTCCTTCTAAAATATTGTTGAAAGTTTAATATGTAGAAGGTAGAAAAACAGCGGTCGACTTTATTTTTTTTCGATAGGGGTGCCGCATGGGGGCAGAAGCTGTCTTGTCATTGGTCGAATCAACTGAGACTACACCTGCGTATGTCGTCACTCTGGATGGCAATAAAGCTGTGCGGATGCCGCTCATGGACTGCGTTATTAGGGTAATTATGACTATTCAACAGGGCCGGTATTCATTCAAATTTAAGCCAAAATTAAACTGAAGCAAAATTGTTAGCCAAAATCAGTATTCAATTCGTAACTGATTAAGTTTTTTACTTCAGTAAAAACGTAAAGGTAGAATACATGATTGTTATCTCGAGGAATCAGAAATGTTCACAGATTTACACATAACTTACACAATATAAACACGATGGCGATAGAAAACTTCCCCTGAAACGGTTTTGTCTGAAGTGCTACAGTCTTTGAGAAATGAGCAAAACAATTATTTTTTGTCTCGCGAGACGTAAATTTATTTCGCCCCAAAACCACCTCGCCCTGGACCACTTCGCCCTGAAGCACTTCACCCAAAGGCCATTTCGCCCCGAACCACTTCGTCCAAACACTACTTCGCCCAAATGCCATTTCGCCCCAAAACAACTTCGTGCACAGGCCGTGGTTCAGGGCGAAATGGGTCAGGGCGTAGTGGTTTTGGTGCGAAGTGACTGTAAACCATTTTTGACTGTTTTCTCAAAAGTTACGGAGCTGATTTATGCGCAGGGGGATAAAACTATTTGTAACAGTTTACCAATCATGTATACTACCTTTAAGAATATTTGGTATTAAAATGGTTCATTTTTGGACATTCTGTATGTGTGGTTTAATATATGGTAATAATAAATAAATGTTTTTCTCTTTTCAGACTCAAGCAGTTGCCAAGGCGTTAGGCGAAGGGCAGTTTGAAAAGGCAGCAGAACTCAGAGGAAGGTTGGTACAAATCTTAAAATTCTCCCATTGTTTTATCCCAAAAGATTTATGTCTCAAAACATTTGCAGTTGATATCCTGCACATTTGAAGGATTTTCACTAATAACCCATAAGGCCTTGTTGATCGTTTTAACAGGAGTTTTGTCAACAACTTAAGGACATACCTTACTCTAACAAGACTGAAACCACCGGACAAAGTTTGCAGTCTGGATGGAAAGAATTGTGCTGTAAGTTCTTATTTAATGGAGCGTGTCCAGATCACGTTTTTGATTCCCCCATTTTTTTTTTCCATATCATTTGTCATATTTTTCTCATTACCATTCTGAAATTTTGTCTTCTAAATCTGTATGTTTTTAAGCATATCGTAAAAAAAACCACCGCTGTTTTGTAAACTAATTTATCAGGTTCCGTAAAGCAGTGCAGTGATTACACCAACCTTTTTGCTTCCACATCCAGATTGGAGATTGCAAAATTCATGTTTTCTCCTCATGGAATGTTTTTGGGAATGTATTTTGTGTGATTTTTTTGTTAGAAAAAAAAACAACTAACTTTCTGGAAAAATCTAAACAAGCATCCTTAAATTTTACTGAATTTTTCCAAATTTTTTTCTGAGTTTGTAATTTTTTCGTTTGATTGTCGACAGTCCAACATGAACCTGGCCGTGTTAAACATCGGAGCGCCGGCTGCAGGAATGAATGCCGCTGTCAGGGCGTTCGTTAGGACTTCACTCTTCAGTGGGTACAGCGTGCTCGGAATTCACGACGGCTTTGAAGGTCTTTTGGATGACAAAGTGAATATATTTCCTTTGTGTTTTTGTATTTTAATTAACATAGATTTGCCGCAGATTTCTTGTTATGGTCGCAAAAACTCGACCTAGCCTGCGCGACTTATGCTACCCTTTTCCAGAGCAGGTCTCGAATAAGGACAGCTGTAAAATGACATGGCACGAACAAAAATTAAAAGATTTGGAAGTTTTTAGTAGAGAAAAAGTATTTTCTTTAAAGGTGAAATTGGAAATGAATTCCACAGGCCCTGAGCCCAGACTGGAGACACAAGAAAGTTTGCCATTTTATTTATTTATTTATTTATTTATTTATTCCATTTATTTACCCAGGGTGTGCCCAAACAGTTTACAAAAACTGGTTTCCATTGGGGCCCTGCAAACATACTAAATTGAACAACTTCATATTTACTAACAAACTGGAATAAGATACATTTGTACAACAACTACAACATCAAAAAACTAATGGTTACAGAAGAACAACATCACAAGTAATTATTATACATGCACGTGACACTAAAATTTACGCTAATTACGGGAAGGGCGAAAAACCCGCAAAAACTCTTTTTAAGAGGAACAAAAAAACAAAAAAAATGGGAAAATTCCCCTCCGGCTCCAAAATTAAAGTTTGATTTTATGGCAACCAAGTCATACGACTCCGTAAATTAGCATTTCTCACTTGAAGTTGATCATGTGAATATTATGTGTATGTTTGGCGAAGTGCCGATTTGAATGAGCTCAAAGAAGACATAGTTCTAAGGTGTGCACTAAGGCTGTTCCAAATTTCGGCGCCAGTTACAGCAAAACTCATCCTTTATAACACATCCTTTATAAAACTTGACCTCTTTCTATTAACCTATGACCTTTGACCCCAGGTTGACTATCTCGGCTGGATGGATGTCGATAGATGGGTTAGTACAGGAGGTTCCGCGCTTGGAACTAACAGGTAAAAAAAAAAACTTGAAATGAAGTTATCCTTATTTTCGCAAATGTTGCGCAAGAAAAAACAAAATTGGCATGACTTTTAAATGTTGATAGACTGTTTGAAACTGGCATACCGTGCTTTTGTTGGCAAGTTTTTAAAAATGTTGAGAATTGTTTTTCAGGGTTGATGGCAGAATTATCAGTGTTGAATTATTTCCGCTTTGGCGTGCCATAGTATGGATACAGTAATGGCGGATATGACGTGTATGGCACGCCAAAGCGAAAAAAATGCAACACTGATAATTTTGCCATCAACCCTGAAAAACAAGTTGACATCTTTCGCTGTAGTACTTGTTTTGGATTTCCAACTTTTCAGACTGTTTTTAATTTATTTTTTCTTCAATTTCCATGTTTAGTTTACTCGCTTACTAGACGACAAGTGTTTGTGTTTTATTTTCGTTTACAGCGGCAACCTGTATCCGGCATTTGAGACCCCAATGCATCATGGGTATTTTACCAGACCTGTTTTTTTTCATTCGTAGCTTCGCAGATTCCAAATTGGGCATTTCTTAATTGGGTTTCATGCTTTTTGGCCGCCTTCAGTTTGGCACAGAAGGCAGCTAGAAAATTAAAAATTGTGAAATGGTACACCACCTCCTCCCCCTGTTTTTTTACAAGTTGTTTTTTTTGCTGCAAAAAGTTTATTTATAAACAACAAATAGTCAAAAAAAATTATGCAATTGGCAGGTCGCACTGGTGATAATCAACGGCAATTGTTTACTTTTTATTTTGAGAAACCAAATGGAAAAGTAACTCAATCCTTGTCATATACAGGATTCTGTTTCAGGGGTCAGATTTTGTAAATTTTGTTGTATGCGTGAACGCATAATTAGACTGGCGCCTTTTTTATCGGCAGTTTGTATTCAATCAAAGTGATTCAGGAGGCCTGATTAAACCGTTCAAACACGTGAATAGGGTGTGTGGCCCGTGTTCCTGAACGCGTGAGGGCGCTCGAACTAGGCGATTTGGGGGAAAATGGCAATATCTGACAGTGTAAAATGAGGGGAATAATTATGTCAGTACGTGGGGAAAAGTCGCTTGAGCGGGCATGTTGATTTCCATCAAAAGTAAACATTTGGAAGGCGTGCGTGCGTAGTGCGTTTTGTGTTCGAACATCATGCGCGATGGGCGCGGACAACTTGACAGCGCCCTCACACGTTCAGGAATACGGCCTATTGATGTATTTTTCTCATTTTGTTAGGCCATGTAAATACAACATGCTTTTTTGCATGCATGCTCAGTTGTCAGTTTAACACAGAATTATCTCATGTATCCGTTTTGATTTTTGGTCCTTGGTTATCATTGACATACATTTTTTCAAAATACAGCCACCTTTTTCCCTATTAAAATTAGTGCAACAAGTAACGTTGAGGTTGGAAGCAAAAATATTTTTTGCTCCTTGTCAAAATTGTTGCAAGTATACCCAACAAAAAAAAGAAATGCGCACTTGCTGCCATCTGAAATTTAATGAGATATTCGTAAAAGTTAAGTAAAACATGTCTGGTAGACCAAACAAAGTCATAAGCCTAGACAATTGGTGCAGATGAAATTTACAATGCTTTACATGAATGGAGTGAAATTTTGCTGCTCCGTGGTGGCTAATTTGCAAAATATTGGCAGTTGCAAAAATGTGCGTTGTTTTTTTGTTGGGTCCGAACATTCGCTGGTAATCTGAAACGTCCATTGGTAAAGCACAGGGAAACAGTTTACCGGTTTTAGTGAAGACCCAGTAACCTTGGCGATTGATTGCTTTCCGGTGATGTCACGCTTTCCATCCACCATTTTGGGTGTCATTTTTCATGACCTACGTGGCTCGATTGATTACCGTCCCAAAAAGCAATAAAAGTGCATTGGTTGCACTTACCTCCATTGCTTAACCTTGCTTTGTGTTGTTGCGCCACGGCTGTTGTATCGATCAAGATAAAATGTATTTCTTCAGGCTAAAAATTGCGATCAAGTAAAAACAATTTTGTTTTTACAAGCCAACTACATGCTCAATCATTTGAATGTATCGCAACGCACGCGTGCGGCATTTTCGAATGAAAATACGCTGGCGAGTATTTTGTACGTTTGTTCATGTGCTCTTTTGGCGCGTGCGTGTATGCGCTTGACACCCAAACATTCCCGGATGTTCTACATCACGGAAAGCAAACAATACACAAAGGTGGTGTTTTCACTGTAGTACTCTATTGAATAAAAAGCATATCGGCAAAGCACGACAGTAAAAGCACAACGTCTGAACCGGTATTTTTTTGGGGGGTGGGGGTGCGCTTTTTTGCCAACCCTACAACAACAAAAATGTCCAGGGAATCGTGGGCCATTCCTGTTCTAATGGGCCTGTTCTAATTTGTCAGCCATTTCAAAATCTTCTGCAGTAATTTCAAAGATGTTTCCAAATATCTAAAACATGACTCTAGTGTCTAACAATCTGTCTTTATTGAGAAAGATTAACAGCACGAACCCAACAAAAAATGCTCAATTTGGATGAAGCAAAATAATGAACTGCAAATATTTAAATAACATCAGATTCGGTTTCAAATTCTGCTCCCTCTCTACTACGTCCATTTTCTATCCCTCTATTTTAAAGGCAGTATACATCATTGGTAATCTCGAAAATCAGAAATGTTCACAGATTTACGCCTAACTTACAAAATATAAACATGATGACCGTAGAAAACTTCCCCTGAAATGGTTTTGTCTGAAGTGCTATAGTCTTTGAGAAATGAGTAAAACAATTAGTTTTCGTCTCATGAGACGAAAATTCAATTCGCCCGAAAACCATTTCGCCCAAGTGCCATTTCGCCCCAAACCACTTCGCCCGAGTGCCATTTCGCCCCAAATTACTTCAACCAAACACTACATCGCCAAAATGCCACTTTGCCCCAAAACCACTTCGTGCACAGGCCGTGGTTCAGGGCGAAATGGTTCAGGGGCGAAATGACTGCAAACACTTTTTTGACTTTTCTCAAAAGTTAGATGAAGTACGGAGCTAGTTTTTGCTCGGGTTGGTTTTAATCATGTATATCTTCAATCACATAGGGGGATAAAACTATTTGTAACAGTTTACCAATCATGTATACTATCTTTAAAAAATTTCACATTGGTATAATTATGGCAAAGCAAATTTGTAACTTTCAAATTAAAAAAAAAAAATTCATTGCTGAAAATTCTCAACTTCTTTTGCCCAATCATGCCCAAACTGGTTCTTAAGGGTGGACTCATCACAAACTCTGCATGCGGTTTTTAAAAGAACTCATTCTATTGGCTGCTGCTGGGTGTGAGATTAACCCGATGACCAATCGCATATCGCTTTTACATGTAATACCAAGTTCACTACATGTAATATGGAATCTATTTGAAAGCACTGATTCTATTGGCTACCTGCTTTACATGCATGAGCCCAGTAACCAATCATCACTGTACACCCTTTCTCCAACTTACAGCTTTGCATCAACAGTATAGTTACGAGCACTGACCCAATAGACTTTTATCACAGTGCATCCATCTTTGTCTAGTTCCCCACTGCATAGTACGTATACGTGTCGGGCATGATCAGTGCGTGTGCGTGTCTGCTCGATATGATAGCGCGTGCAGTCTTCCGTAGTTGTTTTGAGAGAATCACTGTCCGCGCTGCCCGTTTTCTTGATCGCACCGCGCGCATGTCATTGTGATGCACAAAATATTGATTGCTTTCCGGTGACGTCACGCTTTTCATCCACCATTTTGGGTGTCATTTTTCATGACCCACGTGGCTCGATTGATTACCGTCCCAAAAAGCAAGAAAAGCGCATTGCTTGCACTTACCTCTGTTGCTTAACCTTGCTTTATGTTGTTGCGCCATGGCTGTTGTATCGATCAAGATAAAATGTATTTCTTCAGGCTAAAAATCGCGATCAAGTAAAAACAATTTTGTTTTTACAAGCCGACTACATGCTCAATCATTTGAACGTATCGCTTGTCATTGTGATGCACAAAATAAACATTTTCAACACGGGGCCAAACTATTTTATTTCGGCAAGCCTCGCTTTCGTTACGTTCATTTTAATAGGGAAAAGAGAAGATGTCCGCACCGTGATAAAGGTCTATAGACTGTCGAAGTGAATACGTCATCTTTTGTTAGTTGCCTAAAAAAAAGGCTCTACACTAAAAATCACTGAACCGTGTCCCTGTGCTTTTGCAATGGTACTTTTTCTGACGGCCGTGATGTCTAGAGCCAATTACACTTCGGCTGTCTATTGGCCAGTTTTTGGTCTCTGCTGAGTAGACTAGCCAATCACAAAATTTGTACTAAAAAATCCTAGGAATATGGCAACTGTCATCCTATTGGCCAATGCGTTTTGAGGGTTTACAATTTTGGTGATGGTTTTGAATTAAAATAGGGTCATTCCATGTCAATTCAACGAGCTTTTGGACCTGACCCTCACAGATTGAAATTAAATTTGGTGTGCTGATTGGACTCCTTGAGAAACCCCTGTACATATACATGTGCAGGTACATGTTATTTACATGTTAGAATTATCATAACTCAAAAACTGTAAGAGTGCCCATCCCAAATCTTTCTCGAAGTGTTCCTTACATCTTAAGCTAACAAATAAAAAACAATTACGCATTTTGACAAATAAGCATTTTTGCAAAGGTTAAAAATTTACATAACTTTTTTTGTGGTATGAAATACAAAAACTCTGTTTGCTAGGATAGGGCGACAATTTGTGTGTAAAAAAACTATATTAGGGCGACACGCTCTATTAGGGCGACATTTTGGTGTCGCCCTAATATTTTTTAGTTTAAAAATTGTTTTTTTTTGTCAAAAACAATTTTTTTTAAATCGAGAACCATTTTTATTAGGTCTAGAACCAATTCTCTTAGGTCTGGAACAATTTTTGGAAGCTTTGGTTAAAAAAATAAGGTGTCATTTTGAGTGGTTCTTGCCGAAATTTCGGTGGTCCCCGGGGAGAGTCTTCCCAAAATGTCGCCCTATTGCTGCATCCAGAGTTCTTACAATTTTGATGTTATTTTATAAAATGAAGGCCATTTCAAGAGCTTTAAAATGATGTAAAGTTTATCTTTCTAGGTCCATAACTTTTAGAGATATAACTGTCCAAACATAGCAAATCATGCTAATTAGTCAAAGTTCGTTGACCCGTATCTCAAAAATTAATTGACCAAATGACATAACATTTTAGTTCTCGGGGGTTTCTCAAGGAGTCCAATCAGCACACCAAATTTCATTTCAATCTGTGAGGGTCAGGTCCAAAAGCTTGTTGAATTGACATGGAATGTGATGACTGGTATTGCTTTTTGTGTGACAAATCTATTTTAGTTTACCAAACTCAGTTAATCTCATTAAATTATGGGCTATTTTAACATTGTCATCTCTTTTAGTCCTCTATCATATATTCTTCTGTAACTTAACCACATAAAATTCTCATTAGCACGAATAATTTGCTTTCCTAAAAGGCCCATACAGTACATTTCAAAAATTTTCAATTTATTGATTGAAATCATAAAAATTTAGAATTTTTTTTACATGTATTGCACGGGCCTTTCGGTATTAGATGAAGATTTTCATTATATGCTAATATGCCTAATATGTATTCTATAGTAACATGTTTAAAAGCTTTGAGTAAAAAATGTAAATAAATGAAATGAATATAAATGTATTATTGCTTGAATATTGACAATAAGCCAATTCACGAAGGTTTCACAGAGTGACAACTGGCAGTGAAATACAGAGTTGTGGTCGAGTCCATCACAAGTCCTCACAAGTCCACCACAAGTCCCTGCGTCTTAATTCAAGTCACAAGCTATTCAAATGAACTCCAACAAAGGCATTTATCTGTGCGTGTTCATCCTTTGCTTCTTGTTGCTGGACTTGTGACGGTGTGGGACTTGTCGTGGACTCGTGATTTTATCGGCTCTGGACGTGTGATAGACTTGTGATGGACTCGACTATAACCCTGGTGAAATATCTCTGGTGTATAAGCCTACAAAATCTAAGAGTTTAAAATCAGTATGACGAGATTGCAGGGCCTGCTCCAGAAGGATTCGAACCGGCCATTCAGTGCTGGCAAGCTCAGTGGTAGAGTGGTACAGTGTGGACTGTCTTTTGCATTTTGTACGGCTTTTATAAAAATAAGTCAAATATTTGTACTCTTTTTAATAAGATTCTCTGGGTGTTGTATCTTTTCTGTTTTTCTCAGGTTAATGCCTGCCAAATTTTTGGCGAATGTTGCAGAGAAATTTAAGAAATTCAACGTCCATGGTCTGCTAGTGATCGGAGGTTTTGAGGTAATAAATGTTCAATCGTAAAACGGTGCAAATTAGTCTAAATTGAGTGTAATAAGGCCAATGGCCTCATGCCCTGCTGAGTTGGCCCCTGCTGCCCCTTCAAGATACACACTTTCTGAGGCCAACTTGGCCAGCATGCCCTATCCCAGGCCTTGACATTAACCAAGGCCAATGGCCTCATGCCCTGCTGAGTTGACCCTGATGCCCCTTCAAGATATACACTTTCCGAGGCCAACATGGCCAGCATGCCCTATCCGCTTGTATACACTAATAACCAGGACACATTTGGAACCAAGTTGGCCATGGTGCTCCTTCATTTGGCCTCAAATGCCCTTTGAAATAACCCTGGCTTTATTTTACATGCAGTAAAACCATTGGACTAGCCTAAATAGGATGACGGCTTCGCACATTTTCTTGAAAGAATTGACACAGTTTTTCATTGTTTTCTCGGAACGTAGATGAGGTTAAGGCTGTGCCTAACGAATCGAATATTCGGTCGTCCATCGAATATTCGAATAGCATTTTACCAAGTCAAATATTCGGTATGTGCTTTTACCACTCCAAACATGTCTTTGAGATCAGCTACATGTAGGAAGAAGTAAACAAATTGTTTTCCTTTGCCGAAACGGCTGCTTTGATGTCATGTTTGCGTCCAACCACGAGTCCAGTGTACAAGGGCCGACGATAATTTCTGCAAAAACCTCTTCGTGCGAGAGACTGCTATGCAAGTTACATGTACAACATGAAGTCTATAGTTTGGATGTGTCAAATTAAATTAATTTCGCGAAATCTTAGGAAAACAATTCATCAAAATCTTAGGAAAAAAATTCCTGCATCGAATATCGAATATTCGATCGAAAATGAAACCGATTTTTCGAATAGTAAATTATTTGAAAATGCACAGGCCTAGATGAGGTACTGAGCCGACTTATACACAGGTTGGTTTTTATCATACACATCCTCAATCACACATGGAAATAACGCTGTTTTCAAAAAAATTTCCAGTCATATAATCTGTCTGTAAATTGCAATTTTTTAAAAAGTGATTTAACACGGAATGACCCCGTTTGCTATTTCACAGGGTTATCAGAGTATCATTCAAATGGCCGAAGCGCGAGACCGGTTCCCTGCATTCTGCATACCAATGGTAGCCTTACCAGCTACCATCAGTAACAACGTACCCGGAGCCGACTTCAGTCTGGGCTGCGATACAGCACTTAATGCCATTACCGATGTATGTATTGCTATTAAATGACCAACTGAATACCTCTAGTCTTTCCGAGTGACCTAAATCCTGGTATGCATGAATGAAGACCATCTGCCTTGTGTGTCAGAAGTCTTGGGGGAAACCCGAGGAGTATACCACTGTACCTAAAAGCTCACCTCGTAGAGCATCTGCCCGGCAAGTTAGATGTCTTGGGGGAAACTTGAGGGAGTATACCACTGTGCCACATAGCTCAGCTGGTAGAGCATCTGCCCGGTGTGTCAGAAGTCTTGGGGAGAACCTGAGGGAGTATACCACTGTGCCACATAGCTCAGCTGGTAGAGCATCTGCCCGGTGTGTCAGAAATCTTAGGAAAAACCTGAGAGAGTATACCACTGTGCTTCATAGCTCAGCTGGTAGAGCATTTGCCTGGTGTGTCAGAAATCTTGGGAAAACCTGAGGAGTATACCACTATACCTCATAGCTCAGCTGGTAGAGCATTTGCCCAGTGTGTCAGAGGTCTTGGGGAAAACCTGAGGGAGTATACCACTGTGCCTCATATAGCTCAGCTGGTAGAGCATCTGCCCGGTGTGTCTGAAATCTTGGGGAAAACATGAGGAGTATACCACTGTGCCTCATAGCTCAGCTGGTAGAACATCTGCCCGGCGTGTCAGAGGTTTTGGGGGAAACCTGAGGGAGTATACCACTGTGCCACATAGCTCAGCTGGTAGAGCATCTGCCCGGTGTGTCGGAAGTCTTGGGGAGAACCTGAGGGAGTATACCACTGTGCCACATATCTCAGTTGGTAGAGCATCTGCCCGGTGTGTCAGAAATCTTGGGGAAAACCTGAGAGAGTATACCACTGTGCCTCATAGCTCAGCTGGTAGAGCATTTGCCCGGTGTGTCAGAGGTCTTGGGGAAAACCTAAGGGAGTATACCACTGTGCCTCATATAGCTCAGCTGGTAGAGCATCTGCCCGGTATGTCAGAGGTCTTGGGGGAACCTGAAGGAGTATACCACTGTGCCTCATAGCTCAGCTGGTAGAGCATCTGCCCGGTGTGTCAGAAGTCTCGGGGAAAACCTGAGGAGTATACCACTGTGCCTCATAGCTTAGCTGGTAGAGCATCTGCCCGGTGTGTCAGAAGTCTCGGGGAAAACCTGAGGAGTATACCACTGTGCCTCATAGCTCAGCTGGTAGAGCATCTGCCCGGTGTGTCAGAAGTCTCGGGGAAAACCTGAGGGAGTATTCCACTGTGCCTCATAGCTCAGCTGGTAGAGCATCTGCCGGGTGTGTCAGAAGTCTCGGGGAAAACCTGAGGAGTATACTACTGTGCCTCATAGCTCAGCTGGTAGAGCATCTGCCCAGTGTGTCAGAGGTCTTGGGGAAAATCTGAGGGTGTATACATGTACTACTGTGCCTTATAGCTCAGCTGGAAGAGTATCTGCCCGGTGTGTCAGAGGCCTTATAGGTCAGCTGGTAGAGCATTTGCCCAGTATGTCGGACGTCTTGGGGAAAATCTGAGGGAGTATACATGTACCACTGCCTCATAGTTCAGCTGGTAGAGCATCTGCCCGGTGTGTCAGAAGTCTCGAGGAAAACCTGAGGAGTATACCACTGTGCCTCATAGCTCAGCTGGTAGAGCATCTGCCCGGTGTTTTAGAAGTCTCGGGGAAAACCTGAGGAGTATACCACTGTGCCTCATAGCTCAGCTGGTAGAGCATCTGCCCGGTGTGTCAGAAGTCTCGGGGAAAACCTGAGGAGTATACCACTGTGCCTCATAGCTCAGCTGGTAGAGCATCTGCCCGGTGTGTCAGAAGTCTCGGGGAAAACCTGAGGAGTATACCACTGTGCCACATAGCTCAGCTGGTAGAGCATCTGCCTGGTGTGTCTGAAGTCTTGGGGGAAAACCTGAGGGAGTATACCACTGTGCCTCATAGCTCAGCTGGTAAAGCATCTGCCTGGTGTGTCAGAAGTCTTGGGGATAACCTGAGGGAGTATACCACTGTGCCTCATAGTTCAGCTGCCCGGTGTGTCAGAGGGGTTGGGTTAGAATCCTGATGAGGCCTCTTATGATTTTTTTTTCATTTCAAGTTTTGCTGTTGAAAACTGATTTCATTCTTGTGCTTATATGATATACCAGGCATGCGACAAAATCAAGCAGTCTGCGAGCGGTTCCAAACGCCGCGTTTTCGTCGTGGAGACTATGGGTGGTTACTGCGGTTATCTCGCCACAATGGGCGCTCTGGCGGGCGGGGCCGATGCTGCGTACATCTACGAGGAGCACTTTGGGATTAAGGAACTTCAGGAAGATGTTGAACACCTTAAGGCGAAGATTTCCGACAATGTTCAGCGAGGGATGATTTTAAGGTTTGGCATAAACGTGTCAAAAGTCTAAATAACTTGACGAGACTAATTTTTTGTTGCTATGTGGTGCAGGTAGCAGGTGTGTTGTAGTACAGAAATAAACTGACAAAGCTATTTTTATCCTCACTCAAGCCCGGTTCATACTTCATGCGAAAACAAACGCAAATGTGAATTTGACGTCGCAGCAAAGTTTTCGCACCACGAAATCGCAGAAAGTTGAACTAGTTTCAGGTTCGCGTTCGCTTACACATGAAGTACGAATGGGCTTCATCAGTATTATATAAATGTTTACAAGTTTTTTAAAATGATGTACAGTCTAAGTCAGAAGTATAAATACAACTGTATGCAACCAAGTGTTAAAACTGGTGTGCTTACACCATTTTTGGAACAGTCTTTACTAAATTCTTGATTTTGTGGATTTCCTCACATGCATGCAGTACTTAAAACATAGCTTGTACACCTTGCAATGGTTCGGGTAGTCCTGTTTACCATTTTGGGTGATGATGGTAGTGGTGTACAGTAAACTCTCGCTATAACACCCCCTGATATAAAGCTCTTCTCGATATAAAGCTCCTTTTTCTAAGTCCCAGCCATTATTCCCTGCAATAATATGCAATGGTTATAGCGCTCTCTGGATATAAAGCTCAAATTATTTGAAGTGAAATGATTCTGGTGATTTCCTGACGGCAGCGGTAATAATGGCAACAGCGCCATGATCTAAATGGAATGGCGCTATATAAAAACCTGCTATTATTATTATTATTATTATTATTTTGGTCCCCTGAAGAGCGCTATAGTTAGTTTACTGTATGTATTTATACTTCTGACTTCAACTGTATGTGTTTTTATTTCTTGCAATTTATCTCTAGGAATGAAAAGGCCAATGCTAACTTCACCACCGATTTCATCGAGCGACTGTTTTCAGAAGAGGGGAAGGATATCTTCAACACTCGTGGCAATGTACTCGGCCACTTGCAACAGGTGAAGAAGCATTACTTACTAGGATATAGACCATTCCCAGGACTCCTCTGCACACGTCCGCCATAGCTGGGACGCAGCTTTTGCCAGTGCATAGACTGTGCATTTTGTGTTGTTAAATCAAACAGCGAGCATTCATGACGCGCGCAATGTGCTCTTTGTACACTCAAATTCACACTGAGTCTCTTTGCACGTGATTGCTGCGCGAGTCGCGCGCTTTGAGAAAAAGCGGTGTGAAGGAATTTTGAGTGAAACGATGCACTGAAAATCACTGAATTATGAAAACACTTTCCGTCCAAGCTAATTCTGTGGAAGGAATTTGGGGTGAAACAACGCACCAAAAACCACAGAATTAGCTTGGTCATGTTGAACGGAAAGTCTTTTTATAATTCAGTGATTTTCAGTGCATCGTTTCACTCAAAATTCCCTCCACATCGCTTTGTCTCAATTACGCACGTCACAATTACGCGCGCGTGCTAAAAGGCTCAGTGTGAATTCACCATTACAACAAATGCGCAAATTGTTCGAATTGACGACACAATGAGCATCATCACATAACGTATGTAGTTCATGCACTGACCGCGTCCCAGCTATGGTGGTCATACAGGGAAGGTTTCCATGGTTCTGGGAATGGTCTATAGATTTTTCTGTAAAATGGAGTTTCTGAAATTCTGTAACCTTAGCTTTATTTGTACAGGGAGGATCACCGTCAGTATTCGACCGCAACATGGGAACCAAACTCGCTGTACGTGCATCAGAGTTTCTCAGGGAAGCTATTGAAAAGAACACGAAAGACGGTGAGTTTGCGATAAACCTTGTGCGCATTTACAAAGGCTAATAGGAAGTATTGGCAAAAAGGGGGGTTAGCGTAGCCAAGCCCCTTCCTGCAATTTTCGCGCCGCTCTTAAGTTAATTAGTCGGATCTAAAATTACTCTTAAAGGTGCAGGGTCGTCAGCAATGCGCGCTAGCCAAATTCGTGCCACGAAATACGCAGCTCCATGTCTTTGCTACACGGAGCTGCGTATCTTGTGGCACAAATTTGGCGCGCGTATTGCTGACGAGCCTGTGCCTTAAGTTATATTTCCGGAATCTACACGCTCCAAGCTACAAAATGAGACTGGTTTCATCTTTGTTCATGAAATTTTTGATTAAATGTAATTTTTTTTGGATTTGGCATGGCTGATTTGGCATGTCGATGTACACGTACTTGCAACTAGTTGCTGTCAGTTGCACGCATGCATCTGACCACGTGCGCACACATCGACAGCAACTGCAAGCAACAGTTGCTTCCAGTTGCAAGGTCAGTGTACTCTTGGTTTTACCGAGTTGCCGTGTCGATGTGCGTGCTCTGGGTAGATGCTCTCAGTTGGAAGCTCCCAGTTGCTGCTAGTTGCGCAACTGATCAGTTGCTGTTGATAAGCACGCTACACACACATCGCAGCAACTGATTTCATAAAGCAATTTCATAAAGCTGTTTAGCAGAAATTTTTGCTTAATCCAAAATTTGTTTGCTTTATAAAAACGGGTTATTAGTCAAAATTGCATGTCAATTTGTGTTTTTCACAAGAATATCTGCAATTTTTGCTAAGAACACAAGTTGACATAAAATTTTGACTATTAAAGGAGTGTGACCAGATCACTTTTTTTTACCCATAACTCCCCGGGACTTACCTTATGGGTCATGAGATTTTTATATCATAACATCCGTTATATTTTTCTGATTACGAAACTGAAACTCCCGCGCTTCTAGGCCGCATATTTCCGAGGATATCGTCGAAAACCCACCGATTATTTGTAAACTAATTTTCCAGTATCAACGTTTATCTGCTGAAAGCATACTCGATAGTTCTGTTCAATTTTTTAATGGAAATTGCGAATGTTTTCGGGTTTTTGGGACATGGGAGGTGTGTATAGGAGTTACTTGATAATATTGGTAAGTTACATCGAAAACTATTTTCCAGAAACTCTGGTCACGCTCCTTTAACCTATTTATATAAAGCAAACAAATTTTTGATTAAGCAAGTTATTTTGCTAAACGGCTTTATGAAATTGGTCCCAGTTGAGTTGCTTTCAGTTGCAATGTCTATGTACGCTAGGCTTTAAGAAACCTCTATAAAGAGGCCACCTCTGTATAGTGGCCAGTTTTTTACAACTCCGAGGGTGGCCACTATATATACAAGTTTCTCTGTACTTCACATTTCGTTTGTTCATTACAGGTATTGTCTACACCGATAGCCCAGATACAGCGTGTCTATTAGGTATTCAGAAAAGACGTCTGGCCTTCCGTCCAGTTCAGAAGCTTAAGGAAATAACAGACTTTGAGTAAGTATTGGATAATTTTAGCTATGGATTCTTTCATAAAAAAAAACGGGAACCAACGTGTGACATTTTGATGCATTCGTGAAAGTGCTGTACAAAACAGATGCGTGCAACTGTCACGATCGTTGTCGGCCATGGATTAGGTCGCCGATGCGATAGATATGCGTGGTAAGTTAACGATAATGAAACCAGCAGCCAGCGAATCATGTTTGGTGACCTTACACCTAATTTTGGAATAACTTGGCCGTACTTGGATTATTTTTGTCTCGGCACTAACGGTACCTCTAATGATTTTGTCTGGGCAGCGTGCAGATAATCAATTTTTTCCTCAAAGACTTTGAGTCTGATATCCTAATAATCCTAATAACTCATTTTTATTTTTGTTGTTTAGGCATCGTATTCCGAAGAAACAGTGGTGGATGCAACTGCGACCGCTTCTGAGAATATTGGCCAAGCATGCCAGCACTTACATCGTCGAGTCGGAGGTCGATGAAAAACTAGTGGATTAAACAACGTCACTTGCATCAAACTCCTTCAGAAACATCAAAGGGGCAAGTCACAAAATAAACAACTCATATTTATTATTTATCTCTGGTACTGGAACCACGGATTCCTCAGAAGTGCCTGAGGCACTGTAGCTCGTAAGCCTGAAGAAACCTGTGAAGAGAAGACAATGAAGAAATGCTCAGTTTTAGAGATTTTTGCAGAAATTATTGTCAGCCCTTGTACACTAGACTTGTGGTTGGATGCAAATATGACATCAAAGAGGCTGTTTCAGCAAAGGAAAAAGGTTTTTTACTTCTTCCTAGCTGAAAAACATATTTGGTTTCGAAGGGTTAAAGCACAAATCGAATATTCTATTTGGTAAAAATGCTATTTGAATATTCGATGGACGACCGAATATCTGAATATTTGATTTGTTAGGCACAGCCTTATTTTGGGACAGAAAATCCTGTGGCTTGAAGACTTAAAGGCTTGTTAGGACTTGCAGGCTTTTAGAATGACCCTAGTTTTGTAACACTGGTGCTACTTGTACTTGCTGCCAGTTTGCTGTGCAACCGTTTACATTTTAGCAATAATTAGTACGGGTGCAGTTGTCTTGTGTGTTGAGAACTTCGACCCCGTTCTCATTGGAGAAATTGCTTAGTTTGACGAAGATTAGTTAATCATCGTTAGTTAATAAAGATCACGTAAAGCTGTACTGTGCAACGCCCCCATCTCATTGTGTCAAATCGTTTCGTCGAACGAAGAGAACATTTACATTACAATTTTGCTTCATTGAATAAAGCGATCTCTTCTTTGCATGAAGTTATTTGAATCGTTTCGTCGAATCATCGGTAAATCTTCGTAGAATGAAGCAATTTCCTAGTAATATGAACCAGGTCTTAGCGTGTTTACTAAGTGAACTGTTTTTCACTTTGCAAAATTATTGTGCCAAAGATGCATAGATTAAATTTCCATTTGGAAGTTGCAGTGCGATGTTGTAAATTTACCGGAAAAGAGCTTTGTATATGTAATTTGCTGATAATGCTGTTCATTAGAGTTGTTGGTTAAGTCTGCGGTAGATTGCGAAAGTAATCGTAATGTATCCAAACTCATGGGTGTTTCTTGTGACCTTGACTAGTGATGAGCTATTTCATTCACCTGTTACTTTGAATTTGATGTCTATGGTTGAAATTCATTTTGCATACATTGTTGCTTGGTAGGACAAGCCCCGGACGCGTGTTTTTTAAAATTATTTACACCGCAGCGTGGGGTACATGTACAACCCAATTTTTCAACCTGAATAGAGTCTACTAAGTTTCAAATGACTGATACTTCTCAAGTGACAATCTTGGAAATAGTCAGAACTCTTATTCTCACTATTGGAGAAAAAGAAGCAACCGAGAAATTTCCAAAAATTTCGAACCAGGGACCTTATGATTGCAAGTCGAGCTCTCTTCTAACCAGATCACGAAACTGGTTGCAAACCGACCGCATTCAAACCCTAAATTCCTTAAAAATAACCAATTAACCCTTAACCCTCTCAAGACGCTACAAAGGTACAACATCCCTAATTTTCTCCTCCCAGTGGTGTAAAAAAAAAAGAAATTACGCGCGCCGCGGTCAAGCTTTGTGGTCATTAAAGGAGTGTGACCAGATCACTTTTGTTTACCCATAACTCCCCGGGACTTACCTTATGGGTCATGAGATTTTTATATCATAACATCCGTTATATTTTTCTGATTACGAAACTGAAACTCCCGCGCTTCTAGGCCGCATATTTCCGAGTATATCGTCGAAAATCCACCGATTATTTGTAAACTAATTTTCCAGTATCAACGTTTATCCACTGAAAGCCGACTCAATAGTTTTGTTCAATTTTTTACTGGAAATCGCGAATGTTTTCGGGTTTTTGGGACATGGGAGGTGTGTATGGGAGTTACTTGATAATATTTGGTAAGTTACATCGAAAACTATTTTCCGGAAACTCTGGTCATGCTCCTTTAAGAGCAACCTTTTGTTATTAAAGTCTGCATAGAATGATGTCGAAATCAGGCCCCCCGACTTAACCTTTTATAGAATTGTATTAACTTCGTATGCCCCACATATTGGACATTTGTACCTAGCAGTTTTATCTCATTTTTGGCATTTTAAATTCAGCTACTCACCGTTCTGTGAAATATTTTGTAGTAAAAATATGGGGAAACTACATGTAGTTTGATTAAGCAATACTGCATTGCAGTAAATTAATTACGTACTTTACTTTGTAATTAGAATGAGAGGATATTTGTTTTATTTATTTATACACAGTACTGGGATAAAACAAAGGGTTGTATGTCGTTTTATCCCTGTGTTTCCAAGTTGTAGAAATTACGGTACAGCATTTTAAGGTATAAATAATACCATACACGTTCGCCAACCATTCTTCCTAGTAATGTGACTTGATAATGCCCTAGTGTAAATGCGGTGAGGAAACAATTTTAGCAGTGAGAAAATTTCATGTTTTTCTTTAAAAAGCCTGACAACCGACGTCACATTTATTGAAGTCTTTACTGTGATTTCAGTTAGGCCTACCAGGGGCCAATTTCATGGCGCTGCTTATTTTAAACGCTAGCTGAAAACGTGTGCTTACTGTAGCAGAAAAGTTGTGCAAACTTTAAGGCTATTTCACGGCCGCGGCGTGCTTGGCAAAAAAGTGTTTAGCAAATTTGCCTTTGAAGCTAGCAAACGTTTAGCAGTGCTTAAAGGTACACACCGGCCTACTGTTTACATGATTTAGTAACCTATTTGCACAACGCCTTTGTTTCCGTCCGACTCCGGCATCTATAGGGTTTAGATATGGGTTAGATGGATTGAGCATAGAAACCGAAGCCATAGGAAAGCTCAGCAATGAGGAAGGAGGTCGGGTGGGCGGGGGAAAAAAAGGTATATATATAATAATACTCACCAGAAGCTGGCCGCCGAGGCCAAACTATTATCTTACCACCGTTGAGACATACAACCGTATACCGTCCTCTGCCGACTCGTTCCTTCTCGTCCAAATACTCCCCACCTGCCACCTTGGTATACTCGAGACTGCGTAGATTCCTACGCAGCCCTCAACGTCGGCGGTTGTGCAAATAGTAACCTATTTGCACAACGCCTTTGTTTCCGTCCGACTCCGGCATCTATAGGGTTTAGATATGGGTTAGATGGATTTCGCCAAAACCTGCCCTCTTAGGCCGCCGAGAACCCCCAAACCTGCCCAAATACACCCCAATCCTTACCCAAACCTCAAACGAAAGCGGGAGACTGTATCAGATAGAAAGGAAAGAAAAACTGGACTAGTTGTCTTGCTGCCTTTCTTTCATTTTATTTTCTTCTCTTTTCTTTTCTCAAGCTGTCGCTGCCTATAAAATTGATTAAAAAACAAAATGGGTAGTTTTGTTAGTAGGTGATGGCATTTTTAGACATATCAGCTGCATGTAGATGGCGGGAAAGCTACGCGGGCCCCGAGGCCCGAGTTCAGACGCCTATAGAATTGTCCGACGATATCTGCCATTGGACTTTGTTCAGCTGTGGAGACGTGCTCTGACGCCTCATCACTCTCTCAACCTGGGTATAGTGCTTGTACGTCTTCCGCGACGCCCATTGGCAGTGGTCCATCACCTGCTCGTCCGATGCATCCAGGAGCCGCAGTGTGGTTGCTACCCATGGCACGGCTGTTGTGCGCTCTCAAAAGCTGGTTTTCAGGGTTGTCTGTTGCGGCAAAATACATCTTCAGCCGTGAATTCGGTCCGTTAACAGGCGAAGGGTTTGTTTACGAGGACTCTGCGATTGGCCGCCAATGGGCGAAAGATCAACCAGACTTTGAACTGCGCCGACTGGATCCATCTTTCCTTGGTCCTGCAACTTTGGAATCATTATCAATGATGAGTCACCCTCACTTACCGTCTTGCCAATAGTGTGGCTGAATAAAAAATCGCCTCCTTCGATCCTTGTTATTTTTCAGGTTCTGATTCCTCCTAGGTCACCAGCTCTGTCTCCGGCCCATTATAGGCAGAGGAAAAGGGCGAAGTCTCGTTGTACCACGTAGCGCTAGGGGAAAAGACCTTCGCCTTTGCCAAGTCTCCAGGATCGGTCAGTGATCTCTTTCACCGACCATCGTAACTTATCAGAAAACAATGGAATTGCCTGCTTTGAAGTAATGTGAGACTCAGCCTGCTCCAGCTGCATTGCATTCATGTATCTACGAACTTGGTGAGAGATGCAAGGGTTTGCGAACTTTTATCCCACTCGCCAGACTTCGGTCTTACCGAATGAGTTAAAGTACGCCCTTATCTGCCCAACATAAGAGTCCACGGTGCATGCCGCTAATATAAGCGGGCACCCACAAGAGCGGCAGCCGATTTCACGAAAGAGTGCGCAGCTTGCGCAACTTTTGCAAAATGGCGCAAGCCCTATAGCTTGCGTGTAATTTTCACAGGAATGTTGCGCAGCCTACGCAATAAAATGTTGCGCAAGCGGACTTACGCAGTGCGTAAGGATTCGTGAAATCGGCTGCAGATCCCGTGCTTACCCAAATTTTTTCACCCTAAGCCGTGAATCTGCGTGCGACCTTCTGAGTCACGATCGATCAAAAAGCATAGGATGTCAAGTGGTGTCACTGACTCCAGATCCTCCCCTTTAGTACAGCATCATTTGCTTTGATGCTTCCGCAGAAATCGGTCTATATGCTGCAAATAAGTCCGCTCTTTTGCACTCCATATCCCTGCGTATCCAACTCGTTTCCTAGTTTTGTCAGCCTGGTTGCCGCACTGATCATCTTCAAAAAGATACCAAAACGCTCTCGTGAAGGGGAGGGCATGATTGAAGAAGAAATTTAGCATTGTATCGGAATTCCCGAGGGCAAGCCCGAAACGGATCTGAAAACAGCCGCAGCCTGCGCTGGAGCTTAGATATCCCATCATCGATAGGTGCACAATGTCCGCAAGATCCTGCTCCACGATGTAATCGTTCGAGAAAAAACTGCCAGCTAGCATTCATGATAGACCTCTTTCAATAATGAGTTGACTACGGAGACTGAGCGATTGATGTCCACCATCTTGGTTTGGCACCTTGAGGAAAGAACAAATATGCATATTGGGAATTTTTTCCCTGATCAGTTGGGCAACAGCGCGAAAAACCCCTACCACGTCAAGTACACCCTGCGAAGGGTCGGTCAATCGGCTGAAATCATTTATGCCTCCGCGCAGAACTGCCACCTCCGGCTGAAAAGCCCTGCAAGATACCACCAGATGTCTACATAACGGGGCCATTTTTGTGCCTCCGTTGGCTAACATTTTCACGCTCAATGCCTTGGGCCAGCCGAATCCTTTGAACCCTCTGAACATTGAGTCGGACACAAGGAGAACATGGTGGCGCTTAACGTAAGCGATATCCATTCGGGGGTTGACAATACGTGGGAAGTAGCACTGGAAGGCCCGGAGCTCAAACCCCAGCCCTTGAAAAATTCGGGACATTCTAAAAATCCCTGCTTGACCTGCCTCTGACAGGCGAAAGGAAGAACTTGAGTGGAGACCCGTTCCTGCGCGCCGGGACATTTGACGAAAGTGACATCAAATCAGAGGTGAAAACCTGTGGGATTACCAGATGAGACCTAGGTCAACTTGAGCGAAAAATTTGCCTCCAAGGAGAGGGCAAAACAAAAAATTAAACTTCAACATTTTTTAAAGCGGTTTAGACCTAGCTCGGAGGCCAGTCCAAGCATCCACTACATTTCTGGAATCTCCAACCACATCCACCATCAAGTTCCATAGCGAATCAAAGACTGAGAGCCACACAAAATATAGATCAAGGGCCTCCTTGCGACATATACCCGTGTGTCCCAAAATGTCTGCGGACCAGTAATCTCAGAAACTTACACTTAGTTGAGCGAGAGGTTGTCTTCAGCCGACGCCTTCTCGGGAAACTCTGATGGTCGTCTTCCACGCATCTCGGTCCAGCATCAGCGTCCTAAGCTCAGTTGTTTCTTGTTGTGTTGCGTCCCTCTTCAGCTGATCTACGAAAGTTAGTCTCCTCCTGCCCTTGCTCCTGTTTGCCATCGTCTGGTAAGACTAGGGTACCGCCCTATTTATAGCCAGATGCGTCTGCCGACAGTGCAATGCGATAGCAAGGTGGCGGCCTTGACTTCAAGGGATCAGCTGCGAGAAGCTATCGACAAACCTCCAAAATAGAATCTCCTCCCGCACTTGTGGTGACAGAGGCGTAGGCACGAGATCATATCAAGTGTAGATATGAAGGAGGAGCATTCCCTCAGAAACAAACAAACACCAGAGCAAAACTTTGGCCTTTGCCCACAAAACGTTGCATCTGTTTTTAGAGCATTTTATCCTTCCGCAAAATTGTCTCTCGTACCTCAGCGAATGATACCTTTTTATGCTCAGGAATCGGAAATGATAGGGTTTGGAGCAGATTCCGAACCCGAGATGCACCATGCTGTTCGATGGCTGCCGATGACTTTTCTTTAAGTTGCTGAACAAGCCGAGCTTTAACTGTATGTAGCGTACGACGTAAACGGCCCTTAGAGCTCTGATGTAGGAACCGTCCCCATGCATGTCCTGTGCACACCGCAATAAAACAAACACGAGTGAAGTGTTTTAAACCTTCGTATACTTTGGCCCTCCATCGCTGGGATGGCACTTGCCAATGAAACGGTCGTCTATCCATATTTCTGTATGTATACCTCTGTTCTTAAGCCATGCAGGAAGACAAAAGCCAATGGATGAGTAAACTTATGCACTGTTTTTTTTGTTGTTTTTTTTTTTAAACCAAACCCACTCGAAGCCGGAAAAGGTTCTGGACTCCTTGGTCAAGAAGATTTGCTTGTATCCCTGGCTGTTGTCGGTACTTGAGAAAATATCGCCTTTGGTTATGGGTCTGACAACATTGCCTAAAGGTACCACACTGAAGGGTGTGTCCTTGCGCCAAAGATTAGGTCCCTTCATTGATATAGAAGCAGACTGTCAAGGCAGTCACACATTTCGGCGGCTGTACTTCCTTGACCCTACCCACAACGTATATAGAGCCCTCTATCCACCGCCTGGTGATTGTGTCTATGAAAAGGGCGACATAATCTTGACAAATGAGCGCATTTAAAATACCTTTCGGTGGGCAATTATAAACAGCAATTCCTGCCCCTGTATCTGCCATGAAACGACTGGAAAAAATTATACAGACTAATTCCATGATGAAGCCAACCATGAACTTCGTCCCTATTGGGTGACTCTGCTAAGATATCGTCCCAAAGCACCAGGATCATTGCTTAATGTGCCGGCTACAAAATAGTTGGATCTCTGAATCCGAGCGCCTATAAATCTACCTGTAGTCTACCAGAGAGAACTTCAGGCGGGGTGGGTGTAAAAGGGACTGGCAAGCCACTTGGTTTGCCATTGAAAATTACCCACTGGGAGGTGCCTCGTTTCCGCTTCGCTGCGTGCGTAGCGATGGGATCAAAGATTGATCAAAATCTCTCTCACACAGATGACTCTCCAGCATTTTCAAATACCACTGGTACTCAATGGTACTGGTTGGTTTTTTTTTTTTTTTTTAGCAAAACTTTGCGAACGGGGTACTTGAACTTTGGGATTCACAAAATGGCACAAAGAGGTGCCCCTGGACCACATTAAAATCAGCGTGCTAGCGAAGGCCCATCAACATGGCATACAGAGGCCCGCCCTCTGCCAGGTACAGAGTACATATATGCGAAATAGAAGTACACTGTACCCCAAACATGGCATTCAGAGGCCCGTCCTCTGCCAAATACAGAGTATGCGAAATAGAAGCACATTGTACCACAAACATGGCATTCAGAGGCCCGTCCTCTGCCAAGTATAGCGCGCATATGTGCAAAATAGAAGTACATTGTACCACAAACACGGCATTCAGAGGCCCGTCCTCTGCCAAGTACATTTGTACTTTAAACATAGCATTCAGAGGCCCGTCCTCTGCCAAGTACATTGCACCATAAACATAGCACTCAGAGGCCCGTCCTCTGCCAAGTACATTTGTACCATAAACATAGCATTCAGAGGCCCGTCCTCTGCCAAGTACATTGCACCATAAACATAGCATTCAGAGGCCCGTCCTCTGCCAAGTACATTTGTACCACAAACATAGCATTCAGAGGCCCGTCCTCTGCCAAGTACATTGCACCATAAACATAGCATTCAGAGGCCCGTCCTCTGCCAAGTACATTGCACTATAAACATAGCACTCAGAGGCCCGTCCTCTGCCAAGTACATGTGTACCACAAACATAGCATTCAGAGGCCCGTCCTCTGCCAAGTACATTGCACCATAAACATAGCGTTTAGAGGCCCGTCCTCTGGCAAGTACATTTGTACCTTAAACATAGCATTCAGAGGCCCGTCCTCTGCCAAGTATATTGCACTATAAACATAGCACTCAGAGGCCCGTCCTCTGCCAAGTACATTGCACCATAAACATAGCATTCAGAGGCCCGTCCTCTGCCAAGTACATTTGTACCATAAACATAGCATTCAGAGGCCCGTCCTCTGGCAAGTACATTGCACCATAAACATAGCATTCAGAGGCCCGTCCTCTGCCAAGTACATTTGCACCATGAACTTGCGCGCATCTGCTCGCTGAGCTCCGTGACCCTACGCTCAGCGCAGGAAAATGACACGGAAAACAGCCCCTCACTGCGAACTTTTGTGAGTACATAAAAAAAGTACGTCTATGTTTCTCCCCAACTCGCTATGCATTTCAAAGTACAGAGTATTACCTTTAGTTTGGTTATTATTTCATAAAATATATGATGCACGGGGAAAAGGGGCTTTTTTCACTCAAAGAACGGGTGTTGAACCTCAAAATCGGCAAAGTCAATGGAGGTCAACACGATTACTGATCATTTTTCAGTAGGTTGTCTTACTGAATTGAACGGCACGGTCGTTCTCTGTGACACACAGATTCAACTCGCACTTATGAATAAACTACATAAAATTCCCGTCCCACTCATATATGAAACATTTTGATTGGACAAGGGGAAAAGGGGCTTTTTGCTTCAAATCATAGAATGTCTCTCATCTAAGACCATGACCCGATTGTAATACGCAAAATATGGTTACATTGCACATGTACCATAAGCCTGGCATTCAGAGGCACGCCCTCAGCCTGGTACCGAGTACACATGCAAATCAAGGGTACATTCATACAGAGGCCCGCCCTCTGTGTATCGCACCTGCAATATAAATGCTCATCAAAGTTGCACTGCCCTTTTTTTTTTTTTTTTTTTTTTTTTTAGGGTAAAATAGGTAACTTTCCCGAATAGAAAAAGTTATCAGCCCCCACTTGGCACCAAGAACGTAAAAAAATCCGTCAAGGACCAACGCCAGTCGATCAAAAACAAGAAACGACCAAATGGCTGGCAGGTCACCCAATCGACAGGGCCATGACGCAAATGCACATGTGCGCGCACATGTGCACATTGCACACACACCATGTACATACGAGCGCACGCGCACATGCACAACATGAAAAGCACGTTTCAAGAAAAAGGCCTGCATCTCCAACTCCCGACGTCGGAAACTTAAGTTTTTGATATTTTTCGTTACAGAGACACGTAAGCTTTATAAATTCGTTCGCTTGTGTAAATTAATTTTTATTTTTAATCCTTTCACCGAAACACGGGCAATGCAACTTTAAGCTTGGTGTCCCGAGGCCCGTCCTCTAGCACACACGCCATTTATGGGTATATTACACTTGACATACAGGGACCCGTCTGTGCCTAGTACCTGTATCTATACACATAGAAAACATGGGCACATTAAAATTTGGCATTCATAAAATTGATTTTTATTGAAATTTTGAATTCAGAGACCCGTCCTCTGCCTATGTACACGCCCTTATGTACCAATACCAAATAAGAGCGCATATTAATAGGGATACGCTAATTCAGAAGTCGGCTGTCTAGTAAAGGGTACCCATGCCAAAATTAGCGTCACATCAGAACTTGGCATCTCAACTTGGCATTTAGAGGCCCTCCTCTGCCTAGTACACATGCAAGCTATGAGCATATTAAACTTGGCATTGGGAGGCCCGCCCTCTATCTAGTATATAGAGTACGTGGGCAATATTTACTCGGTCCGTCCTCTGTCTAGTACCGAGTACATGTGGAATATCTATTACCACTTAGTATTCAGAGGCCCGATCTCGGCAAGTACACATGTAATCTATGGGTACTTTGAACTTGCCCTTTAGAGGCCCGTCCTCGGCCTATACAGATTCTGACTGGGGTTATGACGAAACTTTAAGTATTGTCAAGCCAAACCCCCAGTGCATCTATGCTTGCTGCCTAATGGCGACACATATCTATCATTCAGTATAATTGACGTGCTCACGAACAACAGCATAGCATTCAGAGGCCCATGCTCTGCCTCCTCGAAGGAACTGGAAATTAAGACATGGGCTATTTCACAATAAGTGTACACTTTCAGTCTCACTGGCAAATCGGGGTAAAATTTCAAACTTGTCCAACTCACAAAAGTTTGTTGATCTAAAAACTTCAGGATGTATACTAATAATTCAAAAAATATCAGAGCGTGGCATTATGATTAACGTGTTTATTTTTTCCACTGAAATAATAATTTGTAATTGGTTGTCTGGAGAGGACATTTTGTTAAACACAGAATATCACAATATAATGGCCAGACTAAATGTTGAAATGGTAATGCCATGCACTGTCCTGTTAGAAGGAATGGTACTATTAATTTTACAAACCTAACAACGAAATATTTCAATCATGGTTGACATGTTATATTACAATTGAATGCTGTCCTGGAGAGGACAAATGTTTAACGGATTTTCCACAACCCTGAATATGATCTTGATAAAATTTACTCAAATCTCTTGCACGATCAAATTGTCATATTTACTCCATCAAATGTGTCATGTGATGATACAAACATCTTTGTGAGTACATATCTCCAAACTATTCCATTGTGTGGAATACCTTGACCTGGAGAGGACATTACCATATTTTATTTGTTTGTTTGTTTGTTTGTTTTTTTGTTGACCGAATTACACCAACCCAAGTTTCACAATATTGTTGAACACTATATATCCATGATTGATCACCAAATGATCACCACAATAATGCATCATCAACAAATGATTGCACTTAAACTAATGCAAAACTTGAAATGAGACTCCAAAATGGTGTTAAAAGTGCATGTAAATAGAGAAATTAAAAACGAATAACTCGTAGAATTATGTAAAAATAGTAGTAAAAATGTAGCTTGTCCTTCATATTACCCGTCATATAAAATCACTCATAACATGTATATGCACTGATAAAGTTATCCAGGATGGGTTAAACTGTAATCTACTCAAATGACCACCCACTGTGAAATAGCCCACATGTACTCAGGGACCAGTCCTGGTCCATAGAAATACGATCTAGGCCTTGATACTCGGAAGCCCAACCCGTGCTTCGTAAATTGCCTAACAAAAGATGCGCTTAAACTGCGCGTTTGGGGGCCCGTCCTCCACTTCATACATTTAGTAAGCAAGAGTCCATTCACTTGCCACTTAGGGCCTGTTCCGCTAACACAGGTACCTTGAAACAAAAGGCCAGAACCAGATTTCCCAAATGCTAGGCTGACTCCTTTTTTATTGTTATATTGCGCTCGCTATACATGCTCGAGCAATAACAAAACAAGAATTGTGAGGGCACTTTCCGAACTACGAATCTTGAAAGAGGCCCGCCCTCTATCATCTAACGAACATGCCAAACTGGTATTTTAATTCCCACGATTCAAGGGCGTGCCCCGTTTATAAACATGCTAGCATTGCACCCTGAGCCTTGTTTACCCGTTGGAGCATTCGCTCCAGATTTCGGCGTTGTCCTCCATATGGATCCATAGGACGCCAAGGTGAACAAATTCTCCCTCCAGCGGTCTTTCAGACCTTGCAATTGGTCGATGTCTTGCCAACCATCCTTGGCATCCGCCTTTTCCTATAGGGAGCACGAAAAAAGCAACAAAGAAAATTGAAATTTCGGAAACTGTTTGTGTAAACGCCAATTATCGAAAGCATTTCACCTGCCCATGCCTTCTCCGACCCACGCTGTACCTTGGCCGCCTGGCTCCATAAAAAGGCGGAGAAAAGCACTGTTTCGGAGACGCGTGTGTTAATTGTTATAATGCGTACTTGTGCATGGTGGGCTTAGTAGCCCAAACTTAATTAAAGAGTCGTATGCATTTGTATACGTACAAAATATTTGGCTGTATACCTGTATACCTGTCGAATGGCTGGGCCCCCGTCGCCACACGGGTGATACCTATAAAATACGAGCCTGAGGCTACTAGGCCTAATTCGCCATATTTATGGGCCTGACAGGTGTTTTATCAAAACTGAATAATATCTTATGACATATAAAGCATTGAAGCAATTCGTACCTCAACTAAGGCGTAAATCATGTCCATCTTCAGCACATTCAGCAAACGAGTACATGTAGTTGGAAACTTGTCCGGTACATAAAACACGACGAGGCAGCATAACCCGCACACAGCATTGGCACAATAGCCTATATAATACACACGCAAGCCCAATGAGGGGTGCATTGCTTAAGGCACGCGAAAATTCAAAAGGAATTACTGGAGCGCGCTCTACCATTGTTGAGAAAGAGCCAATTTGACTATGTACGTACGTATAGGCTTTACCCAACGTAGTGCCAACCATGCGTGCGGTAACGGCGATTGCTTGAAGCTGCGTAATGCATGATACTGGTGCGCGGTGCTGCCCACACCTCGCAAATGTTTAAATGCCTCTAAATTACTCTGGTTACCTGATTTCGCCTTACAAAACATCCCAAACTCGACGCTAGGTAACACACTGCTGCACTTTCATTTTCCTCGAAATATATCAGCTAATGGATGATAATTCAAAACCATTGATTATCCCGAGCGATCACACACACGTCCACCCGACGGGTTGGTATACTCGAGACTGCGTAGATTCCTACGCAGCCCTCAACGTCGGCGGTTGTGCAAATAGTAATGTAGCAGCATTGACAATACTTTTGTAATGGTCGTTGTGAAAAAATAGCCTGCCGTATAGCACGCGCTCGCTCTCCCATTCTCCGGACTCTTGAAACATACTTATGTTTAACTTTGTTTCATACCTGTATAAATAGTCTCTCTTTTGTCAATTACTTATAAATATTGGGGGAAAATCAGAGTTGAATTTGGTGCAGTAAGAAACTTTCATGCGGCTGGAAACAAAACTAACTCGCAAGACCATGTGACTTTTCGGAACCAGAATCTGGTTCCAAAAAGTCACGTGACCTCTGTTTTTTTTAAAATTTATTTTCAGGATATGTTCAGTTTATTTCGGAAGGGCATTCAGAATCTTGTATAGATTAATTTCGAGCCCAACAAAGCCGGTGTTACCCTTAAGGTTACGGTCACCATGAAATAGCCGAGCTTCCGTTAGAGCACAAAATCAACTGCTAATAAACATCTCTATGAAATTGGCCCTAGGTTAAAGATGGACTGTCCGTGTTTGGGTAAAGAATTTAAAAAATAATTTACAGAAGCGAACAAATTTAGAAAGTTTATTACGTCTCTGTAACGAAAAATATAAAAAAAACTTAAAGTTCCGACGTTGGGAATTGGAGATACACGCCTTTTTCTTAAAACGGGCTTCACATGTTGCAGGGCCTGTCTTTCATTATTTCTTGTTTTTGATCGACCGGCATTAAATTGAAAAGTTGACCATTGCTGTGCTGTTTTTTTTTCAACTCATCGAGCATCAGAAAAACTCTAGTCTAATTTATTAGCGAAAAGTTAAAATTTTCAGCCAGCCCCATATGTTTTGTACACGAGGTCTGAAGCAGTGGTCAACTGCTCAAATCACTCTGTGTGATATTAGCTGATAATAATGATAATACATGTATATGCTGTGATCCGCATTGCAGTTGTATTTATTTTAGAAACTATAAGAAGAATAAATTATATGGATTGTTGTTCCCCATTTTGATCATTTAGTCGATCGTTCATTTCTTCGCAAAATAGCGAGAATACAGTTGTCAAAAATAACCTGTACTTGTATTTATCACGTCAACAAGAACGTGGGCTGCGTTCCACTTACGCAAATGTTGCCAACGTTCACGTGTTACTTACAGTACTTTTGTGTACTCGTCTTTAGAAAGCCGGGTACCAGGGCTGCGTTCCAAACACGCGAACGTTTGCAAACGTTGGCGACCTTTTCGAGTGGAACGAATTGTGCGCCGCCAACGTCCGCATACGTTGGCCAACAAACTTTTGGGCTGCGTTCGGGCGTGTACACGTGTTAACACGAGTATACTCCTGCGCGCGCGAACGGCAAGAATAACGACACTCGGGTCAGTGAGAGTATGCTCTCGGTACTCCCCAACAAATGGGGAGTGTACTTCTGACGAATGCCATGTGATTAAGATGGCGGGATATAGGTTGGATTTTTTGTGAATTTGCTAAACGTGTCAACTGGATAACTGAAACAACAACTCACTAAGGTTTGTTTTGGACGGCATCGAAGGTTCTCACGACCTACGGCCTGTATTTCCTCAGTTTCTTGTGAGCAATGAAACGGCGTTTTTTTGTGCAGTGATGGCAAGAGACGGCCATCTTCACTGATTCCCATTCGCGCATGCGGAGTGCGGACTTGCCGTTCGCCCGAGTGCAATGCGCACGCATTACTCCCGAGTAACGAGAACTGCACGCCCGAACGCAGCCAAAGATTGTTCGCGATGTTCGCGAGTCATTTCAAAATGGCGTGCGCGACATACAGGATGACAGAAGATGGCTTGTAGTTTGGAAAATAACAAATAAATTTGACCTTTCGTGGTTTTCTCCCTTATCGCTGGCAGTATACAAAATCAATAGCAACGTGCACATTTCCTCAAATTTGGTAAGCAGCAGAGAGCCACATAACAACGTCGATACGACTGCTGACTGTGGGCGCCGCCATCTTGACAATGTATTTTGGCAAACGATCCATTCACATTTAAGCAAACGTTGGCGTGTTTGGAACGCAGCTCAGTTGTTGGCGAACGATGCAAATGTTCGCGTGTTTGGAACGCAGCCGTGGACTCGCTCAGACGTCATGACGTCACGTTGAGCCTTTGCACATGCGTGAAGTTTCTTCTCCACTGCTGGAATGAACTCTTGGTGGCGCCCTAGGTCAAAATTGGGCCCAGTTCTTTCCAAACATTTGGTAATATAGTTGGCGCAAAAATAGTTTGTGGTGTGTGCCTTTGCTGCTGAAAAAAAAAATCGTTTATACAATTTGTTTGGAATTTGGCCTGTGAGAACTCGAAGCGATTTGTCCTTGAGCAAATTGAACTCTTGGTGGCGCCTCTGGTCAAAATTGCCCAACAAAATGGCTGCCACCGCGGGATGGATGAACTACGACTCGACGCTGGGTGAGTAAAATAGCTTGAATTGGTTACCATCTGACCATCATCTGATCATAGGCTTTTTTTTCTCATTTCAAGATGCGACCAAGACATGCAACTCAACTTCTTAATTTCTTCAAGTCTCCATGTCTTTCGAAGTAGGCTAGGCCTAGGCGTAAATATTTTCCCGAGCCGTCAATAAACCTTATCGACGTTCTCAATGCATTATGGGATTGGATGACACAATTGCCCGGCCAAATGTGCATAAACCTATGAGGCGGACACCAACTCGGCAACTTTTTTACTCATTTTCACGAAAACCTAAAAGAGTTCAAGAATCAACCTCCCACCACTTTATCTTTGACACATATCAAACATACTGACAAACATGTCCCGAAACAGAAATGTTGCAAATGCGAGAAATCATCGGGGATTCCCTTCGTATCGGTAGAGTCCGAGTACCACGCTCGCAGCTCGGTATGCGCTATGCATGCAACACACGCCGTATCAGCAGTGTGCTGCACTGCGAGTCCGTGTACACGGACTCTCCCACCAATATAAATTTTTAAAAATCGATCCGTCCAGCGCCGTGTGTTGCATAGCGCTAGCGCATACCGAGCTGCGAGCGTGGTACTCGGACTCTACCGATACGAAGGGAATCCCCAAAGATTTCTCGCATTTGCGACATTTCTGTTTCGGGACATGTTTGTCAGAATGTTTGATATGTGTCAAAGATAAAGTGGTGGGAGGTTGATTCTTGAACTCCTTTTGGTTTTCGTGAAAATGAGTAAAAAAGTTGCCGAGTTGGTGTCCGCCTTATAGGTTTATGCACATTTGGCAGGGCAATTTTGTCATCCAATCCCATAATGCATTGAGAACGTCGATAAGGTTTATTAATACCACGCTACATTCACGGAAACCATAAATGCTTCCCCTAAACCATGTAAACCAATGGTTACGGCTTGGGCCTACATGTACATGTATATGAAAGGTAAGAGTTGGGAAGTTGATCAGAATTGTTTTCTTTAAAATTACTCATCTAGCATTGGAATGTGTGGGAAAAATTTAGATTTTGTGAGGAAACAATTTTTCAGCCTGTCTCATACTAGTCAGTCAGCTTTCCTTTCATACAGTGGATTGTTGTAATTTTGCCTCCAAATTAGAATCACACCCACAAATTTCAAGCTGGTTGTGTCCTGTAGTGGTTTTAGATATTCTCGATTAGAAAACAAATAAAAAGCACAACTTACATTGCCGTTTTTCAATCAAAACAAATATTTCCGACACTCTTTCACAAATAAATATCTCCCTACGATGTTGCCATGCTGCTATATATGAGGTTGGCTTGGGCGCGCTCCAGCATTTTCAGAGTCGACTCCGCGTATCCGATTCCAAAAAAAAATCCCAATTCCATTCGAAATCGATTCCATTTTTCGTATGAAAACATACGTGTACATTGCGATTTCTTATTGTGTCAAGGACAACCCATTCTAATCGATTCCAGTGTGGAGTCGCCCAAGCTAGCGTAGAATGGAGCCCAAAGCTCAACGTGGTTTTTCTCTTGAACGTACAGTTGGTGTGACTCTACGGAGGCCCAAGGAGAACGTCCGGGAGGCCCATGGTGGCGCTCTCATGTCACGCGCATTTATACAGCGCGGCACGTAACCGTTTAGTTTCGTTAGACGTTCTCTTTGGGCGTCCGTCAATGCACAACTACACGTTAGTAAAAATGATATCTTGATAAGGAGTTGACAACAGATTTCTTCGTCGAAGATTGTCGGAAATAGACGTTTTTGATTCAATAACGGCAATGTAAGTAGTGCTTTTTATTTGTCTTCTAATCAAGAATATATAAAACCACTACAGGAAACAACTAGCTGGAAATAGTTGGGTGTGATTCTAATTTCGAGGCAAAATGACAACAATCCACTGTATGAAAGGGGTACCTTCTGTCCCTACGGGAACCCGTAGGGACAGAATCATTCTGTCTAGTCTCATACATGTCATATATGTTTTGCACACAAGGTCTGAAGCCATAATCAACTTCCCAATTCTTTCCCAAACGTGGATGAGGTCAAACAATCATTGTGATAAATAAAATGCCTTTTAGTCACAATCAAGCGATATTAACTATAGCTGTTTGATTCTGCAGAAAGAGTTTTAGAAGGTTAATGTATTTAGCAGATAAGGTCATGAGGTGGGGTTTATATTATAGACACCAACAGTTTTACCGGCCCTATTGCCACGTTTTTTCCCTCCACTAAGTGGTTGGCTGCCAGTGACAGAAAAAGCATCGTCCAGTATCTAAAATTAAAAAGGGGGTATTTTTTTCGTATACATTAAACAAAGATTTTAAAGAAAATACCTCCTTGAATCAATAGATCATCAAATTATAAGATATACCGGTACTTCCCACTTGTACTTCTGTCACAAATGTTGCATTTCTGAGATAAATAAATGATAAAATTACTGCATAAAGTAATGCACAAAATGACGCGGCGAGTGGTCTGTGCATAAGCGCAACAGAGGGCGCTGCGCGCGCGTGAATGGTTGTCTTGCGCCTTAACTGAAGGCAATTTTGGAAGGAGAAAATGTGATTTTTCTACAGAAAAGCAACATTTGCGACAAAAGTGCAAGTGGGATTATATCTTAAAACTACATTATCTGTTGATTCCAGGAGGTAATTTCCTTAAAATCTTTGTTCAATGTATCAAAAAAATACCAAAAAGAGAAAGAATTTACAAGTCGGACGCCACCCTCATGCACTAAGCCTATGGGACAACTCGGAAACATTCTAATTTTTTTCTAGTAAATTCATCGTATGTTAATTTCCCCTCAATTTTGGTTTCTTCATTAGATTTGCACTTATTGATGTATAATACATCATTTTAAGGCAAAATTAGTGACGTCCGAGTACTAAATTCTTACCTTAAAAAGATTAAAACAGATCTACATAGATGAAGATAGATCACCATCATGTATAAGTATGGCTTTACAGTCAATTTTGTTTCTTTTTTCTTTCAATTTAATCAAGTGAAATCTACGTGGAAATGTATTAATAGTGATTGTATTTTACCCCAAGGAACAGTTTTCTGTCTCAAACGTACCAGTATTCAATTTGCCAAATCGATGCAAATCGAGGGCGAGGTCAGGTCAGTACTTCATCTACGTTACGAGAAAACAATTAAAATACTGCGTACAGATTAACTGGTTAAAAATTATTAATAATTATTAGGTAATAGCCTCTTCTTATTGTTTGTACAAGTTATAAATAATATATGTATTGGAGAGGTTATAATGTACAATAGGTATCCATACATCAGTAATACATGTACAACATTCTGCGTATAATAAGAGGTCCGATTCTCTGTTATTCGTTGTTTACATTCCTGATAATACGAGGTCCCTGTTATAACAAGGTAATCTGAAATGTCACAAGGACCTTATATTTTCGAGGTTCGATCAATTTGCCCATATAACTCTCAGTATTTTTGTATGATGGGTAGTCGGGTCTATAGTTAACTATTTGGAACCATTGCCTTGTGTATGGTCGCCCTATAGTCATTACGACGTCCAACCATGAGTTGTTGGTGTGTTCAGCTGGAGGCTATTCCATGCAGGGGGAAGGTTTTCTTATTTAAATGACCGTGTCCAGATCCTATTTTGAACCCCCATTTTTCCCGTGGGTGTTAAGATTTCGATACCATGTATCATTTCTCAACTTTTTCTTCTGGTCACGGTTTTCTTGTGTGTTTTTCTGTGGCCCTACAAATGTTTGGGACTCCTATAATAATAATAATAAGACAGTTCTTATAGAGCGCATCACACAGTTGCCTCAATGCGCTTTACACAAAATGTTAAGTAGATTAATTGTGATGCATTATAAACCAACCCTAGCAGAAAATAAGAATTCCTTTAATAAGGATTTGAATTCACTCTCAGTTGTAGCAGTCTTGATATGATCTGGTAAAGTGTTCCAGAGAGCTGCTGATGCATGTGTGAAAGACCGATGGCCATAAGTGGTGGTGGTGGTGGTCCTATAGAAGAACGTACATGCAAATAAAGTGTGACATGGTCTGAGGTGTATATTTCACCAGTTAATTATATTCGACTTTGAATCTACAGATGTGTGTCCAGCTCCTTTGAGTCCAACTGACTGGAAACCGTCGGCCTCTGGGTACCAGACGAACGAATTGAAGTGGACTTGGGCGGTGCACGATAAGCCGCCGTCTTCTTGCGCCACAGCGCCCTCACGCGTTGGTTCAGGCAGAATGCCACGAAGACGAAGACCCCCTGCAGCGTGTTGACGATTCCGCTGATGTAAAAAAGGATCACGTGATCAACAGCCTCGGCCACAAACGGAAGGATCCACGTCAAGCCGAATAAGGTTGAGAGCTAGCTGACCAGAAAAGAAAGAAAATAGTTATGGTATGTCACCAGAAAGGAAAAGGTACGGAGAAGCCCCGTGTTTATCTTTAGGAAAACAAAAGACATTTTTTTTTAAAAAGCTCGAAAGTTGGGGATGTGCCTTATACATGGGTGCGCTTTATACACAGGATTTTACGATACGGTATGTGGAATTCATCTGACCTTACTCAACGCATTATGCACTATACAATGTCTCACAGAAATAGTTCATTTGGTAGTAAAAGCTAGCAGTAAAGTCTTTCCATCTTCAACGGGCTTACGCTATTTCTGCGGTAAACAATATAAATTGCGCACAAGCTGCCATTTGTCCAAACATGGCGGCGTTCTATCCCGAGCAGAAGCGATTTTTGAACTACTCCATTCCCAGGAGATCTAAGGATTAGACCTACAACTTGCGATGTTGTTTCCTTAATTGCAAAGAGGATGTCCGTTGGAGTTTGTTAATTACCTTGGCATATATCTTGATTTCGTCTAGCCTTTGCTGAAATTTGCCTCTCTCGTGCAATAACCCGCTGTCTCGCTTGGCCTTGCGGACGCTACAAACCACAAACACAAAGAAAATCATGTTGATTATCACGGAAATTGCAACTGGAACGCCGAAGACAACTAGTCGCGTTACTGGCAGCGTTATCCAACATGGCGTGGAAGTGTCGTAGATGGGTTGTACAGACGTGCAGTTGCAAAGTGTCAGCACGAGGCACGTGGTGGCGAATATTAAAGCGCCGCCCCAGACAAGTGTTATGGTGGCCCGCATCAGACGGTTACCGGGCCGCTTTCGGTTGGGCAGAATGGTTCTCCGTGCGAAGGTCTTGGATGCGCCTAATGACAGAACAGTCATCCAAACGAAAGCTGATATCCAGGCTAAATGTGAGATGGATGCGGATACCACACAGAGAGATCCGGTAAACTCCAAAAGTGGCGCCAACACGAATAAAAGGATCGCGATAAAGAACGCCACCACGAGGTTCAAGATGTGCATGCCGACTGTGTTCCTGAGCTCGGCAAATGTGCAGTAGGTGATAAAGGTTGCCACTAGCGCCACTAACGACAGGCAGCTACAAATGAGAGTGATTATACCGAGTGCTTGTAGAGATCTGTCCGTCCAATCCGTGGGAATGCATACCACCGCCGTGCCGTAAGGTAAAATGACAAACTCGTCGGGTCCGAATTCATACCCTCTCGATAGGTGCGTGATGAACGGAAGCATACTCATCCTAACATACTCGTCCGGTTTCAAAAGAACTGGTGTGCAGTTCAGTGCAAGAACGTTCAAACAGGCGCCAGGAAGCCTAACAGGCTTGTGATACGATGAGCTATTCGTCCACTCTAGGGTCTTAAATATCAAAAAGTCTAGGGTCGAATTTGTTGTCGAATTTGCAGCTCCCTGGGATTGAAATACATCTCTTGCCAACACGGTGGCATTTGAGCACGATTCTAACTCTGAAAACAGCGATGCCCCTTCTTGGGCGTAAATCTCAATATTAGTGATATTGCAAGACGCTAAGGTGGCGTGTAGCTGTTCCGGAATTCCAAGCACGATTTCCTCATCGTTCTTGGAGAGATCCAGTCTTTTAAAAATGATGGAAAGAGTGAACTCCTCGTTTGCTACAGACCTTCCGGTGGTGTACATGTAGTTAGTGGGGAGTGCTTGCCAGTACAAGGCATCTTGATCAAGCCTGTTGCTGAGGGTTGATGTACAATCATCACTCAGCAACGAAAACCACGGGAAATCAACAACAGGAAGCTGACGACATTCCCTGTCCTGGTTAGCATTCCCAGACACGCAATAAACAAGGCGGCATCTCTCCAGGAAAGGATCGTAGAGCTCGCCTGGTCGACATTTGGTACCCCCACCTCCACCCCAGCCAAAATCAAAGAGGGCTTCTATTCCAGGAAAAAATTCGCGGCTACAGACGCCCTGGCAGCTTCCCCAGTTGTCACCGCCGCATGTGTATGCGCACTCTTTGTCCTGTTCTCTGCAAACAGCAGTCGGAGGCACCACCAGCTCGTTGCACATACCACAGTGAGGATTGTGGTAAAGTACTCCATCAATGTATAAAGGCGCAAAGTAGTCCTCACATGCTTCCTCAAGCGATCTATCCAGGGATTTGTTGCATGTACGGACCGTGTAAACTGGACAGTTTCGTGGAGTGGCTACGTAATCCGGGGGAAGATACGAATACCTCCCGGTCGGCGTCCCTTTCACAGTTTGATTCAATCCGTGTAAGACAGTCTCCATATTGTCTCCGGAGTACTCGATTTCCACCATCCACCTTAGTAAATTTTCAATCTTGGCACTGTGGCAGATGGCGCAGAATACGTTTTTGAAAACCACGCCTCCATCCCCGCAGACTGGCACGGAACCGATCACGTCAGCAACATCAGCAGTTCGTTCGCAGCCGCTCCTAGTGGCGGCGTCCTGCCAGTCATCCGGGCATAGACCAACCAAGGCGTAGCCAGTTGTCTCGTAGCTGTCTGCATACTTGTTGTTTGGAACCCAGATGCATGCGTAGTACCGAATGTTGACTCCTCTGATCTGCATCTCGTTGGAGTCAGAGACGGGCTCGCAGTTGTCTGGATAGTCATAGCAGCAGTCATTGAAGTAGGAGCAAGCGTCGTCACATTTGCACGTTTGACGCACAAATACTCTCCGCTCATTATGTGGTCCTTGATGGCAGGCGTGGCCACAGTAGTTAATTTTTCCGCACAAGACGGCTGGAATTTCAAATCTTTCCGTCTCTAAATGGTAAAAACGACAAGAACATCCCATCACTTGAAAGGTATATGGATTATATTTATTTACTTGAAAATATTTTAACCACATATGCAACAAACCAATAGACTACTAAAGTGTGACGTCGGTTGCCATGGTAATTGGGTCTGTTCTAAAAGTGTTTACATAGATTAGCATACCTGCCATGCACTCGGCGTAGGGGAAATTTACGCAAGTGCTTTCACCGTCAGCTGCCAAAGCACACTGGGACAGGAAGCTTTCATGTCCAAAGCAACCCACTGCTGTGATGAATGTCGTGTTCGGTACGTTGGACACGTTCTCTACTGGAACCGTGTCTGTTTGAAGTCTCACATCTGCCGCAAATCCGAGATGCCGACAGGCGACCGACATGTCTCGGTATTCCCAAGTATTGCCGCATACGGCGCCCCACTGGTCTGTTAGCCGCAGTCGAGCTTGCAAGACGCCCGACCCCACGTGTTCGGATTCGGCCAATCTTAACTCCAAATCACCATCATCTGGGAATGACAGACAAAACAAAATCGGGACAGCTTGTGTGCTGGAAAATATGTCAAGTTCCAACGTTTAAACAGTCTTAATTGTACCCACCTCCCACCGCGGACGTACCATTGTTCCTCTTTTGTTTGGACTGCTCAAATTTGTTTTGTACACAAATCCAAATCGCGGTCCTTATTGTTCCTATTGTTTAACGTCCCCCATTTGAATACAGAAACCCGTGCACTCAGTGGCGGATCCAGCCTCATTAAAATACAGGAATACAAAGGAAAAGTGAGGGTTACAGCCCCCTGAAATCCTTTATATTTCAGTATTTTAATGAGGCTGAATCCGCCACTGACACTGATGTGGCGCATGAAGTCTATGCAAAAATACAACTAAACTGGAACACAGATTTCTACCTATAAATGCTTTCGTAAATTTATACCCAACTGGCACCTTATTAAGGTTAGAATAGTTAACACAAATCAATAGTAATTGCCTTTTTATGTACGCAGAGATTGTAGAACTGTTTCGACAACATGTATTATGTTCTTGATGATCACATTTGGAGCTTTATAATAGGGAGCTTTATGATATTTGGGAGCTCTTTACTGAGTGTTTCCAACACGGTCACAACCACTGGTGATGGATTCTTCAGGAAAACGAGGTTAATGACAGAGATGCTCTATTTTTCAGTTCTTACCTGCGTCCATGCATCTGACACCAGCCCACCTTTCGCACAGTATGGAATATGACCTTCCCTTTTGGCACTCCAGCAAAGAGTTCTCGTTCCCCTCGCAGAACCCGAAATACGGGAAACGCTCTATCGAAGTTGAATATGCAAGCATATTGGGCACTACGTAGTACGTTGCGTTTGCCACCAGAAATCCAAGATGGCGGCACGCTAGTTGGTGCGCATGCGTGGACCCAGTCCAATAATCGTCACCGCAGACGCCCCTCCACTGCCCGCTGTTATGGCAACGAGCCTGGAGAAGTCCCGTATTCTCAGAAATACCATTTTGCAAGCGGAACTGAACACCTGGAATGGTAAAAAGAAGTGTTATCTCAACTTTTACCGGAGGAACATTTCTAATAAATGGAAGTTCAGAGTAATGTTGTTGTGTCTGTACTGCCACAAGAACGTAAACACCAACTGTCGGTTGCAAGGTTCTGTATGGCAGAGGCCCCTCTCCTCACTTTACCTGAACCACACCCAATCCACAGTACTCGATCATCTGCGCAAGGTGGACCGCTAGACGTATCCTCAGTCACTCCACAAACCGCATCAGTGCCGACAGAGCCCGTGCAGTACATGCTGACGCGTTTTCGCGGTGAACCAGATAACTCGCCCGGCAAAATAGAGTCGAGGGGTCCAGCTTCATATGCACCGCAGAAGTTGTCGAAACCTAAGGTTTTGCAGAGGCTGGTGCCAATCACAGGATGAAGGTCCACAGGGCGAAGGCAGGGGGTGTTCCAGGATTCATTCGCCGTGGTGCGATACTGCAGGACGCCTTCTCCAGTGTGAGGTCCTTCTAACAACCTGAAGGTGATTTCGCCCTCTGTTGATAGAAATGTTGGAAGGTGTATCTTCGGTAATTACCATCAAAACAATAACATGCCTTACAACAAAAATCACACGTCATTTCGCTACGAAAGCTCGTACGCAAACTAACACTTGAAAAAATAGGACGTCCAAACATCTTACCATTTGGAGCCGGACCCGTGTCGGGCGGAGCATTAGCACACACAACACCAACATCCTCGGCATGGGTGCAGTCATGCTTGCCCCAGCCCCTGTGACGGCAATCTGTCAGCATTCTTTCGTATCCAAAGCAATCTACAGCGTCCAGGAGAATCGACCTGGAGCCACGACCGAATTTGGTGTGCACAGAGACGACGTAGCTGTAGCCGAGTTGGCGGCAGACTACGGTGGCGGCTTGAAGATCCCAGTGGTCATCGCAAATCGTGCCCCACTGATCGGGAAGATACACCTCCACGCGCCCCTCCATGGGCGAACTGCCATCCACTAACCGAACAGTGCCAACTGGGGAACAAGTGGTAAAAACAAGACTATTGCTTCTATTATCTCGCCCTTGTCTAACCACAGCCGATTATGCGAGTAGGTCATAATTAAGTCCAGGTAACCTGTTAAATGTGTCCCTACCTGTATAGAGCGATTCATCGACACTACGAAGAGCATCGAAGCACACCACGCTGGCACGCTTTCTAAGACCGCAGTCTTGGACACCCCACCCGGAGTGAGAACATTCGGCAAGGTTCATCTCACCTCCGTTGCACTGAACGTTGTCTAGGAAGGTATCCAGTGTGCTGAGCGTCACAAAGGCCGAGATGGCATAACGGTACCCGAGTTGACGGCAGACGACTGTGGCGGCTCGTAGGTCCCAACCACCATCACAGATGCTTCCCCAAGACCCATCACCTAAGCTGACTTCCACAAGTCCCGCAGAAGGTGAGACACGATTTGTAAGACGAACATCTGTAAGCATATACACATATTTCAAATATAAAATCATATAATAAAGTCGAATCTCTAGTGTTTTCCCAGTTGCATTTTTATAAAGAGACATTTACCCTTACCCGGCGTGCCTTGTTTAGCACACTTCTCCGAGACACTACGAGAAACATTCATACCGTGCTTGGGTAGGAATCGAACCCACGACCTCCTGCATGCTAGGCAAATGTGTTAACCACTGGACCAGCGAACTGCGCGATGTCGAATGGCTGGTTTGAATAGCTGCTTCGAGAATTTTGCACATTTGAGACTGTTTTTCGGCTCATACGTGGCAAGACGGTCCACAGCCGGGTCTTTGGGTATACGGGCAACGAGAAACTTCCGTTACAAGTACATGTACTACTACCCGGCCGATCCCGTTAAAGCCTACTGTTTTTGAAATTAATGAAAATCTGAGGTTACCAAACGACATTCGCCTGCCATCACTCGTTGAATTTGAGCAAACAACAGCGGGGCTGTCCCTGCGGCCACAGCTGGCATGTCCTCGTTCTTGCCTCAGGCAGTCCACCAACCGACGCTCGCCTCCTTGACAATGGAAGTCTCCCAGTAGTATCGGCAGCAAATCCCCTCCGAACCTCCCGGAATCTGAGGCAGGCCCCCCGGAGTTGAAGCCCAGCTGTCGGCACGCAGTAGCCGCATCCTGTATGGTCCATTCATCGTCGCATACCACGCCCCACTGGTCGGGGAGATAGATTTCGATACGCCCCTCGAATGGGGAGTCACCACCCGTAAGACGAATACTTCCAGCTTGAAGAAAATAGAAGGTTGGTTTAGACGATGTTGGGTCTGACACCTTCAGAAAACCTACAAGTATACTTCATTATTGGCATAAATATATCCTCGAAATAACTTCTCATCTAATAGGAGCAAAGGCAATTTGGTTGTCTCGATATGCGGACTAGTTCATCCTCCCAGCTCTATACTCGTATTGCGAAGAGACGGGTAAATCCGGGCTTGTTTCGGTGTGAAAGAGTGATTTCTTTGTACTTTGTTAGCCCTTACCTTGATAGGCAAGCAGACCTTGTACAGGACGACTTGCATTCAAACAAAAACAGCTACTACAGGCATAGGATTCAGAAGGAAGGCCTCATGCATGCATTTTAAAATGACTGCCCTACAAATACAATTTTTTAAATCTACATTTCTGATCACGTTACTGGTCAACTCGTACGCGAGCCAACTCGTACGCGTGCCAACTCGTACGCAAGTTGGTCAAGTCGTACACGTGCCAACTCGTACACACGCCAACTCGTACACACACCAACTCGTACGCGTGCCAACTCGTACGCGTGCCAACTCGTACGCGTGCCAACTCGTACTCATCGTTATTTTAACGGAATCATTTTAACGGGATATATTAATTTGTTTTTCCCTGCAGACTGCAATCATGAACCAATTGAAGAACATACTTCTTCCCTGGCCTTCTCTGACCAGCTCCACCCTTTTACAAGTTTTAGAGGCAGGAGACTTAGTTTATGGAATTCGCACGGAGGAAGGAAACCCATTCCCGGTGGGCACGCGATGCCATATGGCTTCCGCGGTCGTCGGGAAATAACTGTATCATCACACTCCTCTTTCTGATCGCCCCAAACTTTTTCCGATTGTTGGAAACATCTTCCGATTGTTGGAAACATCTTCCGATTGTTGGAAACATCTTCCGATTGTTGGAAACATCTTCCGATTGTTGGAAACATCTTCCGATTGTTGGAAACATCTTCCGATTGTTGAAAACTTTAATAATAGTGGCATTTTGAAATTAGAATTTTGAACTTTGACACCAGATAGAATTACATGTAGACCTAATTGCATTAAACAATATTTACATGTAGGCCTACAATAAAAAAAATACCTTTTTCTCCTTACGTTCTCAGTTGTACTGTGCTGTATAACTTTTCCTGCTGTTTGATATTAATTATACCTGTCCAAAATAATGTACTGTTTACTGTAAGAAATTGCAGAATCATCGTAATATTTTTAAGAGTATAAATTTGTTATGAATTGATTTGTTATGACTTCCTCGCCCCCTCAACAATAAAATAAAAATATAATAATAATAATGAAAACGAACATTGTAATTATATTGCCGGACCGGTGTACGAGTTGGCCGGCGTACGAGTTGGCACGCGTACGAGTTGGTCGGCGTACGAGTTGGTCGGCGTACGAGTTGGTCGGCGTACGAGTTGGCACGCGTACGAGTTGGTTGCGTACGAGTTGGCACGCGTACGAGTTGACCAGCTTCGGGTTCAATCCAGTGAGTTCGTCAAAAGCATGTTTTGGTCGTTGAAACAGGAGCATATAATATCCGTGACTTACCAGGTAACACAACCTCGTCAGGATCCCTAGGAACCGAAGAACACACCACACCGGCGTCCTGGCTGTGGGAACATCGCGAAAAGCCCCAATCTGAGAACGAACACTCTCCCAGGTTAGCCTCGTCCCCATTACACTCCACGGCGCCCATCAGGACCTCGCCACTTCCCTCGCCGAATTTGGCGGCAAAGGAAACAGCGTAACGGTAGCCGAGGTAGCGGCATACCACCGTGGCAGATCGAAAGTCCCATAGATAGTCACAGACGGTCGCCCAGATTCCGTCAAACATACTGACCTCCACGCGACCTTCCGATGCTGAAAGCCCATCAGTACCTGATAGACGCACGCCTGGTTTTATTTTCAAAAAGAAGGGATAAAGTAAAGAACATGTTAAATGCACCAACACCACAGATACCAAGTCCAAATATTGATTTCGCAAAAGTTAAGACAAGTTCAATGCGTCCTAGTTTCCATACCAACGTCCCAAGATAAGAAGAGTAACCCTTCATAAAACGCGTCTTGGCGCTTTGTGAAATCGGCCCCTGGTCATGTATTTAAATCAAGCAACAGGACTCTCCAGTTATTACAAATTATCAACTAGCCACTAAGACTTGGATCAGTTTTACCAAAGTTTAGACGAGTTCAGTGCGTTCCATTTCCAAGATAAAAGTGACCCTTCCCGTGACGCGTCTTGGTGCTTTGTGAAATCGGCCCAGGAATTACATTATAATCGTTAATAGTACGGCCGTTTCCAAGCGCTACCTGATTTTTATGAACCATTCATTGGCTCTTTAATAGCTCAGAACTTGAAGTTTATTTTACCTAAACATCGAGGTAGTTATAGGTGGGTGGTGACATTGGCAGCTGACGGCACTTGTTAACCCCTTACTCTTCAGGATATATTTTAAGATGTTGGGTTCTTGTATAGCGCACATGTCTACCTACAGGGTAAACCTACAGGGTAATCCTGACGTTGTTGACATTATTACCGCTGCCATCAGGAAATCACCAGAACCATCTCGCTTCAACTGGGTGGCTACCTGGCCAAGGCGCACAACCCTATCGGCAGTTAGATTGTGTCATTCCCTTTAACAGCTCCCCAAATGTCGCTTGGGTTGACGAGGCAATTGAGATAAGTGTTTTGCCCACTGATACAAACACGCTGGCACAAGTGATACGGATGTTTACCTAATAGACATCACTTCGGAAGTTATCCCATAAACAAAAACACTCACCAATACGGCCTGGGGGTTCCGCACGGTCAGAACACACCACACCGACATCGTCAACGTGACTGCAATCATGGTTCCCCCAGCCCCGGTGCCGGCAGTCCGACAAACGGGCTTCCGCTCCCGAACAGCTCACATCAACCAGGAGTATCGGTCCGGAGCCCGGACCGAACCCGGTTTGGGCAGCGAGGGCCGATGTATAGCCGAGTTGTCGGCAGGCGAGGGTCGCCTCAGCAATACCCCAGTTATGGTTACATACGGTACCCCACTGGTCTGGCAAGTAGACCTCCAGACGGCCCGAAGAAGGAGAGTTGCCTCCTACCAAGCGAACACTGCTAACTAAAACGGAGCAAAATGAGGTAGAATTTAGACTAACTTCATACATGGTTAAAAAAAAGAAACGCAAATTATGCTCCGACTGAAAGATCGAGAAGGCTGATAAATGTAACATTTTATCGGTTAGGAACGTGAAGGAACACCTTTTGTGGCAAGGCTGACTGCACCAGCCTCTGTAAGAGCTGCTGGGACAGGGTGCCCCACTCTGGCTAAAGTGCATTCTATCTTCAGCTCCTGCACTAGAGCTGTTTTTGAAACGCGTGGCTCCAGAGGTCAGCTAATCTTACACAGGTTTTATCAGGTTGAAAACCCAAACATCCCTTTTGTCTCATTGGTTTGTGGCAAAGATTATTCCAGGAAAACCGGAACAAATCACATCCCTGACTACAGGTTTCTCCCAGAAGTTGGAAATGTCACGTTTCATTACTGCTATGTTGGAATAATTTTCAATCACGTATGCTTGGACCTGGATGAAATTACTGAAGCGGAACAGTCTTGAAACTTGAAAGCGATACCAAAATGATTGTTCGATCAGTGTCAAGTTATCCACAAGTTCACCGTATTCAACCTTTTGAATTAACAATTGGGAATTAGTATTTGTATTTTTAATGTTTCAATGTCATTCATAATTATGAAAACTCATCAAGTGTGCGTGTGGATTTTTCGTGGAACTGTAAGACCACAGTTGAAAGAATTCAGTAATACATTCCATAAATTGGGTTAGGATCCATATTTGAGGTGGTATATGTAGTTTTAATGCATACGTGCTGCTTACGAGGAATTGGTTGGTCCCCATCTTGGCGAAGCGATTCGGAGCAAACTACCCCTGCATCCTCTGCGTGAACGCAGTTGTGTATGCCCCACCCGGGGTATGGGCAGTCGGCGAGTGTCAACTCGTCCCCCATACAGTCTACGTCATCCATGTTGATAATCCCCTCGCCTCCACCGAACACTGCCAGGGCCGAGATGGCATAGCGGTAGCCGAGTTGACGGCAGACCACAGTGGCGTCTGCTAGGTCCCAGTGATCATCACACACGGTCCCCCAGGAACCGTCTTCAATTCGTACCTCGACTCGACCCTCCAAGGGAGTCTGGCCGTCAGAAAGTCGGACCCAGATACTGTCTGAAACACGAAGTGAAAAAGATCACATTCGATAGAAATATGGACAAATGGGTCGGAAGGGGAATCTGGAAGCCAACAACTCTCTGAGTTTCGGCTTACCTGACAAAGACACCGCTAAAAGTGCAGCGTGTGAAAAACACTGCCGTCCGACTTGTTTTTGTGTGCATGTCTCTCGAGTTTTTCATAGGCTCCGTTGGCTTCCACTAAAGCAAATATCAATTTGCAAGATTCGTTGACTTAATTATAAAGGTATCCACGGCGTGGCTCCGTGTTGTCTCTCTGATCTTGTCCAGTTTTACATTTGAAAAACAATATTCTAAGTATCATCATGGCCTTACCAAAGAGAGAAGAGTAGAACCTAAAACTGATAGTGTTATACCACCATGACCAAAACACGCATTCAGTTGGCAATTTCGCCCAGGCACAAAATTACCAGGGCGGTCATGTTGGCGTAGTGGTTCTTTCCTCGCCTTTCACCTCTGGCGTCGCGGTTTCGAATGCGGGGCGTGTATGTGGATTGGGTTTGTAGTCCCTACTTGACCGCGTGGGTTCCCCCCAGGGATTTCTCTGGGGATTTTCTCTCCCACTTATAAAACTGCAACTCATAGTTGCCGAAGATGTCATAAAAATCAACAACGGTATACCATTTTACACGGGGAAAACCAACCGGTGTTTGTTACCAGTGCTATCAATAATAATAGTCGTTTTTTTGTGTCAACTCATGAACTAAAATTTCGGGTAACTGCAAATGATGTTATTGGGTCTTTAAAACGATGGTATAGGCCTAGTAGGTCAGTCGGAATTTCCTCGTCCGTGTAACACCCAAAATACAGAGCTACACAGTAAGAATCCGTATTGATTGGTAAAAACATATATCGATGTTAAAAAGAAAATGTAAGGGTCTTTTTTACGTTTTTTCTGGTTTTGTATCTTTAAACTACTTTCTTCTTATCGGATTAGCAATGAGTGCTTCGCACACGCCCAGTTGACAAGGCTTTCGAGTGTCATTGCGCGACGGATCGTACCATTATTTGTAGGGTATGCAGTTTATGAAAGTTCAAGTACGCCGCCAATAAATGCACCATATACCCATTGAAACTGCATTTGAATGTTTTAAAACCGTGTTGGGAGAGAATCAATTCTTTATGTTTGAAAATATTAATATTTGTTGCGTTTGTTCGTAGTGTGTAATCCCTGCTAAAATCGGCCGCCCCCGTCGATATATTACGTGTTCCGTCCTTTCGAATACGGCGCTAGACTGGTTCCCGCTCCACATCTAAAAAAAGCCAATCGGAACGGACGTGCCACTGAATGGGAAAGTCCATGGATTTTCTTTGCTTTATTTCCACAAACCGAAAATTAAGATCAGTAAATCGAAACATTCTGAACCTCAAAATTTACAATTTATGAAACAATTTGGGACGTTTTGTGAGGTTAAAGTACCTGGATACAAGTCGATCGTAATACAAAATCACACATGGATTTGGCTGGAAACAATTTTGAAAAGTAAATAAACTTTGTGATGAGCACATTTCTGTACTGGACAGCTCTATGAACTTTGTACCTGGCGCTGTTTAGCACAAATTTGCTGAGCACAGATTTTATTAATGAATTACTTTGTAAGATGAGGAACCAGCTAAATTATGTATTTTCAAATTGTGCTTAAAAACAGTATCAACATTTTAGTGCACATGCAAATACATATCACAATATTTTGTCAGGCAACCAACTTTTGCAATATAGAGCAGATAAATTATGTGCTAAGTAATGTTTCATGCCAATAGCGCCATGAAATTGGCCCCTGGAGTTCAGAAAGTTTTTCCCTTTTTTTCAATACTTAATTGCACCATCACTGCTGTCCTCATCTTTTGCAATAATTGTCAGTCGTCATCAAAGTCTTCATTATCTTTAAAGCCCAAAAATTTTACTTCACGAGCAGACAAGAAAAAGTAAACTAAAAGTGTTGATAGCAAGGTAACAATCACATGATATAGCATCTTTGTGGAAGAAAACTGCTAACTGAAGGTGTTTTAAGTTTGGAAAACATGTTTTTACCTTTCATGCATGTGGCTTAAATTTCTACAAGGCTCTTTATCAACATATTACTACGACTGTAATTGTGGGGAAATAAAACATGTTCCAAATTATTTAACACTTTATTAAACAGCCTTAACCCGCAAAGCATTGTTATGACAATTCAGTGATTTCTTTATAACGTATTGTACCTGTAGTTAGGCACAACACATACAATGGAGAAATAAACTGATTGCATAATACACACAATGAGGAATGGAATGACAAGAATGCGAGTCAAGTAGTGTAAATAACAAGGAAATACAATTATTTACTTGTACTGTAACACTTATGTAATGCTGCTGTTCCTAATTTTAAAAGTTTTCCAGTCACGTAATGTCTTGAAGTTGCTGCTGTATCACCTTCATGCCATTTGGGAACGACTTTCACCTTCGCGGGTCCATCTCCTATTGGGAATGAGTGGACATGGGTTGGCTGCTCTCTTCCAAATGCCAAATAAACCTCTTCGGGAGAATGATCTTAGACTAGTAAAAAAAAAAAAAAAAATTAAAAAAAAATTGTTATTATTTAATATTCATATCTACATTCTTCAAAATCGATGCTTAGAATACAGACGTTAAAACAATTTTAGACGTTAAAACAAGTGTAATACAATTGTGGATCACTTGATGAATACCTGGTTGGCATTTGACGCTTGCTCATACGTTTGGGTTTACCGGCGATGTCATCCTGTTTATCCTCAAGCCTCAAATGTAGGTACAGGTTGGGACAACATGTGCTGCATCTGAAGTCTTCGCTCCTTGACAGTTTTGATCCAATCATTGTTCAGGTAAGTGAAATCTTCACTTCCTGACCCCTAATGCACCTGGTGGTTGGTGCCTTGTCCCCATCACTGTTAAACTGAACAATTAATAACAAGTTAACATTAATAACAAATGGCACTGAGGGTTAAGAAGTTGATCAGAATGTTTTTCTTTTTTTGAAATGACTCATCAAGCACCGGTAAGTGCAAATTTGATGGAGATAACCACATTTTTGAGTGAGAAAAAAATATTTTTTTTGTGAGGAAACACTTAGTCTCATATGTTTTGTGCAAAAGGTCGTAAGACATGATGAACGGTAAAAATACCGTATACGTCCGCCACTAATTCTTCCTAATAAAAGTAATAATGTCATGATCATAAATGCCCCAGAAAGTGTAAAATTTGGTTAGGAAACACGATAAGAAAATATCAAGTTTTTCTTCGAAAACACTTAGGATTTTTTTTTTCATGCTCCATAGACTTAGTTAAAAAATTCAAAGTTCGATTTTGATTGGAAATATCATCTCACATTACAGAATATTTTATGTTAATTCTAAAACGGCATTTATCGCATAAATTGAGCAAGCGGTAGCCGAGATTTGCGTCTTAGGAATCGGCCGCTTCCCGCGAAATCGTGCGTGTAAACCATGGAGCTATATATAAGAACTAGAGTGCGCACTTATCACGTGACCCCGTGCCTGTGCGCGGTACCCGGGCGTGCCGCCCTGGGACCGCGTCCGCCATTTTGTTAGTGGTCAAAATGATTGATAAATACCCGGATGTATCCACTGCAGTCAACGGCGCGGCAGCTATAAATGGGCTTTTAAATGATTTATTGGCTGTTTAACGCCAGTCATGAGTGAGCTTTTTCTATTGTACCTAGGCAGGTATAAGTAACGTACACCTCTGCCACTAATTATGACATAATAATGTCACAAAAAGTGCGAATTTTGTTAGAAACGTGATTTTAGAAATGAAAAAAATACAGTTTTTTTCTTGAAAACGCTAGGTTATGCTATGTACTTAATGCATGGTGAACGGTAGAACGGTAGTTTTTCCCTTAGGCAGTCGGTTTCACCGGGAAATCCTGCACCTTACAGTCGCGCTGAACTAAATTATCCCAGAAATTTGAATTAAGTTCGACGTATGAAACAATTCGGAGCGACTTGGTTCGCCAGAAGTCGAAAGATCGAACGACTGAACAGCGACTTGGTTTCAGACGTCGATCTTAAGTGTGCGCGCGGCTCGCATACCGACGCCTGTCTGAAACAAAATTTTAATCGGAACGATCGTGCGCCTGTATGAAACGGGTGTTACTTTCCCCCAAGTTAATGGCTGAGGTACTAGTATACCCGAATGCTCTACCTACACACGCAAAAAGCAGTGGGGGACGTAGCAGGAAAGAACTAGGAAGTTGATCGTGGCTTCAGACCTTGTGTGCAAAATAGATGAGGCAGGCTGAAAAAAAATCCAGTGTTTCCTCACAAAATCTTAAACTTTCCCACTCCAAATTTCGAGTTTTTCCATCAAATCTGCACATTCTAATGCTAGATAAGTCATTACAAAAAATTATGATCAACTCCCCAAATCTTGTACAGTACCCGGGCGACGATTTTGAATGTTGTTTGGCCCATGGGGAAAGAAAAGTGTTTGGCCTAACTAAAGTTTCAATCTTTTAAAGTAAAATATAAACATGGGACAATGATCCGACAGTCAGGATGATTGTAGTTAGCAACCACATCTTTCTGCACCCCTATCGCTGAAAGCATAATCTTAAAATAAAATTAAAGCTGAAAATACGCATGTCGTCAATACATTAGCACGTACTTTTTGCCCACTAACAAAATGGCGTCCACGCACCCTTGAGGGCACGGGGTCACGTGATAAGTGCTCACTCTAGTTCCTATATATAGCTCTGTGGTGTAAACTGATTAGGAGAGAGCTCGAAGAATGCGATGCAGTATGAAGCGCCCCCACAGTGACATATTGCGTCAAGCCAACGAAGATATCTTCAACTTCAAGTCTGATTAGTCTTAATTTAATTCAACACGGTTTCTCGTTTTGCGTTAAACTGAGTAATAAGCAATGCGCCCTCGCGTGGCAATTGCGCGCCAAAATAACACTCATCCACAATGTACTGAACGTTTTTTGGCAGTACACGCGTACCGAAGCGTAGAAGGGACAGGAATAAAAAAAGTCACACATGTAATAATATGACTTAACACAAGTAATAATATGGCTTCAATATCATAAGTCATAATTATGACTAAGGGCGGGTTCACACTGCACTATTTTTTCCGTCGGACCATGTTTCCTTCCTCCATGGTCAGACGTAGGCTACGTAAAATTGACGTACGTCGTCTCCGATCCGTTAATTTTTGTTCCGTTGATACGTTTTCAATGTGAACTGAGTAGTTGAGTGTTTCGTACGTCAAATGACAGATTACGGAAGAGTTGATCCGAGGTCTACTTGTCCGTCGATTTTTCATCCGTTGTACGTACAACAGCGCAATCAAAATACATCCACCACAAGATGGTTCGTTTGAAAAAGAATCCTGTAGCGAATGTATTCTTTGTTTTGGAACATGTGTCTGAACTCAGGCGGCTGGATCGCTGCTATGAGCTATAGCTTTGCTAGTCTTGGTGCAAGACGATACTGCGTGATATTTGTCACTGACCGCCGCACGCTAACCAACATTCACCGACATTCGCCAAGAGAGGGCGCCATACACTGTACTATGAGGACAGGGAACCAGTCTACGTCCGTGCTCTGCAGTATCGTCTTGGGACAAATCCTGAATCGCTCGGGAAATTCCGAGCGCATTCCAAGCATTGCTCATTATGCCATGCATACCTATGACGTAGGGCTTATTAACATATTTCAAGCCGAGCGCTGTGAAGTCTGGTACCTGTACGTACGTCTTAATTATCAAATAGGAAAAGCACACGTTATCGCGTCAGACAAGTCCGTGCTTTATTTGTTTTTAAAAGAAAAAATATGAAAATGTGGCAATGGGGCCAGTTTTTGTCCCAATGGATTCAACGAACTTCGGCTTTGGTTTGTCGGCCCGGCAACCAAAGCCGTTATTTGGCTGAACCCGTACGCTGCAGAAACGTGTCTTTATTATGATTTCAGACTGCGAAAACCGTACGGCACTCGCTGGCTAGCTAGCGCTATACGCGGACGAGACTGCCATGGGTCCTGTGTTTGAAGAAAAAAACATAATTTTTGTTACTACTAAAATCACGTTTCATCGCCAAATTTAAAGATAGTATACATGATTGGTAAACTGTTGCAAATAGTTTTATCCCCCTGTGTGATTGAAGATATGCATGATTAAAATTAACCTGAGCAAAAACCAGCTTCGAACTTCGTCTAACCATGGAGGAAGGAAAGTCTTTCCTTCCTCAAAGTCTAACTTTTGAGAAAACAGTCAAAAAAGGGTTTGCAGTCATTTCGCCCCAAAACCACTTTGCCCTGAACCATTTCGCCCTGAACCTTTTCGCCCTGGGGCCGTATTCATAAAACACACTTAAGTGCAACTTGGCTAAGGGATTCCCTTAAATGTGGGAAATTTTCAGGATTACACTTAAGTGTTTTTTTAATATCACTTAAAGGTTATCACTTAGTTAAGGGAATCCCTTAAAAGTTAAGTGTAAGTATTGCACTTAAGTTCAGTGTGTTTTATGAATACGGCCCCTGAACCTCGGCCTGTGCACAAAGTGGTTTTGGGGCGAAGTAGCATGTGGGCGATGTAGTGTTTGGACGAAGTGATTTGGGGCGAAATGGCACTCAGGCAAAGTGGTTTGGCGGCGAAATGGCACTTGGGCGAAATGGTTTTGGGGCGAATTGAATTTTCGTCTCATGAGACGAAAACTAATTGTTTTACTCATTTCTCAAAGACTATAGCACTTCAGACAAAACCATTTCAGGGGAAGTTTTCTACGGTCATCGTGTTTATATTGTGTAAGTTAGGCGTAAATCTGTGAACATTTCTGATTTTCGAGAATTAGTGTCTACAAAAATGTTCTGATTTTTTTTTAAACAAAAGGTCATGCCTATTTGTTTCCGCAAATGATCGACGTCTCGCAGCAACTTCGGGAAAATCAAAAGTACAATGATGAAGAAAAATGATTCTCTAGCTACACACAAGTTACAACAGATTTTAGAAATACTTTGGTTGCAAAAATTAACCAAGCGGTTGCTGTGTTATGCTTGGTAGGCCTACAGTTCGTCCATCTCCGTGTGGAATATACAGTGAATTTACCACTAAAAATTATGACGCTGGCAAAGGGCAGGCTTTAATTTGTGGGCGACAAACAGCACCAGTAGCACACGTTTATTAGAATACAATTTTAAACAAATAGTATCCCCATGAACAGTAGACAGTTTCACAAATCTGTCTCGCAAACACGAACCTGGACACGATCGAACTTCTTTTATTTCAGTATATTTAGCAGGCATCGCATTTTCATTATTCCCGGTCCGGCACACGCAAAATTCTGCAAAATGTGTGAAATGCCGTGCGGCACGTACAGAAACGGTCTCGAAATCGGTCGGAAAATTGCACTTTCTCTAAGAATGTAAGTCAGTCATTGTACCCAGCTAAAACCTCGATAGGCTACTCTTGTACCTCAGATGTATTTGTGGCCATTTTGAGATTACAACAGTTGCTTTTTGGGGGCGTGTGTGGATCGGGAATTCCACCGCGGGGCGCGGGCCGCGCCAAGTATGTCTATAGCTCGGCAGCGGACAATCTGAGCCGTTCTTTTAAATTTTACGTTTATGATTCTCCCCAATTTGTAACACACTTGATTCGGGTATAACGTATATACAAGTGGCTATCTTTTTTGGAGGATATATGGGACCATGATTTAGTAGGAAGGAAATAACCCTAGTTGTGCAGGCACAGAAAGTTGCCAGGCTGGCATGCTCATTATGTGGAACTCTGTTGACCTCTATAATGCATATGTATAAGCTTAGGTTAGAGGTCACACAGTGTCACATACCAACGTTCGACAAATGTCCCAAGACGATACTGGAGACTGGTGTGTATGGCGCCCTCTCTTGGCGATTGTCGGTGAGTGTTGGTTATCGCGCAGTATCGTCTTGCACCAAGACTATAGCTTTGCTCGCGGACTTAGAAGGAACGGATGAAAATGGCGCGCGCGATGCGTGCTTCCCGTGTGTGTTTTGCTCAGCTCCGCATATGCGGTTGTTTGGATGCGTCATAGTGTGAACCACCAGTGAAGACGTTAGTGTGTTTCGTGATGATTCATGGAAGATACACCACAAAGAAACAAAATGGATACAACTTATTCATCCATCACGAAAAAAGCGACAAATCGCCATAACCGGTATCCGTTTTTATGCTACGCGTATGGAGGCCGATATCCGTTATTTACGCGTATGAAAACGTGTGTACTTCGGTTACGCATCACGAGAAGCGCATAGAGTTTTGACGTATCCGTATCGGTATCCGTGACGGTGCGAAACCTCCCTAATATGCACACGTGAGGGCGCGCGACGAATTTGTCTATGTGTAAGCTCACATGTATGCCTGGAATGAAGACTACGCACTCGACAACGTGTGCAAGACGGAGCCGTTAATCATTTTTGTGTTCTAAAAATAATAAGCAAGGGGAATGTTTTCTTCAATGAAATTTGGCACAAACACAAACAACTATCTCCCCAAACTGTGTGTTGGTTTCACAAGTCTGTTTAGCAACATGAACTACCTTTTTTAGGGTCATAAATCTCACTATCAAACAAACATATTGCTGCGCCCCACTATACATCTTTTACAAATCGTTTTAACAAATGCATATCGTCAGAAAAGTATGCTTTTTTGCACGCATCTATTAACAAAATGAATTGAACAATGTTGTGAGATTTTTCATGATGCGCCACTTCAGAGACGGCAAAAATCCGCTGTGAAACTAACCCCTTAATCTCTAGACTGGTCCGTGGGGGGTTTTGGAATTGACGACTTTTGGACACTAAAAACGATGGTTTTACGACTTTATTTACCTATTTTGTTTAAACCCTCACGTTTGGCAGTTACTAGAGACCCCCAATTTTGATTTATAGACAGAAAATCTTGAAATTTCCTTAAATAATTTAGTGTTTTTGGTGCGAAAACCGAGGACTGTCGAGAACCCCCCAAGGACCCGAACCCCCACCCCCCCCCCCCCCCCCCCCCAAGGACCAAACCCCACAACGACCAAATTCTGGAAATTCTCCATAGACTCGTGCACGACCCGAGCCCCCGTAGGACCACAATATATATGCAATCTTCTCTCCATTAGTGTACCCAGTGCGCGCGCGATGACGTCACTGATTTCCAAGTCCCTAACTTAGTGCATGGAGTTTCAACTCGCGAACGTGCATGATAGTTTTTCCATGATCAACCACCAAATTCTCTCCGAATTGTTCGACCGTGACCGGTCGAGATGTCTTAAAACGGGACGACTGTCGCTGTCACTTGTTCACTGTATACCGTGTACACTGCGCTGGTGCCTGGAGTGTGTTTTTCAGTTGTGAATTTATGCCACTTAAACCACGAATTAGCAAACCCGGACCGCTGGCAACATAGAGCTTACTATACTATTTTTACCTTCATTATATTACTTACTTTATTTTTACGAGTAATTTGTTGCTCATATACACAGCAATCTTTCGCGATCCATCGATGAAAATCATGATTGTTGCTGGCCGGCCGGCGCCGCGCCATACACGAAAAGGACATTTCAGTCTGGCTCTCTGACATGACGTTTAAATGTCGTATATTTATATTTCACAGGCCTGGATCCCAGACTTAAGGGCCAATCATCAGAGTGGTCGATTTTATAGCAGGAAATGCACAAGAAAAATAAACACATCAACGATTTAAATTTTGAAACTAGAAGAATTTATTCTACTACAGCATAATGTTAAAACATTTTAAATGTTATGAGCTACAATTCTGATGGTTGCATAATGTATACATTGACAATGTGCTTCAATTTTCATAAACCACGCACCCCACAAACAATGGTATGGTCTGTCGCGAAGTAACAATCGGTTTCCTGTTTAATGGCGACGCACTCGTTGTGAATCCGGGAAAAACAAAGTAGTTCCAGCGTCAAAAACCGACAAAAACGCGAAAAGGACCCTCAGAATTTCTTTTTAACATCGATTTCTACTTTCAACAATAACTAAGGACTCAACTTGTTAAGGTCTGGTTAAGTATTAAATTCCTACACGGACGACGAAATTCCGACTGACCTATAGTACATAGTGTGTCCACTCCAGGCCTTGGTACATAGAAATATTAAAAATAATTATAAAGACACGATTACAAATCTGAATTTATTTCTCCATTATCATTAAATTATTATATATATATTTTTTGTAAAGGTTCTTGGAAATTCTCGACTATATCCCGATCCTGACCTATCACGAACGGGTTACCACGCGCATTGTTCCCGAGTCGCCAAAAAATACTTTGTCACGATCCAATTAAGCTTATGCTATTTGTTGGTTTTCAGGGCCAATCGCCGTTGAAAAGCAGATCGCCCTTGGAAAATAAATGTAAATAAAACGAAAAGGGATTTTTCAATGTCTGTAGTTATAAGCCTGCAAATCAGAAAATACATGTGTACACATATATTTCGCAAATGTACGAATACGGGTTACAAATGCGGATATAATAACGGTAAACCGTTCAAATACCGATATGATAATGGTAAACCGTTTACGTTGATGCACACACCCATGCACACAGTAAACATTTCACACTGATAGTGCACATTTTTTTCCGCATGTCTTTGAATTGTGCTCTGCGTTCGGATTGTGTTTTCAGGTGATTTGTAAATGTTACGTTCGAAAGAAAATCGGGGAAAAAAATCCAATTCAGCTTTTTTTTTTAGGTTGTGACCAATTTCTAGTTCTGCTTAGAAACTACAAAAACACCAAAGTGGGTAACAGAAAATAATAATTAAAAAAAAAGTTAAAAAAATAAAAATTTTGAGGTGTTTTGGCTTACCCGTTGGAGTAGACAACGCAAAAACTATATAGACTTTGAGGCACACAAGCGGGAGAGACACCCATCGGTCACCCGTGCCGTCCCGGTACATTTTGCCACGGTCGCTGGTGATACGTTCCTCCCTGGAGTTTTTACGAAACACGAATTAGAGACTGTTCCGGTTTATAAAATCGACTGATTGAAGAAACTTTGCACTGTAGTTCTCACCCATATAATTCCATATACAGCACAGATAGTGATAGCCACATGCGAAAGTTTGTTCAGTATAAGTTAAATTCCAGTAGTACTAGTAGGCTAAACAGTCGATGTAAAAAAAATCTGTTTTCTGAGCTATACATTCCCACAATGGCGTTGAAGATGACACGGTTGTTGCTAAAACGTCCGAGTCTGCGCGGAAAGTGTTTTGAGGTGAACGGCCACCACACGAGTGAAAAATTAATGCATATAGCGGTGGTTGAGTGAGCATTATGGAAAACAATGGAGACCCGAAGTGTGCGTGTTGCCATTAGTAACTGGCTCGAAACATTGAGGTTTTGGCTGAAGCGTCCATTGTAAAAGCACAGGAACACCATCGATATATATACACTGGATGAAGCAACGACGTCTAAAATCAAAGCCACCGTCCGCCATTGTACAAAATACAATGCCCCCAAATACATAGTCCATGCACGTGTTTTAAGTGGAATGCAAGCGATCGCATGGACCATGGAGCAGTCTAGGCCAAGCATTGTTTGTGGGGTGCACTGCGAGGGGAATTTGGCAGAAAACGCACCATTTCACTGCTGGTGAAGAGACTAAAGTTCCCCGTACGCATGTGCTATACAATGCGCTGTACATGTGCATGTAGATTGTGTACGTACGTACGTACGTATTGTACATGTATTATAATAAGATAAATTTCATGATTGATTAGAAAGGGAAAAAAAGAAGAACTGCATATACATATTAAAATATCAGCCAACGGATCAGTGCATATTTTTTATGTTGAATGAATGGGGAAATATTTTTGTAAAAAAAAAACACCATCGATCGACAACAGTCCCCCAAAGTATGTATAAGCCCATAGGCCATGGAGCTATGATATAGGCCTAAGGCATTTCCTTCATCCATGTACATGTATAAGGCATGGAGCTCCATGTACATGGGTCTTTCTATAAATTAGGGGTCCATTGTTGGTGTCCCCCGTTACATTTTACATCTTGTTTTTGTAAATTCAGGACACGTTATTTAAATACTTTCCATCTCAAAGAGTGAGTACATAAAGTACAATTCATACAAAATGGTTTAAAAGCCATTTTAATGATTTTTGTACGAAAAATAACACATAGCAGGTGTAACGGGGGACACCAAATGTCACACTTTTGGACCTCTAATTTATAGAAAGACCCCTAAGGTAACTCTGTTTCCAAAACTTTTATTTTTTTTCCCTTGAAACGCTCGTTTCGATCGTTCTATCGAAACGTTTCGATCGTTCTTTCAAAACGACGTTTCATTCGTTCTTTCGAAACGCGCGTTTCGGTCGCTAGTTCTTTCGAAACGACGTTTCGATCGTTCTTTCGAAACGACGTTTCAGTCGTTCTTTTGAAACGCGCTTTTCGATCGTTCTTTCGAAACGACGTTTCGATCGTTCTTTCGTAATGACGTTTCGATCGTTCTTTCGAAACACTTTTTGATTGTTTTTTTTTTTTTAAATGCTATAGGCCTAATTTGCCCCTTGATGAAGCACTTTTTGTTACCTAAAGTCACTTTTCAAACGTTCCCTCCAAACACCTTTTCAATCACTTCTTCTAAATACTCCGAAAATTCTGATGTTGAGAATTGTAAAATTCTTTAAAATTACCCAGTAAAAACATCAGTCATGTTAGTAGGTGCATATTTGATATGGAAAAACCCCGTTGAGAGTGGGAAAATATAAAAGACTTTCACAGGGAACACATATTTTTCAGCCTACGTTGTAGTATCATTAAACTATGTTTTGCATACAAGATCTCGAAGCCAAGATCGGCTACCCCTCATTTATTTTTTCTGTGGTGAAAAGTCACCGGTATCATGGTCGACAGACACGCGGTTTGCAATCATTGGTTTATGGGGCTTATTACGCATGCGCGACTTTTTCGTATAGTCTTTGTACGTGCGCTTTGTACAGTGGTGTAAAAAAAAATGCGCGGCCGGCGCATGGCTTCAATATTCTCGTATAGCCAACTGCTTTTGTATACTTCATTCAGTGATTATATATCGATGACAGGAACACGGGTCAGTGATCTTTTAGTACAGATCCATTGCCCAGGCAACTATATAAAAAAAAGCTGACGTATATTGACTTCGGCAGTCGATAGAGAAATGTCACCAATAAGGTTATTTGGTCTACACTAAAACCAGGAAATTGTTTCCCTGCGCTTTAGAAATGGACGTTTCTGATTACCAGTGAATGTATAGACCCAGTTATAGCAACTGTCGTCCTACTTTTAACAGTTTCTTCCCTTTTCCCACCAAAGATTCGTGCCAAGTAATATAGACCATAGAAAATATTACTGGGTCTGCATACATGTAGAATAATTAAATAATATTTTTCAAGAAATTGGATTTCAATCTAACTTAACAGGAAATTTTCAATCTCTAATTTGGACGTGGAAACAAAAAGGTTGGTGTAATCACTGCACTAATTTATGGAACCGGATAAATTAGTTTACAAAACATCGATCGTTTTTTGACGATATTCTCGAAAATATACGGATTGAGGGCGCGAAATTTCAGAATGGCAATGAGACAAATATGACAAATTATACGGTAGGCCTATCAAAATCTCAACACCCATGGGAAAAATAGGGGGAGGGGGATTTCCAAAATGTGATGTTGGCACGCTCCTTTAAAGGGCTTATTTCCAAAAATAATATAACATTGACGACGACAACAACAACATTTTGGAAAAAAATTATTAATTTATTAACAAAATAAAACATTAAAAAATAATAATAAATAAAAAATAAAATTACAATAAATTTAGTTCGTTCACTTTATTATATGGCGCCACTTGCTTCCTGAATTGTAATTTATTAACGGCATTATATTTTGCATCAACCCGTAATTGTTCCTAGTATACAAATAATGAAGAAAAAAAAGTGATGCCTGGTGTCCATTACGCCCGTTGCACAATACGACACGAAGAACCTTGCAATAAACCGTGAAATTCAGCGGGTATACTTGTTTTTCTTTGTGTGAGTATAATAAATCTATAGCTAAAAATGCAGGTATTAATCGCTAGTTTCAGTATGAAATGACATCTTGTTTTTCATTTTAAAATAATTATCTCAATGTGTATAGGTCATTCCATGAAGCTGCGATACCTACATGTATTTGACGTGCTAGTCAATCATGGTCGTTGAGCATGCACTGTATTCAATACATAACTCGAGCTTTTGTTGTATTCATGTTTATGTATAACGTCTGTCGCTCTACCTGGCCTGATATTCCGTCTCCCCAATTTTGACCCTGGCAAGATTTTTGCACCTATTAATCCCATATAAGTATACTCAGATATTCAAAAATTCCAAATCTGGCGCCTGTTTTACAGCTAAACTTCAAGTCTTACTTTTACACATGTAATAAAATTCTTTACACTGATAGACTTGTCCAGGTCTGACATCCCGTGTTTTAGTCTGTGGTGTGGTGCGTGCAGCGCGCCCTTTGGACTGGTGGCCTGTCAAATATCTTTTCTTCCGTCTTGGAAGACTTTCTGAGACAGAGGAAACGGAAGAAAACAGATTGGACAGGCCACCGGTCCGGAGGGCGCACTGAGCGCTGCGCGTTGCAGACCGAGCACGGCAGGTCATACTTGGGCAAGTCTACGCCCAGTTATTGGCGGACGGCCAATAATTCGAAATATTGACAGTAATTGTTCGATAACTAAACCATCGATTTTGTTTCGTTGATGTCTCATTTGAAAGCGAATAACTTTTATGTTTCTAACAAAGTGCCATACTCAAAACACACGGACTGTATATCTTTAACCACTCGCCTAAAACGTCCGATTTTACACTGCAGAAACGTTGAGTAAAATCTTACTCAACATTTTACTCAACGTTGTCTAAGTATGCAATCGAGCAGTTGTTGAGTAATAAAATGTACAACCCTGTTGGTTAAAATTAATTTAACCAACAGTTAATTTAACCAACGTAAATCTAGTACTCAACAGTTGCGTAATTCTAGTACTCAACAGTTGGGTAATTCTACTACTCAACAGTTGGGCTTTCTTTTACTCATATGTTGATCATTGTGTAACCGGCAACTGTTGAGCATTTCTATCTACGGAAGCGTAGAAGGGACATAATTTTGACTTCTAGCACAAGTCAAAATTATGACTCGTAAGTTATAATTTAATTATGACTTACTTTTTTATTCATGACCTGGTATCCAATGAACAACTGTTGATAAATTTGTTATGTGTGTATAATTTCTATGTATTGTTAAGTGATTTCAATTGAAAGGCTAGGGACCGGAATTTAGATATGGTAAAATAGTTGGGTAAAATTATTTTACATGTCATTTTGTGTATAATGTGTGGTATTGTAGCCTCTTGTTGGGTTTCGAACCTTTTACTATATAAATGTGCTGTTTATGCACACTTTTACCCATTTCTTTATCGGGCAATTTCACGCTGTGGTTGTTACTGACCAAGGTCAAACGTCCTCCAAGTCGGTTCAGAGAACATGAAGACACATCTTACAGAGTTGAGGCTTGTTCGTGTAGTGGAGTGTCCTCCACTGGCTGTAACACACCGGACTGGGTACGTTTGGGTGGGCTTGTACTACGTGTGAAGAAAGTTGTACTTTTTATCTTAAATACACTGCAAAAACTGTGGTGTTAAATAACACCAGTGGGTGTTGTCTTATATAGATACCAATCCTGGTGTTAAATTTTAACACCACAAGTGTGCATTTATTACAAATGTGGTGTTAAAAGTAACACCCATGGTGTTAAGTTTTAACACCAGACTTGGTATCTATATAAGACAACACCACTGGTGTTAATTTAACACCACGGTTTTTGCAGTGTAACTTTGCAATTTTCTGACGGAAACAAGGCCTGATAAATGTTTTTGAGCGAGTTTTATCAGCTTTTTCATAGAGAGCAAGATTTAAAATTCATACGAAAAACAAAAGTCAATTTGTACCTCTTGGTTGCAAACATTAGGGGGATCCTGCAGCTCGCACATTCCACCACTGTCTCCAGCAATGTATTATTATTGAAGCAGGTCAAATAAAAATAACGAATTCTGAAATTGACCTATTTTTGTGTGGCTTTTAAACTCTCAGCCTCTTGGAAAAACCTGATTAAACTCGCTTTAAAAAATGTGTCAAGCCTTGTTTAGGGGAGAGTGGGGTTAGTTGGAACATATTTTACAAAATCGTCTTCTTCTTTCGTATGATCCCCTAAAGGGATCTGGTTGCTGAGATTAGCCGACTTAAGTCGTTGCCCTGTAGCCACCTAACAAAATCGTCTATAAAACACTAACATAATTTATTAAAGAAAAAACAACTATACCACTTTAAGCATACATTATTTGGGCTACAATGGAGCCTATAAAATGTTGGGACTCGTCGATGGTTTCTCGTATAATCCACCTTGAACATGACCATGTCAGCTGTTCCGACTTACCCCACCTATGGGGTAAGTTGAAACATGGTATGGGGTTAGTTGAAACACGGTATGTGGTCATTTAAAAACTGTACTATAACTTATGTCATCACCCTAATTAGCAAGGCAGACACTTAATCTGTAATTTGGGGCGGTAATTAACTTTACATTTTGAAGTTTTGATCTTCATGAACTTTATCTTGCATCCATTCCTCAGCCATACACTTCACAGATGCAAAATATGCCTGGCCTATATACATTTGAACTAGATACATGTATAAACCAAATAATTGTGTAACTAGATATAAGCCAAATAAATGTGTAACTAGATATAAGCCAAATAGTTGTGTAACTAGATATAAACCAAATAAATGTGTAACTAGATATAAACCAAATAATTGTGTAACTAGATATAAACCAAATAAATGTGTAACTAGATATAAACCAAATAATTGTGTAACTAGATATAAGCCAAATAGTTGTGTAACTAGATATAAGCCAAATAAATGTGTAACTAGATATAAGCCAAATAGTTGTGTAACTAGATATAAGCCAAATAGTTGTGTAACTAGATATAAACCAAATAATTGTGTAACTAGATATAAACCAAATAAATGTGTAACTAGATATAAACCAAATAATTGTGTAACTAGATATAAGCCAAATAGTTGTGTAACTAGATATAAGCCAAATAAATGTGTAACTAGATATAAGCCAAATAGTTGTGTAACTAGATATAAGCCAAATAGTTGTGTAACTAGATATAAGCCAAATAGTTGTGTAACTAGATATAAACCAAATAAATGTGTAACTAGATATAAACCAAATAATTGTGTAACTAGATATAAACCAAATAATTGTGTAACTAGATATAAGCCAAATAAATGTGTAACTAGATATAAGCCAAATAGTTGTGTAACTAGATATAAACCAAATAAATGTGTAACTAGATATAAACCAAATAATTGTGTAACTAGATATAAACCAAATAAATGTGTAACTAGATATAAACCAAATAATTGTGTAACTAGATATAAGCCAAATAGTTGTGTAACTAGATATAAGCCAAATAAATGTGTAACTAGATATAAGCCAAATAGTTGTGTAACTAGATATAAGCCAAATAGTTGTGTAACTAGATATAAGCCAAATAAATGTGTAACTAGATATAAGCCAAATAAATGTGTAACTAGATATAAGCCAAATAAATGTGTAACTAGATATAAGCCAAATAGTTGTGTAACTAGATATAAGCCAAATAGTTGTGTAACTAGATATAAGCCAAATAGTTGTGTAACTAGATATAAGCCAAATAGTTGTGTAACTAGATATAAGCCAAATAAATGTGTAACTAGATATAAGCCAATTATTCAAAGACCAACACAGAAATAAAGCTATGTGACACCGATCTTTGCATTCTGGCAGTTATTTGAATCGTTTCGTCGAATCATCGGTGAATCTTCGTAGAACGAAGCAATTTCCTAGTAATATGAACAAGGTCTTAGCGTGTTTACTAAGTGAACTGTTTTTCACTTTGCAAAATTATTGTGCCAAAGATGCATATAGATTAAATTTCCATTTGGAAGTTGCAGTGCGATGTTGTAATTTTACCGGAAAAGAGCTTTGTACATGTATATGTAATTTGCTGATAATGCTGTTCATTAGAGTCGGTTGGTTAAGTCTGCGGTAGATTGCAAAAGTAATCGTAATGTATCCAAATTCGTGGATGTTTCTTGTGACATTGCCTATAGTGATGAGCTATTTCATTCACCTGTTACTTTGAATTTGATTTCTATGGTTGGAATTCATTTTGCATATATTGTTGCTAGGTAGGACAAGCCCCGGACGCGTGTTTTGTTTTTGTTTTACACCGCAGCGTGGGGTACATGTACACCCCAATTTTTCAAACCGAATAGAGTCTACTAAGTTTCCAATGACCGATACTTCTCAAGTGACAATCTTGGAAATAGTCAGAACTCTTATTCTCACTATTGGAGAAAAAGAAGCAACCGAGAAATTTCCAAAAATTTCGAACCAGGGACCTTATGATTGCAAGTCGAGCTCTCTTCTAACCAGATCACGAAACTGGTTGCAAACCGACCGCATTCAAAACCCTAAATTCCTTAAAAATAACCAACCCTTAACCCTATCAAGACGCTACAAAGGTACAACATCCCTAATTTTCTCCTCGCAGTGGTGTAAAAAAAAGAAATTACGCGCGCCGCGGACAAGCTTTGTGGTCATTAAAAGCAACCTTTGTTATTAAAGTCTGCATATATGTCGAAATCAGGCCCCCGACTTTACCTTTTATAGAATTGTATTAACATCGTATGCCCCACATATTGGACATTTGTCATAACCCTGTCGATTAAAAAGCAGTGTGATTAGCTGATAATGATAATTATGCTGTGATCCGCATTGCAGTTGTATTTATTTTAGAAACTATCAGAATAATAAATTATATGGATGATTGTTCCCATTTCGATCATAGAGTCGTTCATTTCTTCGCAAAATTGCGAGAATATGGTTGTCAAAAATAGCCTGGGCTGCGTTCCACATACGCGAACGTTTGCAAACGTTGGCAACGTTGGCCAACAATTTTGAGTGGAACGTATAATAATGTGCGCCACCAACGTTCGTCAACGTTGGCCAACGAACTTTTGTTTTGTTCGCGATGTTTGCGAGTCATTTAAAAATGGCAAACGCGACATGAAATATGACAGACAATGGTTTGCAGTTTGGAAAATAACAAATAAATTGCACCTGTCGTGGTTGTCTGCCTTATTGCTGGCGATACACAATCAATATCAACGTGTCGCATTTCCTCAAAAATTTAGTAAGCAGCCTAGCAGAGAGCCACATAACAACGTCGATACGACTGCTGTGACTGTGGGCGCCGCCATCTTGACAATTTATTTTGGCAAACGATCCATTCACATTGAGCAAACGTTGGCGCCAACGTTAACGAACCGTTCACGTGCTTGGAACGCAGCCCCAGTTGTTGGCGAACGATGCAAATGTTCGCGTGTTTGGAACGCAGCCGTGGACTCGCTCAGACGTCATGACGTCACGTTGAGCCTTTGCACATGCGTGAGGTTTCTTCTCCACTACTGAAATAAACTCTTGGTGGCGCCCTAGGTCAAAATTGGGCCCAGTTCTTTTCAAACATTAGATTGGTTCCCGATCCCTATAGATTGGTTCGCTTATTGCGAAAATATAGGGATCGGTAAAGGGCAGCCATGACGGGCAGAATTCTGCCCGTCACGTGGTTATTATTATTATGTTTTTAGTAAGTGCACAGATTTTGCATTGACATTTGTAACTTGGCCGTGCGTGTCGAACATATCCATTTATGTATATAAAGTACATTGCCTAAAACAAAGGGCTTGGCCAATTTTTTAACATAAAAACACAATGCTCACGCGCAAAGACGACCAATTACAGATCAAGATGAAGCGCCCTTTACCTGTCCTTATATTCTCCTGTGTGGAATATGTGGACGGGAACGGAATCTCGACCAGCTGCTGTTTACTGCGAAGTCAAGGATCAAAATATGTGATTTTGTGTGACGTTTTATATTCAGACGCCCAGCCTTTTGAGTGTAACCAATGCGTACCGAACTGCCCGAGTCTCTGTCCGGTCGCATGTAGAGCCAACGCCGCTGCCCAGATCGTATCTTCCGCACCAGAAATCGCTTTGAAACCAGAAATCCAGACAATCAGAAATTGCACCAGAAATCGCTTTGAAACTAGATGGAATTAGATGGAAAACAACACACAAGCTCGTCACTGCACTGTGACTTCATAATGATATTGGATTTTGGAGATGCTGTACTGCGGCGCTCTGTGAGTGCTATCCTACTTGTTAGATACCGAGATAATTTATCTCACCAAGTTGACTTATAACGTGGATTGTGTCGACTTGGCGAAATACTAAGTCGACTTGGCGAGATACGTTTTGTTGCCAAGTGGACTTCCCTTCCCTTGGACTTCCCTTGCCACAAGAGGTGGTCATACGTTACATCTCTTAGCCTCTGTCGGGCTGTCAAAAATTAAAAATGTATTTATTTTAGTACAGAACGACAATCTATTTTTGAACAGTTTAGTGAAATTTGCAAAATGTTCACATATCTGCAAGAGCCGTATACGTTGTTCTGTTGACATCCGGCGGTAAGCTCAGACTGTGCACTCCAATATGATTGGCCACTGCAGTCTGAATTTGCTCCTGGGAACAGTCGATTGAATTATCTTGTTCTCGCAACCTATTCCAGTTAAAATATCCTGTTACAAACATAAATTACACCATGGATATTGAAAGAATTAAAGTGCACCCAAAATGCACCCATGCACCGAAAAACTGATGTTGTGAATCACGAAAAACTAGCCGTCTATTTAGCAAGAATAACATAATACAAATCATAATGCAAATCCCAATCAATGAGGAGCAACTTCAATACCGTGTCTATAGCTCAATTGGCTGGATGCCTGCACGTTAAACAGAAGGTCCGCGGTTCGAATCCCGGTGAAGCCAGGTTGATTTTCACTGCATCCAGATTTCCCAGAGTTAGTTTCGTCAGTTCAGAAATGGAGTCTCATACAATGCCAATCTCAAAGATTAATAAATTACATGCCGGGAAAGGTGTTTTGTGGGAAGCGTGACGTAGTTGCCATGGAAACGGCAAAATATAAAATTTATACCTGGTATAATCCACACGTATTTGGCGCCAAAAAGCCCTTGGTGGTAAGCTGCGCAGAATACCTTTATTGCTTGGTCGTCATAAAAGCCGCCAACTATGATGCGAGCTCCGGATTTCTACAGAAAGAACCGTTATGAAGATGTAAGTTTTTCCTCAAAACTTCAAATCTGCATATCTCAAATTATTTAATTTTTCTTAGAAGTTATCGCTCTGAAACCTGGGCGAATAGGTTTCAAATGGAGTAATTTTCGTTAGGAGTAATTTCTCAGACATTTTCGAAAAAGGCAATTTTGATGTTTTCAAATTTTGGCCAAACATTTTAGGATTCAAAAATTGCAGGAAATGTTCCTTAGAGCCCACAGATGATATTTCCTGAATTTGACCTTGACTGTTCATCCAGAAAATGAAATATGAAATCTTAAAATTTGCATATTTTGATGAAAAATACTAAATTTTTGGCCATGAAATCAATTTTTCTTGGCAATTAGCTCTGAAAACTGCCAAAATGGCTTTCAAAACTGGCTAAATTTTCGTCTGAGACATTTTCAAAAATGACAATTTTTTGCCAAGTTTGAGAAAAATCACTGATATTTTCAATTTTTGGCCAAAAATTTTAGGATTCAAAAATTGCAGGAAATGTTCCTTAGAGCCCACAGATGGGTGTTCCTTAGAGCCCACAGATGATATTTCCTGAATTTGACCTTGACTGTTCATCCAGAAAATGAAATATGAAATTTTAAAATTTTCAGATTTTAATGAAAAATATCAATTTTTTGTGGCAATTAGCTCTGAAAACTGCCCCAATAGCTTTCAAACGGGCTGAATTTTCGTTAGGAGTCATTTCTAAGACATTTTCAAAAACGTCAATTTTTGGCCAATTTTGATAAAAGTCGATGGACTAACCCCTTGTGATTTTTTCAATTTTTGGCCAAAATTTTACGATTTAGATTTTCCTTAAAATTGCAGGAAATGTTGCTTAGGACCCATATATGATATTCCTTGAATTTAACATTGACTGGTCATCCAGAAAATAAAAGATGAAATTTTGAAAAAAAAATTGGAATTTTGAGAAAATTTGTTGAATATTTGCCAAATTGTCCATTTTTCTTAGAAATAAGGTTCCAGACAGGCTAAATTTTCATTATGAGTCATTTCTAAGACATTTTCAAAAACGTCAATTTTTGGCCAATTTTGATAAAAATCGATGGACTAACCCCTTGTGATTTTTTCAATTTTTGGCCAAACATTTTATGATTTAGATTTTCCTTAAAATTGCAGGAAATGTTGCTTAGGACCCATAGATGATATTCCTTGAATTTAACATTGACTGGTCATCCAGAAAATAAAAGATGAAATTTTGAAAATAAATTGGAATTTTGAGAAAATTTGTTGAATATTTGCCAAATTGTCCATTTTTCTTAGAAATAAGGTTCCAGACAGGCTAAATTTTCATTATGAGTCATTTCTAAGACATTTTCAAAAACGTCAATTTTTGGCCAATTTTGATAAAAATCGATGGACTAACCCCTTGTGATTTTTTCAATTTTTGGCCAAAATTTTAGGATTTAGATTTTCCTTAAAATTGCAGGAAATGTTGCTTAGGACCCATAGATGATATTCCTTGAATTTAACATTGACTGGTCATCCAGAAAATAAAAGATGAAATTTGGAAAAAAAATTGGAATTTTGAGAAAATTTGTTGAATATTTGCCAAATTGTCCATTTTTCTTAGAAATAAGGTTCCAGACAGGCTAAATTTTCATTATGAGTCATTTCTAAGACATTTTCAAAAACGTCAATTTTTGGCCAATTTTGTGATTTTTTCAATTTTTGGCCAAACATTTTTTGATTTAGATTTTCCTTAAAATTGCAGGAAATGTTGCTTAGGACCCATAGATGATATTCCTTGAATTTAACATTGACTGGTCATCCAGAAAATAAAAGATGAAATTTTGAAAAAAAATTGGAATTTTGAGAAAATTTGTTGAATATTTGCCAAATTGTCCATTTTTCTTAGAAATAAGGTTCCAGACAGGCTAAATTTTCATTATGAGTCATTTCTAAGACATTTTCAAAAACGTCAATTTTTGGCCAATTTTGATAAAAATCGATGGACTAACCCCTTGTGATTTTTTCAATTTTTGGCCAAACATTTTATGATTTAGATTTTCCTTAAAATTGCAGGAAATGTTGCTTAGGACCCATAGATGATATTCCTTGAATTTAACATTGACTGGTCATCCAGAAAATAAAAGATGAAATTTTGAAAATAAATTGGAATTTTGAGAAAATTTGTTGAATATTTGCCAAATTGTCCATTTTTCTTAGAAATAAGGTTCCAGACAGGCTAAATTTTTATTATGAGTCATTTCTAAGACATTTTAAAAAACGTCAATTTTTGGCCAATTTTGATAAAAATCGATGGACTAACCCCTTGTGATTTTTTCAATTTTTGGCCAAACATTTTATGATTTAGATTTTCCTTAAAATTGCAGGAAATGTTGCTTAGGACCCATAGATGATATTCCTTGAATTTAACATTGACTGGTCATCCAGAAAATAAAAGATGAAATTTTGAAAATAAATTGGAATTTTGAGAAAATTTGTTGAATATTTGCCAAATTGTCCATTTTTCTTAGAAATAAGGTTCCAGACAGGCTAAATTTTCATTATGAGTCATTTCTAAGACATTTTCAAAAACGTCAATTTTTGGCCAATTTTGATAAAAATCGATGGACTAACCCCTTGTGATTTTTTCAATTTTTGGCCAAAATTTTAGGATTTAGATTTTCCTTAAAATTGCAGGAAATGTTGCTTAGGACCCATAGATGATATTCCTTGAATTTAACATTGACTGGTCATCCAGAAAATAAAAGATGAAATTTGGAAAAAAAATTGGAATTTTGAGAAAATTTGTTGAATATTTGCCAAATTGTCCATTTTTCTTAGAAATAAGGTTCCAGACAGGCTAAATTTTCATTATGAGTCATTTCTAAGACATTTTCAAAAACGTCAATTTTTGGCCAATTTTGTGATTTTTTCAATTTTTGGCCAAACATTTTTTGATTTAGATTTTCCTTAAAATTGCAGGAAATGTTGCTTAGGACCCATAGATGATATTCCTTGAATTTAACATTGACTGGTCATCCAGAAAATAAAAGATGAAATTTTGAAAATAAATTGGAATTTTGAGAAAATTTGTTGAATATTTGCCAAATTGTCCATTTTTCTTAGAAATAAGGTTCCAGACAGGCTAAATTTTCATTATGAGTCATTTCTAAGACATTTTCAAAAACGTCAATTTTTACCCTTGTGATTTTTTCAATTTTTGGCCAAACATTTTATGATTTAGATTTTCCTTAAAATTGCAGGAAATGTTGCTTAGGACCCATAGATGATATTCCTTGAATTTAACATTGACTGGTCATCCAGAAAATAAAAGATGAAATTTTGAAAATAAATTGGAATTTTGAGAAAATTTGTTGAATATTTGCCAAATTGTCCATTTTTCTTAGAAATAAGGTTCCAGACAGGCTAAATTTTCATTATGAGTCATTTCTAAGACATTTTCAAAAACGTCAATTTTTGGCCAATTTTGATAAAAATCGATGGACTAACCCCTTCTGATTTTTTCAATTTTTGGCCAAAATTTTACGATTTAGATTTTCCTTAAAATTGCAGGAAATGTTGCTTAGGACCCATAGATGATATTCCTTGAATTTAACATTGACTGGTCATCCAGAAAATAAAAGATGAAATTTTGAAAAATAAATTGGAATTTTGAGAAAATTTGTTGAATATTTGCCAAATTGTCCATTTTTCTTAGAAATAAGGTTCCAGACAGGCTAAATTATCATTATGAGTCATTTCTAAGACATTTTCAAAAACGTCAATTTTTGGCCAATTTTGATAAAAATCGATGGACTAACCCCTTGTGATTTTTTCAATTTTTGGCCAAAATTTTACGATTTAGATTTTCCTTAAAATTGCAGGAAATGTTGCTTAGGACCCATAGATGATATTCCTTGAATTTAACATTGACTGGTCATCCAGAAAATAAAAGATGAAATTTTGAAAAAAAATTGGAATTTTGAGAAAATTTGTTGAATATTTGCCAAATTGTCCATTTTTCTTAGAAATAAGGTTCCAGACAGGCTAAATTTTCATTATGAGTCATTTCTAAGACATTTTCAAAAACGTCAATTTTTGGCCAATTTTGATAAAAATCGATGGACTAACCCCTTGTGATTTTTTCAATTTTTGGCCAAACATGTTACGATTTAGATTTTCCTTAAAATTGCAGGAAATGTTGCTTAGGACCCATAGATGATATTCCTTGAATTTAACATTGACTGGTCATCCAGAAAATAAAACATGAAATTTTGAAAAAAAATTGGAATTTTGAGAAAATTTGTTGAATATTTGCCAAATTGTCAATTTTTCTTAGAAATAAGGTTCCAGACAGGCTAAATTTTCATTATGAGTCATTTCTAAGACATTTTCAAAAACGTCAATTTTTGGCCAATTTTGTGATTTTTTCAATTTTTGGCCAAACATTTTTTGATTTAGATTTTCCTTAAAATTGCAGGAAATGTTGCTTAGGACCGATAGATGATATTCCTTGAATTTAACATTGACTGGTCATCCAGAAAATAAAAGATGAAATTTGGAAAAAAAAATGGAATTTTGAGAAAATTTGTTGAATATTTGCCAAATTGTCCATTTTTCTTAGAAATAAGGTTCCAGACAGGCTAAATTTTCATTATGAGTCATTTCTAAGACATTTTCAAAAACGTCAATTTTTGGCCAATTTTGATAAAAATCGATGGACTAACCCCTTGTGATTTTTTCAATTTTTGGCCAAACATTTTATGATTTAGATTTTCCTTAAAATTGCAGGAAATGTTGCTTAGGACCCATAGATGATATTCCTTGAATTTAACATTGACTGGTCATCCAGAAAATAAAAGATGAAATTTGGAAAAAAAATTGGAATTTTGAGAAAATTTGTTGAATATTTGCCAAATTGTCCATTTTTCTTAGAAATAAGGTTCCAGACAGGCTAAATTTTCATTATGAGTCATTTCTAAGACATTTTCAAAAACGTCAATTTTTGGCCAATTTTGATAAAAATCGATGGACTAACCCCTTGTGATTTTTTCAATTTTTAGCCAAAAGTTTACAATTTAGATTTTCCTTAAAATTGCAGGAAATGTTGCTTAGGACCCATAGATGATATTCCTTGAATTTAACATTGACTGGTCATCCAGAAAATAAAAGATGAAATTTTGAAAAAAAATTGGAATTTTGAGAAAATTTGTTGAATATTTGCCAAATTGTCCATTTTTCTTAGAAATAAGGTTCCAGACAGGCTAAATTTTCATTATGAGTCATTTCTAAGACATTTTCAAAAACGTCAATTTTTGGCCAATTTTGATAAAAATCGATGGACTAACCCCTTGTGATTTTTTCAATTTTTAGCCAAAAGTTTACAATTTAGATTTTCCTTAAAATTGCAGGAAATGTTGCTTAGGACCCATAGATGATATTCCTTGAATTTAACATTGACTGGTCATCCAGAAAATAAAAGATGAAATTTGGAAAAAAAAATGGAATTTTGAGAAAATTTGTTGAATATTTGCCAAATTGTCCATTTTTCTTAGAAATAAGGTTCCAGACAGGCTAAATTTTCATTATGAGTCATTTCTAAGACATTTTCAAAAACGTCAATTTTTGGCCAATTTTGATAAAAATCGATGGACTAACCCCTTGTGATTTTTTCAATTTTTAGCCAAAAGTTTACAATTTAGATTTTCCTTAAAATTGCAGGAAATGTTGCTTAGGACCCATAGATGATATTCCTTGAATTTAACATTGACTGGTCATCCAGAAAATAAAAGATGAAATTTGGAAAAAAAAATGGAATTTTGAGAAAATTTGTTGAATATTTGCCAAATTGTCAATTTTTCTTAGAAATAAGGTTCCAGACAGGCTAAATTTTCATTATGAGTCATTTCTAAGACATTTTCAAAAACGTCAATTTTTGGCCAATTTTGATAAAAATCGATGGACTAACCCCTTGTGATTTTTTCAATTTTTAGCCAAAAGTTTACAATTTAGGTTTTCCTTAAAATTGCAGGAAATGTTGCTTAGGACCCATAGATGATATTCCTTGAATTTAACATTGACTGGTCATCCAGAAAATAAAAGATGAAATTTTGAAAATAAATTGGAATTTTGAGAAAATTTGTTGAATATTTGCCAAATTGTCCATTTTTCTTAGAAATAAGGTTCCAGACAGGCTAAATTTTCATTATGAGTCATTTCTAAGACATTTTCAAAAACGTCAATTTTTGGCCAATTTTGATAAAAATCGATGGACTAACCCCTTGTGATTTTTTCAATTTTTAGCCAAAAGTTTACAATTTAGATTTTCCTTAAAATTGCAGGAAATGTTGCTTAGGACCCATAGATGATATTCCTTGAATTTAACATTGACTGGTCATCCAGAAAATAAAAGATGAAATTTTGAAAAAAAATTGGAATTTTGAGAAAATTTGTTGAATATTTGCCAAATTGTCCATTTTTCTTAGAAATAAGGTTCCAGACAGGCTAAATTTTCATTATGAGTCATTTCTAAGACATTTTCAAAAACGTCAATTTTTGGCCAATTTTGATAAAAATCGATGGACTAACCCCTTGTGATTTTTTCAATTTTTAGCCAAAAGTTTACAATTTAGATTTTCCTTAAAATTGCAGGAAATGTTGCTTAGGACCCATAGATGATATTTCTTGAATTTAACATTGACTGGTCATCCAGAAAATAAAAGATGAAATTTTGAAAATAAATTGGAATTTTGAGAAAATTTGTTGAATATTTGCCAAATTGTCCATTTTTCTTAGAAATAAGGTTCCAGACAGGCTAAATTTTCATTATGAGTCATTTCTAAGACATTTTCAAAAACGTCAATTTTTGGCCAATTTTGATAAAAATCGATGGACTAACCCCTTGTGATTTTTTCAATTTTTTGCCAAAATTTTACGATTTAGATTTGCCAAATTGTCCATTTTTCTTAGAAATAAGGTTCCAGACAGGCTAAATTTTCATTATGAGTCATTTCTAAGACATTTTCAAAAACGTCAATTTTTGGCCAATTTTGATAAAAATCGATGGACTAACCCCTTGTGATTTTTTCAATTTTTGGCCAAACATTTTATGATTTAGATTTTCCTTAAAATTGCAGGAAATGTTGCTTAGGACCGATAGATGATATTCCTTGAATTTAACATTGACTGGTCATCCAGAAAATAAAAGATGAAATTTTGAAAAAAAATTGGAATTTTGAGAAAATTTGTTGAATATTTGCCAAATTGTCCATTTTTCTTAGAAATAAGGTTCCAGACAGGCTAAATTTTCATTATGAGTCATTTCTAAGACATTTTCAAAAACGTCAATTTTTGGCCAATTTTGATAAAAATCGATGGACTAACCCCTTGTGATTTTTTCAATTTTTAGCCAAAAGTTTACAATTTAGATTTTCCTTAAAATTGCAGGAAATGTTGCTTAGGACCCATAGATGATATTCCTTGAATTTAACATTGACTGGTCATCCAGAAAATAAAAGATGAAATTTGGAAAAAAAATTGGAATTTTGAGAAAATTTGTTGAATATTTGCCAAATTGTCCATTTTTCTTAGAAATAAGGTTCCAGACAGGCTAAATTTTCATTATGAGTCATTTCTAAGACATTTTCAAAAACGTCAATTTTTGGCCAATTTTGATAAAAATCGATGGACTAACCCCTTGTGATTTTTTCAATTTTTGGCCAAAATTTTACGATTTAGATTTTCCTTAAAATTGCAGGAAATGTTGCTTAGGACCCATAGATGATATTCCTTGAATTTAACATTGACTGGTCATCCAGAAAATAAAAGATGAAATTTGGGAAAAAAAATGGAATTTTGAGAAAATTTGTTGAATATTTGCCAAATTGTCAATTTTTCTTAGAAATAAGGTTCCAGACAGGCTAAATTTTCATTATGAGTCATTTCTAAGACATTTTCAAAAACGTCAATTTTTGGCCAATTTTGATAAAAATCGATGGACTAACCCCTTGTGATTTTTTCAATTTTTAGCCAAAAGTTTACAATTTAGATTTTCCTTAAAATTGCAGGAAATGTTGCTTAGGACCCATAGATGATATTCCTTGAATTTAACATTGACTGGTCATCCAGAAAATAAAAGATGAAATTTTGAAAATAAATTGGAATTTTGAGAAAATTTGTTGAATATTTGCCAAATTGTCCATTTTTCTTAGAAATAAGGTTCCAGACAGGCTAAATTTTCATTATGAGTCATTTCTAAGACATTTTCAAAAACGTCAATTTTTGGCCAATTTTGATAAAAATCGATGGACTAACCCCTTGTGATTTTTTCAATTTTTGGCCAAAATTTTACGATTTAGATTTTCCTTAAAATTGCAGGAAATGTTGCTTAGGACCCATAGATGATATTCCTTGAATTTAACATTGACTGGTCATCCAGAAAATAAAAGATGAAATTTTGAAAAAAAATTGGAATTTTGAGAAAATTTGTTGAATATTTGCCAAATTGTCCATTTTTCTTAGAAATAAGGTTCCAGACAGGCTAAATTTTCATTATGAGTCATTTCTAAGACATTTTCAAAAACGTCAATTTTTGGCCAATTTTGATAAAAATCGATGGACTAACCCCTTGTGATTTTTTCAATTTTTGGCCAAAATTTTACGATTTAGATTTTCCTTAAAATTGCAGGAAATGTTGCTTAGGACCCATAGATGATATTCCTTGAATTTAACATTGACTGGTCATCCAGAAAATAAAAGATGAAATTTGGAGAAAAAAATTGGAATTTTGAGAAAATTTGTTGAATATTTGCCAAATTGTCCATTTTTCTTAGAAATAAGGTTCCAGACAGGCTAAATTTTCATTATGAGTCATTTCTAAGACATTTTCAAAAACGTCAATTTTTGGCCAATTTTGATAAAAATCGATGGACTAACCCCTTGTGATTTTTTCAATTTTTCGCCAAAAGTTTACAATTTAGATTTTCCTTAAAATTGCAGGAAATGTTGCTTAGGACCCATAGATGATATTCCTTGAATTTAACATTGACTGGTCATCCAGAAAATAAAAGATGAAATTTTGAAAAAAAATTGGAATTTTGAGAAAATTTGTTGAATAATTGCCAAATTGTCCATTTTTCTTAGAAATAAGGTTCCAGACAGGCTAAATTTTCATTATGAGTCATTTCTAAGACATTTTCAAAAACGTCAATTTTTGGCCAATTTTGATAAAAATCGATGGACTAACCCCTTGTGATTTTTTCAATTTTTAGCCAAAAGTTTACAATTTAGATTTTCCTTAAAATTGCAGGAAATGTTGCTTAGGACCCATAGATGATATTCCTTGAATTTAACATTGACTGGTCATCCAGAAAATAAAAGATGAAATTTGGGAAAAAAATTGGAATTTTGAGAAAATTTGTTGAATATTTGCCAAATTGTCAATTTTTCTTAGAAATAAGGTTCCAGACAGGCTAAATTTTCATTATGAGTCATTTCTAAGACATTTTCAAAAACGTCAATTTTTGGCCAATTTTGATAAAAATCGATGGACTAACCCCTTGTGATTTTTTCAATTTTTTGCCAAAATTTTACGATTTAGATTTTCCTTAAAATTGCAGGAAATGTTGCTTAGGACCCATAGATGATATTCCTTGAATTTAACATTGACTGGTCATCCAGAAAATAAAAGATGAAATTTGGAAAAAAAATTGGAATTTTGAGAAAATTTGTTGAATATTTGCCAAATTGTCCATTTTTCTTAGAAATAAGGTTCCAGACAGGCTAAATTTTCATTATGAGTCATTTCTAAGACATTTTCAAAAACGTCAATTTTTGGCCAATTTTGATAAAAATCGATGGACTAACTAACCCCTTGTGATTTTTTCAATTTTTGGCCAAAATTTTACGATTTAGATTTTCCTTAAAATTGCAGGAAATGTTGCTTAGGACCCATAGATGATATTCCTTGAATTTAACATTGACTGGTCATCCAGAAAATAAAAGATGAAATTTTGAAAAAAAATTGGAATTTTGAGAAAATTTGTTGAATATTTGCCAAATTGTCCATTTTTCTTAGAAATAAGGTTCCAGACAGGCTAAATTTTCATTATGAGTCATTTCTAAGACATTTTCAAAAACGTCAATTTTTGGCCAATTTTGATAAAAATCGATGGACTAACTAACCCCTTGTGATTTTTTCAATTTTTGGCCAAACATTTTATGATTTAGATTTTCCTTAAAATTGCAGGAAATGTTGCTTAGGACCCATAGATGATATTCCTTGAATTTAACATTGACTGGTCATCCAGAAAATAAAAGATGAAATTTGGAAAAAAAATTGGAATTTTGAGAAAATTTGTTGAATATTTGCCAAATTGTCCATTTTTCTTAGAAATAAGGTTCCAGACAGGCTAAATTTTCATTATGAGTCATTTCTAAGACATTTTCAAAAACGTCAATTTTTGGCCAATTTTGATAAAAATCGATGGACTAACCCCTTGTGATTTTTTCAATTTTTGGCCAAACATTTACGATTTAGATTTTCCTTAAAATTGCAGGAAATGTTGCTTAGGACCCATAGATGATATTCCTTGAATTTAACATTGACTGGTCATCCAGAAAATAAAAGATGAAATTTGGGAAAAAAATATGGAATTTTGAGAAAATTTGTTGAATATTTGCCAAATTGTCCATTTTTCTTAGAAATAAGGTTCCAGACAGGCTAAATTTTCATTATGAGTCATTTCTAAGACATTTTCAAAAACGTCAATTTTTGGCCAATTTTGATAAAAATCGATGGACTAACCCCTTGTGATTTTTTCAATTTTTGGCCAAACATTTTATGATTTAGATTTTCCTTAAAATTGCAGGAAATGTTGCTTAGGACCCATAGATGATATTCCTTGAATTTAACATTGACTGGTCATCCAGAAAATAAAAGATGAAATTTGGAGAAAAAAAATGGAATTTTGAGAAAATTTGTTGAATATTTGCCAAATTGTCCATTTTTCTTAGAAATAAGGTTCCAGACAGGCTAAATTTTCATTATGAGTCATTTCTAAGACATTTTCAAAAACGTCAATTTTTGGCCAATTTTGATAAAAATCGATGGACTAACCCCTTGTGATTTTTTCAATTTTTGGCCAAACATTTACGATTTAGATTTTCCTTAAAATTGCAGGAAATGTTGCTTAGGACCCATAGATGATATTCCTTGAATTTAACATTGACTGGTCATCCAGAAAATAAAAGATGAAATTTGGGAAAAAAATATGGAATTTTGAGAAAATTTGTTGAATATTTGCCAAATTGTCCATTTTTCTTAGAAATAAGGTTCCAGACAGGCTAAATTTTCATTATGAGTCATTTCTAAGACATTTTCAAAAACGTCAATTTTTGGCCAATTTTGATAAAAATCGATGGACTAACCCCTTGTGATTTTTTCAATTTTTAGCCAAAAGTTTACAATTTAGATTTTCCTTAAAATTGCAGGAAATGTTGCTTAGGACCCATAGATGATATTCCTTGAATTTAACATTGACTGGTCATCCAGAAAATAAAAGATGAAATTTGGAAAAAAAAATGGAATTTTGAGAAAATTTGTTGAATATTTGCCAAATTGTCCATTTTTCTTAGAAATAAGGTTCCAGACAGGCTAAATTTTCATTATGAGTCATTTCTAAGACATTTTCAAAAACGTCAATTTTTGGCCAATTTTGATAAAAATCGATGGACTAACCCCTTGTGATTTTTTCAATTTTTAGCCAAAAGTTTACAATTTAGATTTTCCTTAAAATTGCAGGAAATGTTGCTTAGGACCCATAGATGATATTCCTTGAATTTAACATTGACTGGTCATCCAGAAAATAAAAGATGAAATTTTGAAAAAAAAATGGAATTTTGAGAAAATTTGTTGAATATTTGCCAAATTGTCCATTTTTCTTAGAAATAAGGTTCCAGACAGGCTAAATTTTCATTATGAGTCATTTCTAAGACATTTTCAAAAACGTCAATTTTTGGCCAATTTTGATAAAAATCGATGGACTAACTAACCCCTTGTGATTTTTTCAATTTTTGGCCAAAATTTTACGATTTAGATTTTCCTTAAAATTGCAGGAAATGTTGCTTAGGACCCATAGATGATATTCCTTGAATTTAACATTGACTGGTCATCCAGAAAATAAAAGATGAAATTTGGAAAAAAAATTGGAATTTTGAGAAAATTTGTTGAATATTTGCCAAATTGTCCATTTTTCTTAGAAATAAGGTTCCAGACAGGCTAAATTTTCATTATGAGTCATTTCTAAGACATTTTCAAAAACGTCAATTTTTGGCCAATTTTGATAAAAATCGATGGACTAACCCCTTGTGATTTTTTCAATTTTTGGCCAAACATTTACGATTTAGATTTTCCTTAAAATTGCAGGAAATGTTGCTTAGGACCCATAGATGATATTCCTTGAATTTAACATTGACTGGTCATCCAGAAAATAAAAGATGAAATTTGGGAAAAAAATATGGAATTTTGAGAAAATTTGTTGAATATTTGCCAAATTGTCCATTTTTCTTAGAAATAAGGTTCCAGACAGGCTAAATTTTCATTATGAGTCATTTCTAAGACATTTTCAAAAACGTCAATTTTTGGCCAATATTGATAAAAATCGATGGACTAACCCCTTGTGATTTTTTCAATTTTTGGCCAAACATTTTATGATTTAGATTTTCCTTAAAATTGCAGGAAATGTTGCTTAGGACCCATAGATGATATTCCTTGAATTTAACATTGACTGGTCATCCAGAAAATAAAAGATGAAATTTGGGAAAAAAATATGGAATTTTGAGAAAATTTGTTGAATATTTGCCAAATTGTCCATTTTTCTTAGAAATAAGGTTCCAGACAGGCTAAATTTTCATTATGAGTCATTTCTAAGACATTTCAAAAACGTCAATTTTTGGCCAATTTTGATAAAATCGATGGACTAACCCCTTGTGATTTTTCAATTTTTGGCCAAACATTTTATGATTTAGATTTTCCTTAAAATTGCAGGAAATGTTGCTTAGGACCCATAGATGATATTCCTTGAATTTAACATTGACTGGTCATCCAGAAAATAAAAGATGAAATTTGGAGAAAAAAAAATGGAATTTTGAGAAAATTTGTTGAATATTTGCCAAATTGTCCATTTTTCTTAGAATAAGGTTCCAGACAGGCTAAATTTTCATTATGAGTCATTTCTAAGACATTTTCAAAAACGTCAATTTTTGGCCAATTTTGATAAAAATCGATGGACTAACCCCTTGTGATTTTTTCAATTTTTGGCCAAACATTTACGATTTAGATTTTCCTTAAAATTGCAGGAAATGTTGCTTAGGACCCATAGATGATATTCCTTGAATTTAACATTGACTGGTCATCCAGAAAATAAAAGATGAAATTTGGGAAAAAAATTGAATTTTGAGAAAATTTGTTGAATATTTGCCAAATTGTCCATTTTTCTTAGAAATAAGGTTCCAGACAGGCTAAATTTTCATTATGAGTCATTTCTAAGACATTTTCAAAAACGTCAATTTTTGGCCAATTTTGATAAAAATCGATGGACTAACCCCTTGTGATTTTTTCAATTTTTGGCCAAAATTTTACGATTTAGATTTTCCTTAAAATTGCAGGAAATGTTGCTTAGGACCCATAGATGATATTCCTTGAATTTAACATTGACTGGTCATCCAGAAAATAAAAGATGAAATTTGGAAAAAAAATGGAATTTTGAGAAAATTTGTTGAATATTTGCCAAATTGTCCATTTTTCTTAGAAATAAGGTTCCAGACAGGCTAAATTTTCATTATGAGTCATTTCTAAGACATTTTCAAAAACGTCAATTTTTGGCCAATTTTGATAAAAATCGATGGACTAACCCCTTGTGATTTTTTCAATTTTTGGCCAAACATTTTATGATTTAGATTTTCCTTAAAATTGCAGGAAATGTTGCTTAGGACCCATAGATGATATTCCTTGAATTTAACATTGACTGGTCATCCAGAAAATAAAAGATGAAATTTGGAAAAAAAATTGGAATTTTGAGAAAATTTGTTGAATATTTGCCAAATTGTCCATTTTCTTAGAAATAAGGTTCCAGACAGGCTAAATTTTCATTATGAGTCATTTCTAAGACATTTTCAAAAACGTCAATTTTTGGCCAATTTTGATAAAAATCGATGGACTAACCCCTTGTGATTTTTTCAATTTTTGGCCAAACATTTTATGATTTAGATTTTCCTTAAAATTGCAGGAAATGTTGCTTAGGACCCATAGATGATATTCCTTGAATTTAACATTGACTGGTCATCCAGAAAATAAAAGATGAAATTTGGAAAAAAAAATGGAATTTTGAGAAAATTTGTTGAATATTTGCCAAATTGTCCATTTTTCTTAGAAATAAGGTTCCAGACAGGCTAAATTTTCATTATGAGTCATTTCTAAGACATTTTCAAAACGTCAATTTTTGGCCAATTTTGATAAAAATCGATGGACTAACCCCTTGTGATTTTTTCAATTTTTAGCCAAAAGTTTACAATTTAGATTTTCCTTAAAATTGCAGGAAATGTTGCTTAGGACCCATAGATGATATTCCTTGAATTTAACATTGACTGGTCATCCAGAAAATAAAAGATGAAATTTGGAAAATAAATTGGAATTTTGAGAAAATTTGTTGAATATTTGCCAAATTGTCCATTTTTCTTAGAAATAAGGTTCCAGACAGGCTAAATTTTCATTATGAGTCATTTCTAAGACATTTTCAAAAACGTCAATTTTTGGCCAATTTTGATAAAAATCGATGGACTAACCCCTTGTGATTTTTTCAATTTTTGGCAAAAATTTTACGATTTAGATTTTCCTTAAAATTGCAGGAAATGTTGCTTAGGACCCATAGATGATATTCCTTGAATTTAACATTGACTGGTCATCCAGAAAATAAAAGATGAAATTTTGAAAACAAATTGGAATTTTGAGAAAATTTGTTGAATATTTGCCAAATGTCCATTTTTCTTAGAAATAAGGTTCCAGACAGGCTAAATTTTCATTATGAGTCATTTCTAAGACATTTTCAAAAACGTCAATTTTAGGCCAATTTTGATAAAAATCGATGGACTAACCCCTTGTGATTTTTTCAATTTTTAGCCAAAAGTTTACAATTTAGATTTTCCTTAAAATTGCAGGAAATGTTGCTTAGCACCCATAGATGATATTCCTTGAATTTAACATTGACTGGTCATCCAGAAAATAAAAGATGAAATTTGGGGAAAAAATTGGAATTTTGAGAAAATTTGTTGAATATTTGCCAAATTGTCCATTTTTCTTAGAAATAAGGTTCCAGACAGGCTAAATTTTCATTATGAGTCATTTCTAAGACATTTTCAAAAACGTCAATTTTTGGCCAATTTTGATAAAAATCGATGGACTAACCCCTTGTGATTTTTTCAATTTTTGGCCAAACATTTTATGATTTAGATTTTCCTTAAAATTGCAGGAAATGTTGCTTAGGACCCATAGATGATATTCCTTGAATTTAACATTGACTGGTCATCCAGAAAATAAAAGATGAAATTTGGAAAAAAAATTGGAATTTTGAGAAAATTTGTTGAATATTTGCCAAATTGTCCATTTTTCTTAGAAATAAGGTTCCAGACAGGCTAAATTTTCATTATGAGTCATTTCTAAGACATTTTCAAAAACGTCAATTTTTGGCCAATTTTGATAAAAATCGATGGACTAACCCCTTGTGATTTTTTCAATTTTTAGCCAAAAGTTTACAATTTAGATTTTCCTTAAAATTGCAGGAAATGTTGCTTAGCACCCATAGATGATATTCCTTGAATTTAACATTGACTGGTCATCCAGAAAATAAAAGATGAAATTTGGGGAAAAAATTGGAATTTTGAGAAATTTGTTGAATATTTGCCAAATTGTCCATTTTTCTTAGAAATAAGGTTCCAGACAGGCTAAATTTTCATTATGAGTCATTTCTAAGACATTTTCAAAAACGTCAATTTTTGGCCAATTTTGATAAAAATCGATGGACCTAACCCCTTGTGATTTTTTCAATTTTTGGCCAAACATTTTATGATTTAGATTTTCCTTAAAATTGCAGGAAATGTTGCTTAGGACCCATAGATGATATTCCTTGAATTTAACATTGACTGGTCATCCAGAAAATAAAAGATGAAATTTGGAAAAAAAAATGGAATTTTGAGAAAATTTGTTGAATATTTGCCAAATTGTCCATTTTTCTTAGAAATAAGGTTCCAGACAGGCTAAATTTTCATTATGAGTCATTTCTAAGACATTTTCAAAAACGTCAATTTTTGGCCAATTTTGATAAAAATCGATGGACTAACCCCTTGTGATTTTTTCAATTTTTGGCAAAAATTTTACGATTTAGATTTTCCTTAAAATTGCAGGAAATGTTGCTTAGGACCCATAGATGATATTCCTTGAATTTAACATTGACTGGTCATCCAGAAAATAAAAGATGAATTTTGAAAACAAATTGGAATTTTGAGAAAATTTGTTGAATATTTGCCAAATTGTCCATTTTTCTTAGAAATAAGGTTCCAGACAGGCTAAATTTTCATTATGAGTCATTTCTAAGACATTTTCAAAAACGTCAATTTTTGGCCAATTTTGATAAAAATCGATGGACTAACCCCTTGTGATTTTTTCAATTTTTAGCCAAAAGTTTACAATTTAGATTTTCCTTAAAATTGCAGGAAATGTTGCTTAGGACCCATAGATGATATTCCTTGAATTTAACATTGACTGGTCATCCAGAAAATAAAAGATGAAATTTTGAAAAAAAATTGGAATTTTGAGAAAATTTGTTGAATATTTGCCAAATTGTCCATTTTTCTTAGAAATAAGGTTCCAGACAGGCTAAATTTTCATTATGAGTCATTTCTAAGACATTTTCAAAAACGTCAATTTTTGGCCAATTTTGATAAAAATCGATGGACTAACCCCTTGTGATTTTTTCAATTTTAGCCAAAAGTTTACAATTTAGATTTTCCTTAAAATTGCAGGAAATGTTGCTTAGGACCCATAGATGATATTCCTTGAATTTAACATTGACTGGTCATCCAGAAAATAAAAGATGAAATTTTGAAAAAAAAATGGAATTTTGAGAAAATTTGTTGAATATTTGCCAAATTGTCCATTTTTCTTAGAAATAAGGTTCCAGACAGGCTAAATTTTCATTATGAGTCATTTCTAAGACATTTTCAAAAACGTCAATTTTTGGCCAATTTTGATAAAAATCGATGGACTAACTAACCCCTTGTGATTTTTTCAATTTTGGCCAAAATTTTACGATTTAGATTTTCCTTAAAATTGCAGGAAATGTTGCTTAGGACCCATAGATGATATTCCTTGAATTTAACATTGACTGGTCATCCAGAAAATAAAAGATGAAATTTTGAAAAAAAAATGGAATTTTGAGAAAATTTGTTGAATATTTGCCAAATTGTCCATTTTTCTTAGAAATAAGGTTCCAGACAGGCTAAATTTTCATTATGAGTCATTTCTAAGACATTTTCAAAAACGTCAATTTTTGGCCAATTTTGATAAAAATCGATGGACTAACCCCTTGTGATTTTTTCAATTTTTGGCCAAACATTTTATGATTTAGATTTTCCTTAAAATTGCAGGAAATGTTGCTTAGGACCCATAGATGATATTCCTTGAATTTAACATTGACTGGTCATCCAGAAAATAAAAGATGAAATTTGGAAAAAAAAATTGGAATTTTGAGAAAATTTGTTGAATATTTGCCAAATTGTCCATTTTTCTTAGAAATAAGGTTCCAGACAGGCTAAATTTTCATTATGAGTCATTTCTAAGACATTTTCAAAAACGTCAATTTTTGGCCAATTTTGATAAAAATCGATGGACTAACCCCTTGTGATTTTTTCAATTTTTGGCCAAACATTTATGATTTAGATTTTCCTTAAAATTGCAGGAAATGTTGCTTAGGACCCATAGATGATATTCCTTGAATTTAACATTGACTGGTCATCCAGAAAATAAAAGATGAAATTTGGAAAAAAAAATGGAATTTTGAGAAAATTTGTTGAATATTTGCCAAATTGTCCATTTTTCTTAGAAATAAGGTTCCAGACAGGCTAAATTTTCATTATGAGTCATTTCTAAGACATTTTCAAAAACGTCAATTTTTGGCCAATTTTGATAAAAATCGATGGACTAACCCCTTGTGATTTTTTCAATTTTTAGCCAAAAGTTTACAATTTAGATTTTCCTTAAAATTGCAGGAAATGTTGCTTAGGACCCATAGATGATATTCCTTGAATTTAACATTGACTGGTCATTCCAGAAAATAAAAGATGAAATTTGGAAATAAATTGGAATTTTGAGAAAATTTGTTGAATATTTGCCAAATTGTCCATTTTTCTTAGAAATAAGGTTCCAGACAGGCTAAATTTTCATTATGAGTCATTTCTAAGACATTTTCAAAAACGTCAATTTTTGGCCAATTTTGATAAAAATCGATGGACTAACCCCTTGTGATTTTTTCAATTTTTAGCCAAAAGTTTACAATTTAGATTTTCCTTAAAATTGCAGGAAATGTTGCTTAGGACCCATAGATGATATTCCTTGAATTTAACATTGACTGGTCATCCAGAAAATAAAAGATGAAATTTGGAAAATAAATTGGAATTTTGAGAAAATTTGTTGAATATTTGCCAAATTGTCCATTTTTCTTAGAAATAAGGTTCCAGACAGGCTAAATTTTCATTATGAGTCATTTCTAAGACATTTTCAAAAACGTCAATTTTTGGCCAATTTTGATAAAAATCGATGGACTAACCCCTTGTGATTTTTTCAATTTTTAGCCAAAAGTTTACAATTTAGATTTTCCTTAAAATTGCAGGAAATGTTGCTTAGGACCCATAGATGATATTCCTTGAATTTAACATTGACTGGTCATCCAGAAAATAAAAGATGAAATTTGGGGGAAAAATTGGAATTTTGAGAAAATTTGTTGAATATTTGCCAAATTGTCCATTTTTCTTAGAAATAAGGTTCCAGACAGGCTAAATTTTCATTATGAGTCATTTCTAAGACATTTTCAAAAACGTCAATTTTCTGCCAATTTTGATAAAAATCGATGGACTAACCCCTTGTGATTTTTTCAATTTTTAGCCAAAAGTTTACAATTTAGATTTTCCTTAAAATTGCAGGAAATGTTGCTTAGGACCCATAGATGATATTCCTTGAATTTAACATTGACTGGTCATCCAGAAAATAAAAGATGAAATTTTGAAAAAAAATTGGAATTTTGAGAAAATTTGTTGAATATTTGCCAAATTGTCCATTTTTCTTAGAAATAAGGTTCCAGACAGGCTAAATTTTCATTATGAGTCATTTCTAAGACATTTTCAAAAACGTCAATTTTTGGCCAATTTTGATAAAAATCGATGGACTAACCCCTTGTGATTTTTTCAATTTTTGGCCAAACATTTACGATTTAGATTTTCCTTAAAATTGCAGGAAATGTTGCTTAGGACCCATAGATGATATTCCTTGAATTTAACATTGACTGGTCATCCAGAAAATAAAAGATGAAATTTGGGAAAAAAATTGGAATTTT
>JBBELK010000467.1:0-80248 GCA_037783545.1 Henricia sp. BOLD:AAB3569 | reverse complement strand
AATTTTGCATGCCCTAAACTCTCTATATTGCGCACTTGTCATAAAAAATTGACAGACTTTCGCCGGGAAATGGCAGAGAAATTTCAAAGTTTAGAAAAAACTGGGTTGAGGCTTCCTGACTGCTCTCACGCAAACCGTGGCTGTCTGTACACACCTCTTTGGGGTACTCCTGAGTTGTGCGCATGCTCAGTCATTCGGACTGTCGTTAACGCACCGCAGTTTGGCTCGGCAATTTGGTCAAAGTGTGGTCCAAACGTCGGCAAATTTGGAGGTCGAAAAATGTTCCGACGAACTTCAAATTTTGCATGCCCTAAACTCTCTATATTGCGCACTTGTCATAAAACATTGACAGACTTTCGCCGGGAAATGGCAGAAAAATTTCAAAGTTTAGAAAAAACTGGGTTGAGGCTTCCTGACTGCTCTCACGCAAACCGTGGCTGTCTGTACACACCTCTTTGGGGTACTCCTGAGTTGTGCGCATGCTCAGTCATTCGGACTGTCGTTAACGCACCGCAGTTTGGCTCGGCAATTTGGTCAAAGTGTGGTCCAAACGTCGGCAAATTTGGAGGTCGAAAAATGTTCCGACGAACTTCAAATTTTGCATGCCCTAAACTCTCTATATTGCGCACTTGTCATAAAAAATTGACAGACTTTCGCCGGGAAATGGCAGAGAAATTTCAAAGTTTAGAAAAAACTGGGTTGAGGCTTCCTGACTGCTCTCACGCAAACCGTGGCTGTCTGTACACACCTCTTTGGGGTACTCCTGAGTTGTGCGCATGCTCAGTCATTCGGACTGTCGTTAACGCACCGCAGTTTGGCTCGGCAATTTGGTCAAAGTGTGGTCCAAACGTCGGCAAATTTGGAGGTCGAAAAATGTTCCGACGAACTTCAAATTTTGCATGCCCTAAACTCTTTATATTGCGCACTTCTCATAAAAAATTGACAGACTTTCGCCGGGAAATGGCAGAAAAATTTCAAAGTTTAGAAAAAACTGGGTTGAGGCTTCCTGACTGCTCTCACGCAAACCGTGGCTGTCTGTACACACCTCTTTGGGGTACTCCTGAGTTGTGCGCATGCTCAGTCATTCGGACTGTCGTTAACGCACCGCAGTTTGGCTCGGCAATTTGGTCAAAGTGTGGTCCAAACGTCGGCAAATTTGGAGGTCGAAAAATGTTCCGACGAACATCAAATTTTGCATGCCCTAAACTCTCTATATTGCGCACTTGTCATAAAAAATTGACAGACTTTCGCCGGGAAATGGCAGAGAAATTTCAAAGTTTAGAAAAAACTGGGTTGAGGCTTCCTGACTGCTCTCACGCAAACCGTGGCTGTCTGTACACACCTCTTTGGGGTACTCCTGAGTTGTGCGCATGCTCAGTCATTCGGACTGTCGTTAACGCACCGCAGTTTGGCTCGGCAATTTGGTCAAAGTGTGGTCCAAACGTCGGCAAATTTGGAGGTCGAAAAATGTTCCGACGAACTTCAAATTTTGCATGCCCTAAACTCTCTATATTGCGCACTTGTCATAAAACATTGACAGACTTTCGCCGGGAAATGGCAGAAAAATTTCAAAGTTTAGAAAAAACTGGGTTGAGGCTTCCTGACTGCTCTCACGCAAACCGTGGCTGTCTGTACACACCTCTTTGGGGTACTCCTGAGTTGTGCGCATGCTCAGTCATTCGGACTGTCGTTAACGCACCGCAGTTTGGCTCGGCAATTTGGTCAAAGTGTGGTCCAAACGTCAGCAAATTTGGAGGTCGAAAAATGTTCCGACGAACTTCAAATTTTGCATGTCCTAAACTCTCTATATTGCGCACTTGTCATAAAAAATTGACAGACTTTCGCCGGGAAATGGCAGAGAAATTTCAAAGTTTAGAAAAAACTGGGTTGAGGCTTCCTGACTGCTCTCACGCAAACCGTGGCTGTCTGTACACACCTCTTTGGGGTACTCCTGAGTTGTGCGCATGCTCAGTCATTCGGACTGTCGTTAACGCACCGCAGTTTGGCTCGGCAATTTGGTCAAAGTGTGGTCCAAACGTCGGCAAATTTGGAGTTCGAAAAATGTTCCGACGAACTTCAAATTTTGCATGCCCTAAACTCTCTATATTGCGCACTTGTCATACAAAAATTGACAGACTTTCGCCGGGAAATGGCAGAGAAATTTCAAAGTTGAGAAAAAACTGGGTTGAGGCTTCCTGACTGCTCTCACGCAAACCGTGGCTGTCTGTACACACCTCTTTGGGGTACTCCTGAGTTGTGCGCATGCTCAGTCATTCGGACTGTCGTTAACGCACCGCAGTTTGGCTCGGCAATTTGGTCAAAGTGTGGTCCAAACGTCGGCAAATTTGGAGGTCGAAAAATGTTCCGACGAACTTCAAATTTTGCATGCCCTAAACTCTCTATATTGCGCACTTGTCATAAAAAATTGACAGACTTTCGCCGGGAAATGGCAGAGAAATTTCAAAGTTTAGAAAAAAACTGGGTTGAGGCTTCCTGACTGCTCTCACGCAAACCGTGGCTGTCTGTACACACCTCTTTGGGGTACTCCTGAGTTGTGCGCATGCTCAGTCATTCGGACTGTCGTTAACGCACCGCAGTTTGGCTCGGCAATTTGGTCAAAGTGTGGTCCAAACGTCGGCAAATTTGGAGGTCGAAAAATGTTCCGACGAACTTCAAATTTTGCATGCCCTAAACTCTCTATATTGCGCACTTGTCATAAAAAATTGACAGACTTTCGCCGGGAAATGGCAGAGAAATTTAAAAGTTTAGAAAAAACTGGGTTGAGGCTTCCTGACTGCTCTCACGCAAACCGTGGCTGTCTGTACACACCTCTTTGGGGTACTCCTGAGTTGTGCGCATGCTCAGTCATTCGGACTGTCGTTAACGCACCGCAGTTTGGCTCGGCAATTTGGTCAAAGTGTGGTCCAAACGTCGGCAAATTTGGAGGTCGAAAAATGTTCCGACGAACTTCAAATTTTGCATGCCCTAAACTCTCTATATTGCGCACTTGTCATAAAAAATTGACAGACTTTCGCCGGGAAATGGCAGAGAAATTTCAAAGTTTAGAAAAAACTGGGTTGAGGCTTCCTGACTGCTCTCACGCAAACCGTGGCTGTCTGTACACACCTTTTTGGGGTACTCCTGAGTTGTGCGCATGCTCAGTCATTCGGACTGTCGTTAACGCACCGCAGTTTGGCTTGGCAATTTGGTCAAAGTGTGGTCCAAACGTCGGCAAATTTGGAGGTCGAAAAATGTTCCGACGAACTTCAAATTTTGCATGCCCTAAACTCTCTATATTGCGCACTTGTCATAAAAAATTGACAGACTTTCGCCGGGAAATGGCAGAGAAATTTCAAAGTTTAGAAAAAACTGGGTTGAGGCTTCCTGACTGCTCTCACGCAAACCGTGGCTGTCTGTACACACCTCTTTGGGGTACTCCTGAGTTGTGCGCATGCTCAGTCATTCGGACTGTCGTTAACGCACCGCAGTTTGGCTCGGCAATTTGGTCAAAGTGTGGTCCAAACGTCGGCAAATTTGGAGGTCGAAAAATGTTCCGACGAACTTCAAATTTTGCATGCCCTAAACTCTCTATATTGCGCACTTGTCATAAAAAATTGACAGACTTTCGCCGGGAAATGGCAGAGAAATTTCAAAGTTTAGAAAAAACTGGGTTAAGGCTTCCTAACTGCTCTCACGCAAACCGTGGCTGTCTGTACACACCTCTTTGGGGTACTCCTGAGTTGTGCGCATGCTCAGTCATTCGGACTGTCGTTAACGCACCGCAGTTTGGCTCGGCAATTTGGTCAAAGTGTGGTCCAAACGTCGGCAAATTTGGAGGTCGAAAAATGTTCCGACGAACTTCAAATTTTGCATGCCCTAAACTCTCTATATTGCGCACTTGTCATAAAAAATTGACAGACTTTCGCCGGGAAATGGCAGAGAAATTTCAAAGTTTAGAAAAAACTGGGTTAAGGCTTCCTAACTGCTCTCACGCAAACCGTGGCTGTCTGTACACACCTCTTTGGGGTACTCCTGAGTTGTGCGCATGCTCAGTCATTCGGACTGTCGTTAACGCACCGCAGTTTGGCTCGGCAATTTGGTCAAAGTGTGGTCCAAACGTCGGCAACTTTGGAGGTCGAAAAATGTTCCGACGAACTTCAAATTTTGTATGCCCTAAACTCTCTATATTGCGCACTTGTCATAAAAAAATTGACAGACTTTCGCCGGGAAATGGCAGAGAAATTTCAAAGTTTAGAAAAAACTGGGTTGAGGCTTCCTGACTGCTCTCACGCAAACCGTGGCTGTCTGTACACACCTCTTTGGGGTACTCCTGAGTTGTGCGCATGCTCAGTCATTCGGACTGTCGTTAACGCACCGCAGTTTGGCTCGGCAATTTGGTCAAAGTGTGGTCCAAACGTCGGCAAATTTGGAGGTCGAAAAATGTTCCGACGAACTTCAAATTTTGCATGCCCTAAACTCTCTATATTGCGCACTTGTCATAAAAAATTGACAGACTTTCGCCGGGAAATGGCAGAGAAATTTCAAAGTTTAGAAAAAACTGGGTTGAGGCTTCCTGACTGCTCTCACGCAAACCGTGGCTGTCTGTACACACCTATTTGGGGTACTCCTGAGTTGTGCGCATGCTCAGTCATTCGGACTGTCGTTAACGCACCGCAGTTTGGCTCGGCAATTTGGTCAAAGTGTGGTCCAAACGTCGGCAAATTTGGAGGTCGAAAAATGTTCCGACGAACTTCAAATTTTGCATGCCCTAAACTCTCTATATTGCGCACTTGTCATAAAAAATTGACAGACTTTCGCCGGGAAATGGCAGAGAAATTTCAAAGTTTAGAAAAAACTGGGTTGAGGCTTCCTGACTGCTCTCACGCAAACCGTGGCTGTCTGTACACACCTCTTTGGGGTACTCCTGAGTTGTGCGCATGCTCAGTCATTCGGACTGTCGTTAACGCACCGCAGTTTGGCTCGGCAATTTGGTCAAAGTGTGGTCCAAACGTCGGCAAATTTGGAGGTCGAAAAATGTTCCGACGAACTTCAAATTTTGCATGCCCTAAACTCTCTATATTGCGCACTTGTCATAAAAAATTGACATACTTTCGCCGGGAAATGGCAGAGAAATTTCAAAGTTTAGAAAAAACTGGGTTGAGGCTTCCTGACTGCTCTCACGCAAACCGTGGCTGTCTGTACACACCTCTTTGGGGTACTCCTGAGTTGTGCGCATGCTCAGTCATTCGGACTGTCGTTAACGCACCGCAGTTTGGCTCGGCAATTTGGTCAAAGTGTGGTCCAAACGTCGGCAAATTTGGAGGTCGAAAAATGTTCCGACGAACTTCAAATTTTGCATGCCCTAAACTCTCTATATTGCGCACTTGTCATAAAAAATTGACAGACTTTCGCCGGGAAATGGCAGAGAAATTTCAAAGTTTAGAAAAAAACTGGGTTAAGGCTTCCTGACTGCTCTCACGCAAACCGTGGCTGTCTGTACACACCTCTTTGGGGTACTCCTGAGTTGTGCGCATGCTCAGTCATTCGGACTGTCGTTAACGCACCGCAGTTTGGCTCGGCAATTTGGTCAAAGTGTGGTCCAAACGTCGGCAAATTTGGAGGTCGAAAAATGTTCCGACGAACTTCAAATTTTGTATGCCCTAAACTCTCTATATTGCGCACTTGTCATAAAAAATTGACAGACTTTCGCCGGGAAATGGCAGAGAAATTTCAAAGTTTAGAAAAAACTGGGTTGAGGCTTCCTGACTGCTCTCACGCAAACCGTGGCTGTCTGTACACACCTCTTTGGGGTACTCCTGAGTTGTGCGCATGCTCAGTCATTCGGACTGTCGTTAACGCACCGCAGTTTGGCTCGGCAATTTGGTCAAAGTGTGGTCCAAACGTCGGCAAATTTGGAGGTCGAAAAATGTTCCGACGAACTTCAAATTTTGCATGCCCTAAACTCTCTATATTGCGCACTTGTCATAAAAAATTGACAGACTTTCGCCGGGAAATGGCAGAGAAATTTCAAAGTTTAGAAAAAACTGGGTTGAGGCTTCCTGACTGCTCTCACGCAAACCGTGGCTGTCTGTACACACCTCTTTGGGGTACTCCTGAGTTGTGCGCATGCTCAGTCATTCGGACTGTCGTTAACGCACCGCAGTTTGGCTCGGCAATTTGGTCAAAGTGTGGTCCAAACGTCGGCAAATTTGGAGGTCGAAAAATGTTCCGACGAACTTCAAATTTTGCATGCCCTAAACTCTCTATATTGCGCACTTGTCATACAAAATTGACAGACTTTCGCCGGGAAATGGCAGAGAAATTTCAAAGTTTAGAAAAAACTGGGTTGAGGCTTCCTGACTGCTCTCACGCAAACCGTGGCTGTCTGTACACACCTCTTTGGGGTACTCCTGAGTTGTGCGCATGCTCAGTCATTCGGACTGTCGTTAACGCACCGCAGTTTGACTCGGCAATTTGGTCAAAGTGTGGTCCAAACGTCGGCAAATTTGGAGGTCGAAAAATGTTCCGACGAACTTCAAATTTTGCATGCCCTAAACTCTCTATATTGCGCACTTGTCATAAACAATTGACAGACTTTCGCCGGGAAATGGCAGAGAAATTTCAAAGTTTAGAAAAAACTGGGTTGAGGCTTCCTGACTGCTCTCACGCAAACCGTGGCTGTCTGTACACACCTCTTTGGGGTACTCCTGAGTTGTGCGCATGCTCAGTCATTCGGACTGTCGTTAACGCACCGCAGTTTGGCTCGGCAATTTGGTCAAAGTGTGGTCCAAACGTCGGCAAATTTGGAGGTCGAAAAATGTTCCGACGAACTTCAAATTTTGCATGCCCTAAACTCTCTATATTGCGCACTTGTCATAAAAAAATTGACAGACTTTCGCCGGGAAATGGCAGAGAAATTTCAAAATTTAGAAAAAAAACTGGGTTGAGGCTTCCTGACTGCTCTCACGCAAACCGTGGCTGTCTGTACACACCTCTTTGGGGTACTCCTGAGTTGTGCGCATGCTCAGTCATTCGGACTGTCGTTAACGCACCGCAGTTTGGCTCGGCAATTTGGTCAAAGTGTGGTCCAAACGTCGGCAAATTTGGAGGTCGAAAAATGTTCCGACGAACTTCAAATTTTGAATGCCCCAAACTTTCTATATTGCGCACTTGTCATAAAAAATTGACAGACTTTCGCCGGGAAATGGCAGAGAAATTTCAAAGTTTAGAAAAAACTGGGTTGAGGCTTCCTGACTGCTCTCACGCAAACCGTGGCTGTCTGTACACACCTCTTTGGGGTACTCCTGAGTTGTGCGCATGCTCAGTCATTCGGACTGTCGTTAACGCTCCGCAGTTTGGCTCGGCAATTTGGTCAAAGTGTGGTCCAAACGTCGGCAAATTTGGAGGTCGAAAAATGTTCCGACGAACTTCAAATTTTGCATGCCCTAAACTCTCTATATTGCGCACTTGTCATAAAATATTAACAGACTTTCGCCGGGAAATGGCAGAGAAATTTTAAAGTTTAGAAAAAACTGGGTTGAGGCTTCCTGACTGCTCTCACGCAAACCGTGGCTGTCTGTACACACCTCTTTGGGGTACTCCTGAGTTGTGCGCATGCTCAGTCATTCGGACTGTCGTTAACGCACCGCAGTTTGGCTCGGCAATTTGGTCAAAGTGTGGTCCAAACGTCGGCAAATTTGGAGGTCGAAAAATGTTCCGACGAACTTCAAATTTTGCATGCCCTAAACTCTCTATATTGCGCACTTGTCATAAAAAATTTACAGACTTTCGCCGGGAAATGGCAGAGAAATTTCAAAGTTTTGAAAAAACTGGGTTGAGGCTTCCTGACTGCTCTCACGCAAACCGTGGCTGTCTGTACACACCTCTTTGGGGTACTCCTGAGTTGTGCGCATGCTCAGTCATTCGGACTGTCGTTAACGCACCGCAGTTTGGCTCGGCAATTTGGTCAAAGTGTGGTCCAAACGTCGGCAAATTTGGAGGTCGAAAAATGTTCCGACAAACTTCAAATTTTGCATGCCCTAAACTCTCTATATTGCGCACTTGTCATACAAAATTGACAGACTTTCGCCGGGAAATGGCAGAGAAATTTCAAAGTTTAGAAAAAAACTGGGTTGAGGCTTCCTGACTGCTCTCACGCAAACCGTGGCTGTCTGTACACACCTATTTGGGGTACTCCTGAGTTGTGCGCATGCTCAGTCATTCGGACTGTCGTTAACGCACCGCAGTTTGGCTCGGCAATTTGGTCAAAGTGTGGTACAAACGTCGGCAAATTTGGAGGTCGAAAAATGTTCCGACGAACTTCAAATTTTGCATGCCCTAAACTCTCTATATTGCGCACTTGTCATAAAAAAATGACAGACTTTCGCCGGGAAATGGCAGAGAAATTTCAAAGTTTAGAAAAAACTGGGTTGAGGCTTCCTGACTGCTCTCACGCAAACCGTGGCTCTCTGTACACACCTCTTTGGGGTACTCCTGAGTTGTGCGCATGCTCAGTCATTCGGACTGTCGTTAACGCACCGCAGTTTGGCTCGGCAATTTGGTCAAAGTGTGGTCCAAACGTCGGCAAATTTGGAGGTCGAAAAATGTTCCGACGAACTTCAAATTTTGCATGCCCTAAACTCTCTATATTGCGCACTTGTCATAAAAAATTGACAGACTTTCGCCGGGAAATGGCAGAGAAATTTCAAAGTTTAGAAAAAACTGGGTTGAGGCTTCCTGACTGCTCTCACGCAAACCGTGGCTGTCTGTACACACCTCTTTGGGGTACTCCTGAGTTGTGCGCATGCTCAGTCATTCGGACTGTCGTTAACGCACCGCAGTTTGGCTCGGCAATTTGGTCAAAGTGTGGTCCAAACGTCGGCAAATTTGGAGGTCGAAAAATGTTCCGACGAACTTCAAATTTTGCATGCCCTAAACTCTCTATATTGCGCACTTGTCATAAAAAATTGACAGACTTTCGCCGGGAAATGGCAGAGAAATTTCAAAGTTTAGAAAAAACTGGGTTGAGGCTTCCTGACTGCTCTCACGCAAACCGTGGCTGTCTGTACACACCTCTTTGGGGTACTCCTGAGTTGTGCGCATGCTCAGTCATTCGGACTGTCGTTAACGCACCGCAGTTTGGCTCGGCAATTTGGTCAAAGTGTGGTCCAAACGTCGGCAAATTTGGAGGTCGAAAAATGTTCCGACGAACTTCAAATTTTGCATGCCCTAAACTCTCTATATTGCGCACTTGTCATAAAAAATTGACAGACTTTCGCCGGGAAATGGCAGAGAAATTTCAAAGTTTAGAAAAAACTGGGTTGAGGCTTCCTGACTGCTCTCACGCAAACCGTGGCTGTCTGTACACACCTCTTTGGGGTACTCCTGAGTTGTGCGCATGCTCAGTCATTCGGACTGTCGTTAACGCACCGCAGTTTGGCTCGGCAATTTGGTCAAAGTGTGGTCCAAACGTCGGCAAATTTGGAGGTCGAAAAATGTTCCGACGAACTTCAAATTTTGCATGCCCTAAACTCTCTATATTGCGCACTTGTCATAAAAAATTGACAGACTTTCGCCGGGAAATAGCAGAGAAATTTCAAAGTTTAGAAAAAACTGGGTTGAGGCTTCCTGACTGCTCTCACGCAAACCGTGGCTGTCTGTACACACCTCTTTGGGGTACTCCTGAGTTGTGCGCATGCTCAGTCATTCGGACTGTCGTTAACGCACCGCAGTTTGGCTCGGCAATTTGGTCAAAGTGTGGTCCAAACGTCGGCAAATTTGGAGGTCGAAAAATGTTCCAACGAACTTCAAATTTTGCATGCCCTAAACTCTCTATATTGCGCACTTGTCATAAAAAATTGACAGACTTTCGCCGGGAAATGGCAGAGAAATTTCAAAGTTTAGAAAAAACTGGGTTGAGGCTTCCTGACTGCTCTCACGCAAACCGTGGCTGTCTGTACACACCTCTTTGGGGTACTCCTGAGTTGTGCGCATGCTCAGTCATTCGGACTGTCGTTAACGCACCGCAGTTTGGCTCGGCAATTTGGTCAAAGTGTGGTCCAAACGTCGGCAAATTTGGAGGTCGAAAAATGTTCCGACGAACTTCAAATTTTGCATGCCCTAAACTCTCTATATTGCGCACTTGTCATACAAAATTGACAGACTTTCGCCGGGAAATGGCAGAGAAATTTCAAAGTTTAGAAAAAACTGGGTTGAGGCTTCCTGACTGCTCTCACGCAAACCGTGGCTGTCTGTACACACCTCTTTGGGGTACTCCTGAGTTGTGCGCATGCTCAGTCATTCGGACTGTCGTTAACGCACCGCAGTTTGGCTCGGCAATTTGGTCAAAGTGTGGTCCAAACGTCGGCAAATTTGGAGGTCGAAAAATGTTCCGACGAACTTCAAATTTTGCATGCCCTAAACTCTCTATATTGCGCACTTGTCATAAAAAATTGACAGACTTTCGCCGGGAAATGGCAGAGAAATTTCAAAGTTTAGAAAAAACTGGGTTGAGGCTTCCTGACTGCTCTCACGCAAACCGTGGCTGTCTGTACACACCTCTTTGGGGTACTCCTGAGTTGTGCGCATGCTCAGTCATTCGGACTGTCGTTAACGCACCGCAGTTTGGCTCGGCAATTTGGTCAAAGTGTGGTACAAACGTCGGCAAATTTGGAGGTCGAAAAATGTTCCGACGAACTTCAAATTTTGCATGCCCTAAACTCTCTATATTGCGCACTTGTCATAAAAAAATTGACAGACTTTCGCCGGGAAATGGCAGAGAAATTTCAAAATTTAGAAAAAAACTGGGTTGAGGCTTCCTGACTGCTCTCACGCAAACCGTGGCTGTCTGTACACACCTCTTTGGGGTACTCCTGAGTTGTGCGCATGCTCAGTCATTCGGACTGTCGTAAACGCACCGCAGTTTGGCTCGGCAATTTGGTCAAAGTGTGGTCCAAACGTCGGCAAATTTGGAGGTCGAAAAATGTTCCGACGAACTTCAAATTTTGAATGCCCTAAACTTTCTATATTGCGCACTTGTCATAAAAAATTGACAGACTTTCGCCGGGAAATGGCAGAGAAATTTCAAAGTTTAGAAAAAACTGGGTTGAGGCTTCCTGACTGCTCTCACGCAAACCGTGGCTGTCTGTACACACCTCTTTGGGGTACTCCTGAGTTGTGCGCATGCTCAGTCATTCGGACTGTCGTTAACGCTCCGCAGTTTGGCTCGGCAATTTGGTCAAAGTGTGGTCCAAACGTCGGCAAATTTGGAGGTCGAAAAATGTTCCGACGAACTTCAAATTTTGCATGCCCTAAACTCTCTATATTGCGCACTTGTCATAAAAAATTGACAGACTTTCGCCGGGAAATGGCAGAGAAATTTTAAAGTTTAGAAAAAACTGGGTTGAGGCTTCCTGACTGCTCTCACGCAAACCGTGGCTGTCTGTACACACCTCTTTGGGGTACTCCTGAGTTGTGCGCATGCTCAGTCATTCGGACTGTCGTTAACGCACCGCAGTTTGGCTCGGCAATTTGGTCAAAGTGTGGTCCAAACGTCGGCAAATTTGGAGGTCGAAAAATGTTCCGACGAACTTCAAATTTTGCATGCCCTAAACTCTCTATATTGCGCACTTGTCATAAAAAATTTACAGACTTTCGCCGGGAAATGGCAGAGAAATTTCAAAGTTTTGAAAAAACTGGGTTGAGGCTTCCTGACTGCTCTCACGCAAACCGTGGCTGTCTGTACACACCTCTTTGGGGTACTCCTGAGTTGTGCGCATGCTCAGTCATTCGGACTGTCGTTAACGCACCGCAGTTTGGCTCGGCAATTTGGTCAAAGTGTGGTCCAAACGTCGGCAAATTTGGAGGTCGAAAAATGTTCCGACAAACTTCAAATTTTGCATGCCCTAAACTCTCTATATTGCGCACTTGTCATACAAAATTGACAGACTTTCGCCGGGAAATGGCAGAGAAATTTCAAAGTATAGAAAAAAACTGGGTTGAGGCTTCCTGACTGCTCTCACGCAAACCGTGGCTGTCTGTACACACCTCTTTGGGGTACTCCTGAGTTGTGCGCATGCTCAGTCATTCGGACTGTCGTTAACGCACCGCAGTTTGGCTCGGCAATTTGGTCAAAGTGTGGTACAAACGTCGGCAAATTTGGAGGTCGAAAAATGTTCCGACGAACTTCAAATTTTGCATGCCCTAAACTCTCTATATTGCGCACTTGTCATAAAAAAATGACAGACTTTCGCCGGGAAATGGCAGAGAAATTTCAAAGTTTAGAAAAAACTGGGTTGAGGCTTCCTGACTGCTCTCACGCAAACCGTGGCTCTCTGTACACACCTCTTTGGGGTACTCCTGAGTTGTGCGCATGCTCAGTCATTCGGACTGTCGTTAACGCACCGCAGTTTGGCTCGGCAATTTGGTCAAAGTGTGGTCCAAACGTCGGCAAATTTGGAGGTCGAAAAATGTTCCGACGAACTTCAAATTTTGCATGCCCTAAACTCTCTATATTGCGCACTTGTCATAAAAAATTGACAGACTTTCGCCGGGAAATGGCAGAGAAATTTCAAAGTTTAGAAAAAACTGGGTTGAGGCTTCCTGACTGCTCTCACGCAAACCGTGGCTGTCTGTACACACCTCTTTGGGGTACTCCTGAGTTGTGCGCATGCTCAGTCATTCGGACTGTCGTTAACGCACCGCAGTTTGGCTCGGCAATTTGGTCAAAGTGTGGTCCAAACGTCGGCAAATTTGGAGGTCGAAAAATGTTCCGACGAACTTCAAATTTTGCATGCCCTAAACTCTCTATATTGCGCACTTGTCATAAAAAATTGACAGACTTTCGCCGGGAAATGGCAGAGAAATTTCAAAGTTTAGAAAAAACTGGGTTGAGGCTTCCTGACTGCTCTCACGCAAACCGTGGCTGTCTGTACACACCTCTTTGGGGTACTCCTGAGTTGTGCGCATGCTCAGTCATTCGGACTGTCGTTAACGCACCGCAGTTTGGCTCGGCAATTTGGTCAAAGTGTGGTCCAAACGTCGGCAAATTTGGAGGTCGAAAAATGTTCCGACGAACTTCAAATTTTGCATGCCCTAAACTCTCTATATTGCGCACTTGTCATAAAAAATTGACAGACTTTCGCCGGGAAATGGCAGAGAAATTTCAAAGTTTAGAAAAAACTGGGTTGAGGCTTCCTGACTGCTCTCACGCAAACCGTGGCTGTCTGTACACACCTCTTTGGGGTACTCCTGAGTTGTGCGCATGCTCAGTCATTCGGACTGTCGTTAACGCACCGCAGTTTGGCTCGGCAATTTGGTCAAAGTGTGGTCCAAACGTCGGCAAATTTGGAGGTCGAAAAATGTTCCGACGAACTTCAAATTTTGCATGCCCTAAACTCTCTATATTGCGCACTTGTCATAAAAAATTGACAGACTTTCGCCGGGAAATAGCAGAGAAATTTCAAAGTTTAGAAAAAACTGGGTTGAGGCTTCCTGACTGCTCTCACGCAAACCGTGGCTGTCTGTACACACCTCTTTGGGGTACTCCTGAGTTGTGCGCATGCTCAGTCATTCGGACTGTCGTTAACGCACCGCAGTTTGGCTCGGCAATTTGGTCAAAGTGTGGTCCAAACGTCGGCAAATTTGGAGGTCGAAAAATGTTCCAACGAACTTCAAATTTTGCATGCCCTAAACTCTCTATATTGCGCACTTGTCATAAAAAATTGACAGACTTTCGCCGGGAAATGGCAGAGAAATTTCAAAGTTTAGAAAAAACTGGGTTGAGGCTTCCTGACTGCTCTCACGCAAACCGTGGCTGTCTGTACACACCTCTTTGGGGTACTCCTGAGTTGTGCGCATGCTCAGTCATTCGGACTGTCGTTAACGCACCGCAGTTTGGCTCGGCAATTTGGTCAAAGTGTGGTCCAAACGTCGGCAAATTTGGAGGTCGAAAAATGTTCCGACGAACTTCAAATTTTGCATGCCCTAAACTCTCTATATTGCGCACTTGTCATACAAAATTGACAGACTTTCGCCGGGAAATGGCAGAGAAATTTCAAAGTTTAGAAAAAACTGGGTTGAGGCTTCCTGACTGCTCTCACGCAAACCGTGGCTGTCTGTACACACCTCTTTGGGGTACTCCTGAGTTGTGCGCATGCTCAGTCATTCGGACTGTCGTTAACGCACCGCAGTTTGGCTCGGCAATTTGGTCAAAGTGTGGTCCAAACGTCGGCAAATTTGGAGGTCGAAAAATGTTCCGACGAACTTCAAATTTTGCATGCCCTAAACTCTCTATATTGCGCACTTGTCATAAAAAATTGACAGACTTTCGCCGGGAAATGGCAGAGAAATTTCAAAGTTTAGAAAAAACTGGGTTGAGGCTTCCTGACTGCTCTCACGCAAACCGTGGCTGTCTGTACACACCTCTTTGGGGTACTCCTGAGTTGTGCGCATGCTCAGTCATTCGGACTGTCGTTAACGCACCGCAGTTTGGCTCGGCAATTTGGTCAAAGTGTGGTACAAACGTCGGCAAATTTGGAGGTCGAAAAATGTTCCGACGAACTTCAAATTTTGCATGCCCTAAACTCTCTATATTGCGCACTTGTCATAAAAAAATTGACAGACTTTCGCCGGGAAATGGCAGAGAAATTTCAAAATTTAGAAAAAAAACTGGGTTGAGGCTTCCTGACTGCTCTCACGCAAACCGTGGCTGTCTGTACACACCTCTTTGGGGTACTCCTGAGTTGTGCGCATGCTCAGTCATTCGGACTGTCGTAAACGCACCGCAGTTTGGCTCGGCAATTTGGTCAAAGTGTGGTCCAAACGTCGGCAAATTTGGAGGTCGAAAAATGTTCCGACGAACTTCAAATTTTGAATGCCCTAAACTTTCTATATTGCGCACTTGTCATAAAAAATTGACAGACTTTCGCCGGGAAATGGCAGAGAAATTTCAAAGTTTAGAAAAAACTGGGTTGAGGCTTCCTGACTGCTCTCACGCAAACCGTGGCTGTCTGTACACACCTCTTTGGGGTACTCCTGAGTTGTGCGCATGCTCAGTCATTCGGACTGTCGTTAACGCTCCGCAGTTTGGCTCAGCAATTTGGTCAAAGTGTGGTCCAAACGTCGGCAAATTTGGAGGTCGAAAAATTTTCCGACGAACTTCAAATTTTGCATGCCCTAAACTCTCTATATTGCGCACTTGTCATAAAAAATTGACAGACTTTCGCCGGGAAATGGCAGAGAAATTTCAAAGTTTAGAAAAAACTGGGTTGAGGCTTCCTGACTGCTCTCACGCAAACCGTGGCTGTCTGTACACACCTCTTTGGGGTACTCCTGAGTTGTGCGCATGCTCAGTCATTCGGACTGTCGTTAACGCACCGCAGTTTGGCTCGGCAATTTGGTCAAAGTGTGGTCCAAACGTCGGCAAATTTGGAGGTCGAAAAATGTTCCGACGAACTTCAAATTTTGCATGCCCTAAACTCTCTATATTGCGCACTTGTCATACAAAATTGACAGACTTTCGCCGGGAAATGGCAGAGAAATTTCAAAGTTTAGAAAAAAACTGGGTTGAGGCTTCCTGACTGCTCTCACGCAAACCGTGGCTGTCTGTACACACCTCTTTGGGGTACTCCTGAGTTGTGCGCATGCTCAGTCATTCGGACTGTCGTTAACGCACCGCAGTTTGGCTCGGCAATTTGGTCAAAGTGTGGTCCAAACGTCGGCAAATTTGGAGGTCGAAAAATTTTCCGACGAACTTCAAATTTTGCATGCCCTAAACTCTCTATATTGCGCACTTGTCATAAAAAATTGACAGACTTTCGCCGGGAAATGGCAGAGAAATTTCAAAGTTTAGAAAAAACTGGGTTGAGGCTTCCTGACTGCTCTCACGCAAACCGTGGCTGTCTGTACACACCTCTTTGGGGTACTCCTGAGTTGTGCGCATGCTCAGTCATTCGGACTGTCGTTAACGCACCGCAGTTTGGCTCGGCAATTTGGTCAAAGTGTGGTACAAACGTCGGCAAATTTGGAGGTCGAAAAATGTTCCGACGAACTTCAAATTTTGCATGCCCTAAACTCTCTATATTGCGCACTTGTCATAAAAAAATGACAGACTTTCGCCGGGAAATGGCAGAGAAATTTCAAAGTTTAGAAAAAACTGGGTTGAGGCTTCCTGACTGCTCTCACGCAAACCGTGGCTCTCTGTACACACCTCTTTGGGGTACTCCTGAGTTGTGCGCATGCTCAGTCATTCGGACTGTCGTTAACGCACCGCAGTTTGGCTCGGCAATTTGGTCAAAGTGTGGTCCAAACGTCGGCAAATTTGGAGGTCGAAAAATGTTCCGACGAACTTCAAATTTTGCATGCCCTAAACTCTCTATATTGCGCACTTGTCATAAAAAATTGACAGACTTTCGCCGGGAAATGGCAGAGAAATTTCAAAGTTTAGAAAAAACTGGGTTGAGGCTTCCTGACTGCTCTCACGCAAACCGTGGCTGTCTGTACACACCTCTTTGGGGTACTCCTGAGTTGTGCGCATGCTCAGTCATTCGGACTGTCGTTAACGCACCGCAGTTTGGCTCGGCAATTTGGTCAAAGTGTGGTCCAAACGTCGGCAAATTTGGAGGTCGAAAAATGTTCCGACGAACTTCAAATTTTGAATGCCCTAAACTTTCTATATTGCGCACTTGTCATAAAAAATTGACAGACTTTCGCCGGGAAATGGCAGAGAAATTTCAAAGTTTAGAAAAAACTGGGTTGAGGCTTCCTGACTGCTCTCACGCAAACCGTGGCTGTCTGTACACACCTCTTTGGGGTACTCCTGAGTTGTGCGCATGCTCAGTCATTCGGACTGTCGTTAACGCTCCGCAGTTTGGCTCAGCAATTTGGTCAAAGTGTGGTCCAAACGTCGGCAAATTTGGAGGTCGAAAAATGTTCCGACGAACTTCAAATTTTGCATGCCCTAAACTCTCTATATTGCGCACTTGTCATAAAAAATTGACAGACTTTCGCCGGGAAATGGCAGAGAAATTTCAAAGTTTAGAAAAAACTGGGTTGAGGCTTCCTGACTGCTCTCACGCAAACCGTGGCTGTCTGTACACACCTCTTTGGGGTACTCCTGAGTTGTGCGCATGCTCAGTCATTCGGACTGTCGTTAACGCACCGCAGTTTGGCTGGGCAATTTGGTCAAAGTGTGGTCCAAACGTCGGCAAATTTGGAGGTCGAAAAATGTTCCGACGAACTTCAAATTTTGCATGCCCTAAACTCTCTATATTGCGCACTTGTCATACAAAATTGACAGACTTTCGCCGGGAAATGGCAGAGAAATTTCAAAGTTTAGAAAAAAACTGGGTTGAGGCTTCCTGACTGCTCTCACGCAAACCGTGGCTGTCTGTACACACCTCTTTGGGGTACTCCTGAGTTGTGCGCATGCTCAGTCATTCGGACTGTCGTTAACGCACCGCAGTTTGGCTCGGCAATTTGGTCAAAGTGTGGTCCAAACGTCGGCAAATTTGGAGGTCGAAAAATGTTCCGACGAACTTCAAATTTTGAATGCCCTAAACTTTCTATATTGCGCACTTGTCATAAAAAATTGACAGACTTTCGCCGGGAAATGGCAGAGAAATTTCAAAGTTTAGAAAAAACTGGGTTGAGGCTTCCTGACTGCTCTCACGCAAACCGTGGCTGTCTGTACACACCTCTTTGGGGTACTCCTGAGTTGTGCGCATGCTCAGTCATTCGGACTGTCGTTAACGCTCCGCAGTTTGGCTCAGCAATTTGGTCAAAGTGTGGTCCAAACGTCGGCAAATTTGGAGGTCGAAAAATGTTCCGACGAACTTCAAATTTTGCATGCCCTAAACTCTCTATATTGCGCACTTGTCATAAAAAATTGACAGACTTTCGCCGGGAAATGGCAGAGAAATTTCAAAGTTTAGAAAAAACTGGGTTGAGGCTTCCTGACTGCTCTCACGCAAACCGTGGCTGTCTGTACACACCTCTTTGGGGTACTCCTGAGTTGTGCGCATGCTCAGTCATTCGGACTGTCGTTAACGCACCGCAGTTTGGCTGGGCAATTTGGTCAAAGTGTGGTCCAAACGTCGGCAAATTTGGAGGTCGAAAAATGTTCCGACGAACTTCAAATTTTGCATGCCCTAAACTCTCTATATTGCGCACTTGTCATACAAAATTGACAGACTTTCGCCGGGAAATGGCAGAGAAATTTCAAAGTTTAGAAAAAAACTGGGTTGAGGCTTCCTGACTGCTCTCACGCAAACCGTGGCTGTCTGTACACACCTCTTTGGGGTACTCCTGAGTTGTGCGCATGCTCAGTCATTCGGACTGTCGTTAACGCACCGCAGTTTGGCTCGGTAATTTGGTCAAAGTGTGGTCCAAACGTCGGCAAATTTGGAGGTCGAAAAATGTTCCGACGAACTTCAAATTTTGCATGCCCTAAACTCTCTATATTGCGCACTTGTCATAAAAAATTGACAGACTTTCGCCGGGAAATGGCAGAGAAATTTCAAAGTTTAGAAAAAACTGGGTTGAGGCTTCCTGACTGCTCTCACGCAAACCGTGGCTGTCTGTACACACCTCTTTGGGGTACTCCTGAGTTGTGCGCATGCTCAGTCATTCGGACTGTCGTTAACGCACCGCAGTTTGGCTCGGCAATTTGGTCAAAGTGTGGTCCAAACGTCGGCAAATTTGGAGGTCGAAAAATGTTCCGACGAACTTCAAATTTTGCATGCCCTAAACTCTCTATATTGCGCACTTGTCATAAAAATATTGACAGACTTTCGCCGGGAAATGGCAGAGAAATTTCAAAGTTTAGAAAAAACTGGGTTGAGGCTTCCTGACTGCTCTCACGCAAACCGTGGCTGTCTGTACACACCTCTTTGGGGTACTCCTGAGTTGTGCGCATGCTCAGTCATTCGGACTGTCGTTAACGCACCGCAGTTTGGCTCGGCAATTTGGTCAAAGTGTGGTCCAAACGTCGGCAAATTTGGAGGTCGAAAAATGTTCCGACGAACTTCAAATGTTGCATGCCCTAAACTCTCTATATTGCGCACTTGTCATAAAAAATTGACAGACTTTCGCTGGGAAATGGCAGAGAAATTTCAAAGTTTAGAAAAAACTGGGTTGAGGCTTCCTGACTGCTCTCACGCAAACCGTGGCTGTCTGTACACACCTCTTTGGGGTACTCCTGAGTTGTGCGCATGCTCAGTCATTCGGACTGTCGTTAACGCACCGCAGTTTGGCTCGGCAATTTGGTCAAAGTGTGGTCCAAACGTCGGCAAATTTGGAGGTCGAAAAATGTTCCGACGAACTTCAAATTTTGCATGCCCTAAACTCTCTATATTGCGCACTTGTCATAAAAAATTGACAGACTTTCGCCGGGAAATGGCAGAGAAATTTCAAAGTTTAGAAAAAAACTGGGTTGAGGCTTCCTGACTGCTCTCACGCAAACCGTGGCTGTCTGTACACACCTCTTTGGGGTACTCCTGAGTTGTGCGCATGCTCAGTCATTCGGACTGTCGTTAACGCACCGCAGTTTGGCTCGGTAATTTGGTCAAAGTGTGGTCCAAACGTCGGCAAATTTGGAGGTCGAAAAATGTTCCGACGAACTTCAAATTTTGCATGCCCTAAACTCTCTATATTGCGCACTTGTCATAAAAAATTGACAGACTTTCGCCGGGAAATGGCAGGGAAATTTCAAAGTTTAGAAAAAAATGGGTTGAGGCTTCCTGACTGCTCTCACGCAAACCGTGGCTGTCTGTACACACCTCTTTGGGGTACTCCTGAGTTGTGCGCATGCTCAGTCATTCGGACTGTCGTTAACGCACCGCAGTTTGGCTCGGCAATTTGGTCAAAGTGTGGTCCAAACGTCGGCAAATTTGGAGGTCGAAAAATGTTCCGACGAACTTCAAATTTTGCATGCCCTAAACTCTCTATATTGCGCACTTGTCATAAAAAAATTGACAGACTTTCGCCGGGAAATGGCAGAGAAATTTCAAAGTTTAGAAAAAACTGGGTTGAGGCTTCCTGACTGCTCTCACGCAAACCGTGGCTGTCTGTACACACCTCTTTGGGGTACTCCTGAGTTGTGCGCATGCTCAGTCATTCGGACTGTCGTTAACGCACCGCAGTTTGGCTCGGCAATTTGGTCAAAGTGTGGTCCAAACGTCGGCAAATTTGGAGGTCGAAAAATGTTCCGACGAACTTCAAATGTTGCATGCCCTAAACTCTCTATATTGCGCACTTGTCATAAAAAATTGACAGACTTTCGCTGGGAAATGGCAGAGAAATTTCAAAGTTTAGAAAAAACTGGGTTGAGGCTTCCTGACTGCTCTCACGCAAACCGTGGCTGTCTGTACACACCTCTTTGGGGTACTCCTGAGTTGTGCGCATGCTCAGTCATTCGGACTGTCGTTAACGCACCGCAGTTTGGCTCGGCAATTTGGTCAAAGTGTGGTCCAAACGTCGGCAAATTTGGAGGTCGAAAAATGTTCCGACGAACTTCAAATTTTGCATGCCCTAAACTCTCTATATTGCGCACTTGTCATAAAAAATTGACAGACTTTCGCCGGGAAATGGCAGAGAAATTTCAAAGTTTAGAAAAAACTGGGTTGAGGCTTCCTGACTGCTCTCACGCAAACCGTGGCTGTCTGTACACACCTCTTTGGGGTACTCCTGAGTTGTGCGCATGCTCAGTCATTCGGACTGTCGTTAACGCACCGCAGTTTGGCTCGGTAATTTGGTCAAAGTGTGGTCCAAACGTCGGCAAATTTGGAGGTCGAAAAATGTTCCGACGAACTTCAAATTTTGCATGCCCTAAACTCTCTATATTGCGCACTTGTCATAAAAAATTGACAGACTTTCGCCGGGAAATGGCAGAGAAATTTCAAAGTTTAGAAAAAACTGGGTTGAGGCTTCCTGACTGCTCTCACGCAAACCGTGGCTGTCTGTACACACCTCTTTGGGGTACTCCTGAGTTGTGCGCATGCTCAGTCATTCGGACTGTCGTTAACGCACCGCAGTTTGGCTCGGCAATTTGGTCAAAGTGTGGTCCAAACGTCGGCAAATTTGGAGGTCGAAAAATGTTCCGACGAACTTCAAATGTTGCATGCCCTAAACTCTCTATATTGCGCACTTGTCATAAAAAATTGACAGACTTTCGCTGGGAAATGGCAGAGAAATTTCAAAGTTTAGAAAAAACTGGGTTGAGGCTTCCTGACTGCTCTCACGCAAACCGTGGCTGTCTGTACACACCTCTTTGGGGTACTCCTGAGTTGTGCGCATGCTCAGTCATTCGGACTGTCGTTAACGCACCGCAGTTTGGCTCGGCAATTTGGTCAAAGTGTGGTCCAAACGTCGGCAAATTTGGAGGTCGAAAAATGTTCCGACGAACTTCAAATTTTGCATGCCCTAAACTCTCTATATTGCGCACTTGTCATAAAAAATTGACAGACTTTCGCCGGGAAATGGCAGAGAAATTTCAAAGTTTAGAAAAAACTGGGTTGAGGCTTCCTGACTGCTCTCACGCAAACCGTGGCTGTCTGTACACACCTCTTTGGGGTACTCCTGAGTTGTGCGCATGCTCAGTCATTCGGACTGTCGTTAACGCACCGCAGTTTGGCTCGGTAATTTGGTCAAAGTGTGGTCCAAACGTCGGCAAATTTGGAGGTCGAAAAATGTTCCGACGAACTTCAAATTTTGCATGCCCTAAACTCTCTATATTGCGCACTTGTCATAAAAAATTGACAGACTTTCGCCGGGAAATGGCAGAGAAATTTCAAAGTTTAGAAAAAACTGGGTTGAGGCTTCCTGACTGCTCTCACGCAAACCGTGGCTGTCTGTACACACCTCTTTGGGGTACTCCTGAGTTGTGCGCATGCTCAGTCATTCGGACTGTCGTTAAAGCACCGCAGTTTGGCTCGGCAATTTGGTCAAAGTGTGGTCCAAACGTCGGCAAATTTGGAGGTCGAAAAATGTTCCGACGAACTTCAAATTTTGCATGCCCTAAATTCTCTATATTGCGCACTTGTCATAAAAAATTGACAGACTTTCGCCGGGAAATGGCAGAGAAATTTCAAAGTTTAGAAAAAACTGGGTTGAGGCTTCCTGACTGCTCTCACGCAAACCGTGGCTGTCTGTACACACCTCTTTGGGGTACTCCTGAGTTGTGCGCATGCTCAGTCATTCGGACTGTCGTTAACGCACCGCAGTTTGGCTCGGCAATTTGGTCAAAGTGTGGTCCAAACGTCGGCAAATTTGGAGGTCGAAAAATGTTCCGACGAACTTCAAATGTTGCATGCCCTAAACTCTCTATATTGCGCACTTGTCATAAAAAATTGACAGACTTTCGCTGGGAAATGGCAGAGAAATTTCAAAGTTTAGAAAAAACTGGGTTGAGGCTTCCTGACTGCTCTCACGCAAACCGTGGCTGTCTGTACACACCTCTTTGGGGTACTCCTGAGTTGTGCGCATGCTCAGTCATTCGGACTGCCGTTAACGCACCGCAGTTTGGCTCGGCAATTTGGTCAAAGTGTGGTCCAAACGTCGGCAAATTTGGAGGTCGAAAAATGTTCCGACGAACTTCAAATTTTGCATGCCCTAAACTCTCTATATTGCGCACTTGTCATAAAAAATTGACAGACTTTCGCCGGGAAATGGCAGAGAAATTTCAAAGTTTAGAAAAAACTGGGTTGAGGCTTCCTGACTGCTCTCACGCAAACCGTGGCTGTCTGTACACACCTCTTTGGGGTACTCCTGAGTTGTGCGCATGCTCAGTCATTCGGACTGTCGTTAACGCACCGCAGTTTGGCTCGGCAATTTGGTCAAAGTGTGGTCCAAACGTCGGCAAATTTGGTGGTCGAAAAATGTTCCGACGAACTTCAAATTTTGCATGCCCTAAACTCTCTATATTGCGCACTTGTCATAAAAAATTGACAGAATTTCGCCGGGAAATGGCAGAGAAATTTCAAAGTTTAGAAAAAACTGGGTTGAGGCTTCCTGACTGCTCTCACGCAAACCGTGGCTGTCTGTACACACCTCTTTGGGGTACTCCTGAGTTGTGCGCATGCTCAGTCATTCGGACTGTCGTTAACGCACCGCAGTTTGGCTCGGCAATTTGGTCAAAGTGTGGTCCAAACGTCGGCAAATTTGGAGGTCGAAAAATGTTCCGACGAACTTCAAATTTTGCATGCCCTAAACTCTCTATATTGCGCACTTGTCATAAAAAATTGACAGACTTTCGCCGGGAAATGGCAGAAAAATTTCAAAGTTTAGAAAAAACTGGGTTGAGGCTTCCTGACTGCTCTCACGCAAACCGTGGCTGTCTGTACACACCTCTTTGGGGTACTCCTGAGTTGTGCGCATGCTCAGTCATTCGGACTGTCGTTAACGCACCGCAGTTTGGCTCGGCAATTTGGTCAAAGTGTGGTCCAAACGTCGGCAAATTTGGAGGTCGAAAAATGTTCCGACGAACTTCAAATTTTGCATGCCCTAAACTCTCTATATTGCGCACTTGTCATAAAAAATTGACAGACTTTCGCCGGGAAATGGCAGAGAAATTTCAAAGTTTAGAAAAAACTGGGTTGAGGCTTCCTGACTGCTCTCACGCAAACCGTGGCTGTCTGTACACACCTCTTTGGGGTACTCCTGAGTTGTGCGCATGCTCAGTCATTCGGACTGTCGTTAACGCACCGCAGTTTGGCTCGGCAATTTGGTCAAAGTGTGGTCCAAACGTCGGCAAATTTGGAGGTCGAAAAATGTTCCGACGAACTTCAAATTTTGCATGCCCTAAACTCTCTATATTGCGCACTTGTCATAAAAAATTGACAGACTTTCGCCGGGAAATGGCAGAGAAATTTCAAAGTTTAGAAAAAACTGGGTTGAGGCTTCCTGACTGCTCTCACGCAAACCGTGGCTGTCTGTACACACCTCTTTGGGGTACTCCTGAGTTGTGCGCATGCTCAGTCATTCGGACTGTCGTTAACGCACCGCAGTTTGGCTCGGCAATTTGGTCAAAGTGTGGTCCAAACGTCGGCAAATTTGGAGGTCGAAAAATGTTCCGACGAACTTCAAATTTTGCATGCCCTAAACTCTCTATATTGCGCACTTGTCATAAAAAATTGACAGACTTTCGCCGGGAAATGGCAGAGAAATTTCAAAGTTTAGAAAAAACTGGGTTGAGGCTTCCTGACTGCTCTCACGCAAACCGTGGCTGTCTGTACACACCTCTTTGGGGTACTCCTGAGTTGTGCGCATGCTCAGTCATTCGGACTGTCGTTAACGCACCGCAGTTTGGCTCGGCAATTTGGTCAAAGTGTGGTCCAAACGTCGGCAAATTTGGAGGTCGAAAAATGTTCCGACGAACTTCAAATTTTGCATGCCCTAAACTCTCTATATTGCGCACTTGTCATAAAAAATTGACAGACTTTCGCCGGGAAATGGCAGAGAAATTTCAAAGTTTAGAAAAAACTGGGTTGAGGCTTCCTGACTGCTCTCACGCAAACCGTGGCTGTCTGTACACACCTCTTTGGGGTACTCCTGAGTTGTGCGCATGCTCAGTCATTCGGACTGTCGTTAACGCACCGCAGTTTGGCTCGGCAATTTGGTCAAAGTGTGGTCCAAACGTCGGCAAATTTGGAGGTCGAAAAATGTTCCGACGAACTTCAAATTTTGCATGCCCTAAACTCTCTATATTGCGCACTTGTCATAAAAAATTGACAGACTTTCGCCGGGAAATGGCAGAGAAATTTCAAAGTTTAGAAAAAAATGGGTTGAGGCTTCCTGACTGCTCTCACGCAAACCGTGGCTGTCTGTACACACCTCTTTGGGGTACTCCTGAGTTGTGCGCATGCTCAGTCATTCGGACTGTCGTTAACGCACCGCAGTTTGGCTCGGCAATTTGGTCAAAGTGTGGTCCAAACGTCGGCAAATTTGGAGGTCGAAAAATGTTCCGACGAACTTCAAATTTTGCATGCCCTAAACTCTCTATATTGCGCACTTGTCATAAAACATTGACAGACTTTCGCCGGGAAATGGCAGAGAAATTTCAAAGTTTAGAAAAAACTGGGTTGAGGCTTCCTGACTGCTCTCACGCAAACCGTGGCTGTCTGTACACACCTCTTTGGGGTACTCCTGAGTTGTGCGCATGCTCAGTCATTCGGACTGTCGTTAACGCACCGCAGTTTGGCTCGGCAATTTGGTCAAAGTGTGGTCCAAACGTCGGCGAATTTGGAGGTCGAAAAATGTTCCGACGAACTTCAAATTTTGCATGCCCTAAACTCTCTATATTGCGCACTTGTCATAAAAAATTGACAGACTTTCGCCGGGAAATGGCAGAGAAATTTCAAAGTTTAGAAAAAACTGGGTTGAGGCTTCCTGACTGCTCTCACGCAAACCGTGGCTGTCTGTACACACCTCTTTGGGGTACTCCTGAGTTGTGCGCATGCTCAGTCATTCGGACTGTCGTTAACGCACCGCAGTTTGGCTCGGCAATTTGGTCAAAGTGTGGTCCAAACGTCGGCAAATTTGGAGGTCGAAAAATGTTCCGACGAACTTCAAATTTTGCATGCCCTAAACTCTCTATATTGCGCACTTGTCATAAAAAATTGACAGACTTTCGCCGGGAAATGGCAGAGAAATTTCAAAGTTTAGAAAAAACTGGGTTGAGGCTTCCTGACTTCTCTCACGCAAACCGTGGCTGTCTGTACACACCTCTTTGGGGTACTCCTGAGTTGTGCGCATGCTCAGTCATTCGGACTGTCGTTAACGCACCGCAGTTTGGCTCGGCAATTTGGTCAAAGTGTGGTCCAAACGTCGGCAAATTTGGAGGTCGAAAAATGTTCCGACGAACTTCAAATTTTGCATGCCCTAAACTCTCTATATTGCGCACTTGTCATAAAAAATTGACAGACTTTCGCCGGGAAATGGCAGAGAAATTTCAAAGTTTAGAAAAAACTGGGTTGAGGCTTCCTGACTGCTCTCACGCAAACCGTGGCTGTCTGTACACACCTCTTTGGGGTACTCCTGAGTTGTGCGCATGCTCAGTCATTCGGACTGTCGTTAACGCACCGCAGTTTGGCTCGGCAATTTGGTCAAAGTGTGGTCCAAACGTCGGCAAATTTGGAGGTCGAAAAATGTTCCGACGAACTTCAAATTTTGCATGCCCTAAACTCTCTATATTGCGCACTTGTCATAAAAAATTGACAGACTTTCGCCGGGAAATGGCAGAGAAATTTCAAAGTTTAGAAAAAACTGGGTTGAGGCTTCCTGACTGCTCTCACGCAAACCGTGGCTGTCTGTACACACCTCTTTGGGGTACTCCTGAGTTGTGCGCATGCTCAGTCATTCGGACTGTCGTTAACGCACCGCAGTTTGGCTCGGCAATTTGGTCAAAGTGTGGTCCAAACGTCGGCAAATTTGGAGGTCGAAAAATGTTCCGACGAACTTCAAATTTTGCATGCCCTAAACTCTCTATATTGCGCACTTGTCATAAAACATTGACAGACTTTCGCCGGGAAATGGCAGAGAAATTTCAAAGTTTAGAAAAAACTGGGTTGAGGCTTCCTGACTGCTCTCACGCAAACCGTGGCTGTCTGTACACACCTCTTTGGGGTACTCCTGAGTTGTGCGCATGCTCAGTCATTCGGACTGTCGTTAACGCACCGCAGTTTGGCTCGGCAATTTGGTCAAAGTGTGGTCCAAACGTCGGCGAATTTGGAGGTCGAAAAATGTTCCGACGAACTTCAAATTTTGCATGCCCTAAACTCTCTATATTGCGCACTTGTCATAAAACATTGACAGACTTTCGCCGGGAAATGGCAGAGAAATTTCAAAGTTTAGAAAAAACTGGGTTGAGGCTTCCTGACTGCTCTCACGCAAACCGTGGCTGTCTGTACACACCTCTTTGGGGTACTCCTGAGTTGTGCGCATGCTCAGTCATTCGGACTGTCGTTAACGCACCGCAGTTTGGCTCGGCAATTTGGTCAAAGTGTGGTCCAAACGTCGGCGAATTTGGAGGTCGAAAAATGTTCCGACGAACTTCAAATTTTGCATGCCCTAAACTCTCTATATTGCGCACTTGTCATAAAAAAATTGACAGACTTTCGCCGGGAAATGGCAGAGAAATTTCAAAGTTTAGAAAAAACTGGGTTGAGGCTTCCTGACTGCTCTCACGCAAACCGTGGCTGTCTGTACACACCTCTTTGGGGTACTCCTGAGTTGTGCGCATGCTCAGTCATTCGGACTGTCGTTAACGCACCGCAGTTTGGCTCGGCAATTTGGTCAAAGTGTGGTCCAAACGTCGGCAAATTTGGAGGTCGAAAAATGTTCCGACGAACTTCAAATTTTGCATGCCCTAAACTCTCTATATTGCGCACTTGTCATAAAAAATTGACAGACTTTCGCCGGGAAATGGCAGAGAAATTTCAAAGTTTAGAAAAAACTGGGTTGAGGCTTCCTGACTTCTCTCACGCAAACCGTGGCTGTCTGTACACACCTCTTTGGGGTACTCCTGAGTTGTGCGCATGCTCAGTCATTCGGACTGTCGTTAACGCACCGCAGTTTGGCTCGGCAATTTGGTCAAAGTGTGGTCCAAACGTCGGCAAATTTGGAGGTCGAAAAATGTTCCGACGAACTTCAAATTTTGCATGCCCTAAACTCTCTATATTGCGCACTTGTCATAACAAATTGACAGACTTTCGCCGGGAAATGGCAGAGAAATTTCAAAGTTTAGAAATAACTGGGTTGAGGCTTCCTGACTGCTCTCACGCAAACCGTGGCTGTCTGTACACACCTCTTTGGGGTACTCCTGAGTTGTGCGCATGCTCAGTCATTCGGACTGTCGTTAACGCACCGCAGTTTGGCTCGGCAATTTGGTCAAAGTGTGGTCCAAACGTCGGCAAATTTGGAGTTCGAAAAATGTTCCGACGAACTTCAAATTTTGCATGCCCTAAACTCTCTATATTGCGCACTTGTCATAAAAAATTGACAGACTTTCGCCGGGAAATGGCAGAGAAATTTCAAAGTTTAGAAAAAACTGGGTTGAGGCTTCCTGACTGCTCTCACGCAAACCGTGGCTGTCTGTATACACACCTCTTTGGGGTACTCCTGAGTTGTGCGCATGCTCAGTCATTCGGACTGTCGTTAACGCACCGCAGTTTAGCTCGGCAATTTGGTCAAAGTGTGGTCCAAACGTCGGCAAATTTGGAGGTCGACAAATGTTCCGACGAACTTCAAATTTTGCATGCCCTAAACTCTCTATATTGCGCACTTGTCATAAAAAATTGACAGACTTTCGCCGGGAAATGGCAGAAAAATTTCAAAGTTTAGAAAAAACTGGGTTGAGGCTTCCTGACTGCTCTCACGCAAACCGTGGCTGTCTGTACACACCTCTTTGGGGTACTCCTGAGTTGTGCGCATGCTCAGTCATTCGGACTGTCGTTAACGCACCGCAGTTTGGCTCGGCAATTTGGTCAAAGTGTGGTCCAAACGTCGGCAAATTTGGAGGTCGAAAAATGTTCCGACGAACTTCAAATTTTGCATGCCCTAAACTCTCTATATTGCGCACTTGTCATAAAAAATTGACAGACTTTCGCCGGGAAATGGCAGAAAAATTTCAAAGTTTAGAAAAAACTGGGTTGAGGCTTCCTGACTGCTCTCACGCAAACCGTGGCTGTCTGTACACACCTCTTTGGGGTACTCCTGAGTTGTGCGCATGCTCAGTCATTCGGACTGTCGTTAACGCACCGCAGTTTGGCTCGGCAATTTGGTCAAAGTGTGGTCCAAACGTCGGCAAATTTGGAGGTCGAAAAATGTTCCGACGAACTTCAAATTTTGCATGCCCTAAACTCTCTATATTGCGCACTTGTCATAAAAAATTGACAGACTTTCGCCGGGAAATGGCAGAGAAATTTCAAAGTTTAGAAAAAAACTGGGTTGAGGCTTCCTGACTGCTCTCACGCAAACCGTGGCTGTCTGTACACACCTCTTTGGGGTACTCCTGAGTTGTGCGCATGCTCAGTCATTCGGACTGTCGTTAACGCACCGCAGTTTGGCTCGGCAATTTGGTCAAAGTGTGGTCCAAACGTCGGCAAATTTGGAGGTCGAAAAATGTTCCGACGAACTTCAAATTTTGCATGCCCTAAACTCTCTATATTGCGCACTTGTCATAAAAAATTGACAGAATTTCGCCGGGAAATGGCAGAGAAATTTCAAAGTTTAGAAAAAACTGGGTTGAGGCTTCCTGACTGCTCTCACGCAAACCGTGGCTGTCTGTACACACCTCTTTGGGGTACTCCTGAGTTGTGCGCATGCTCAGTCATTCGGACTGTCGTTAACGCACCGCAGTTTGGCTCGGCAATTTGATCAAAGTGTGGTCCAAACGTCGGCAAATTTGGAGGTCGAAAAATGTTCCGACGAACTTCAAATTTTGCATGCCCTAAACTCTCTATATTGCGCACTTGTCATAAAAAATTGACAGACTTTCGCCGGGAAATGGCAGAAAAATTTCAAAGTTTAGAAAAAACTGGGTTGAGGCTTCCTGACTGCTCTCACGCAAACCGTGGCTGTCTGTACACACCTCTTTGGGGTACTCCTGAGTTGTGCGCATGCTCAGTCATTCGGACTGTCGTTAACGCACCGCAGTTTGGCTCGGCAATTTGGTCAAAGTGTGGTCCAAACGTCGGCAAATTTGGAGGTCGAAAAATGTTCCGACGAACTTCAAATTTTGCATGCCCTAAACTCTCTATATTGCGCACTTGTCATAAAAAATTGACAGACTTTCGCCGGGAAATGGCAGATAAATTTCAAAGTTTAGAAAAAACTGGGTTGAGGCTTCCTGACTGCTCTCACGCAAACCGTGGCTGTCTGTACACACCTCTTTGGGGTACTCCTGAGTTGTGCGCATGCTCAGTCATTCGGACTGTCGTTAACGCACCGCAGTTTGGCTCGGCAATTTGGTCAAAGTGTGGTCCAAACGTCGGCAAATTTGGAGGTCGAAAAATGTTCCGACGAACTTCAAATTTTGCATGCCCTTAACTCTCTATATTGCGCACTTGTCATAAAACATTGACAGACTTTCGCCGGGAAATGGCAGAAAAATTTCAAAGTTTAGAAAAAACTGGGTTGAGGCTTCCTGACTGCTCTCACGCAAACCGTGGCTGTCTGTACACACCTCTTTGGGGTACTCCTGAGTTGTGCGCATGCTCAGTCATTCGGACTGTCGTTAACGCACCGCAGTTTGGCTCGGCAATTTGGTCAAAGTGTGGTCCAAACGTCGGCAAATTTGGAGGTCGAAAAATGTTCCGACGAACTTCAAATTTTGCATGCCCTAAACTCTCTATATTGCGCACTTGTCATAAAAAATTGACAGACTTTCGCCAGGAAATGGCAGAGAAATTTCAAAGTTTAGAAAAAACTGGGTTGAGGCTTCCTGACTGCTCTCACGCAAACCGTGGCTGTCTGTACACACCTCTTTGGGGTACTCCTGAGTTGTGCGCATGCTCAGTCATTCGGACTGTCGTTAACGCACCGCAGTTTGGCTCGGCAATTTGGTCAAAGTGTGGTCCAAACGTCGGCAAATTTGGAGGTCGAAAAATGTTCCGACGAACTTCAAATTTTGCATGCCCTAAACTCTCTATATTGCGCACTTGTCATAAAAAATTGACAGACTTTCGCCGGGAAATGGCAGAAAAATTTCAAAGTTTAGAAAAAACTGGGTTGAGGCTTCCTGACTGCTCTCACGCAAACCGTGGCTGTCTGTACACACCTCTTTGGGGTACTCCTGAGTTGTGCGCATGCTCAGTCATTCGGACTGTCGTTAACGCACCGCAGTTTGGCTCGGCAATTTGGTCAAAGTGTGGTCCAAACGTCGGCAAATTTGGAGGTCGAAAAATGTTCCGACGAACTTCAAATTTTGCATGCCCTAAACTCTCTATATTGCGCACTTGTCATAAAAAATTTACAGACTTTCGCCGGGAAATGGCAGAGAAATTTCAAAGTTTTGAAAAAACTGGGTTGAGGCTTCCTGACTGCTCTTACGCAAACCGTGGCTGTCTGTACACACCTCTTTGGGGTACTCCTGAGTTGTGCGCATGCTCAGTCATTCGGACTGTCGTTAACGCACCGCAGTTTGGCTCGGCAATTTGGTCAAAGTGTGGTCCAAACGTCGGCAAATTTGGAGGTCGAAAAATGTTCCGACGAACTTCAAATTTTGCATGCCCTAAACTCTCTATATTGCGCACTTGTCATACAAAATTGACAGACTTTCGCCGGGAAATGGCAGAGAAATTTCAAAGTTTAGAAAAAAACTGGGTTGAGGCTTCCTGACTGCTCTCACGCAAACCGTGGCTGTCTGTACACACCTCTTTGGGGTACTCCTGAGTTGTGCGCATGCTCAGTCATTCGGACTGTCGTTAACGCACCGCAGTTTGGCTCGGCAATTTGGTCAAAGTGTGGTCCAAACGTCGGCAAATTTGGAGGTCGAAAAATTTTCCGACGAACTTAAAATTTTGCATGCCCTAAACTCTCTATATTGCGCACTTGTCATAAAAAATTGACAGACTTTCGCCGGGAAATGGCAGAGAAATTTCAAAGTTTAGAAAAAACTGGGTTGAGGCTTCCTGACTGCTCTCACGCAAACCGTGGCTGTCTGTACACACCTCTTTGGGGTACTCCTGAGTTGTGCGCATGCTCAGTCATTCGGACTGTCGTTAACGCACCGCAGTTTGGCTCGGCAATTTGGTCAAAGTGTGGTACAAACGTCGGCAAATTTGGAGGTCGAAAAATGTTCCGACGAACTTCAAATTTTGCATGCCCTAAACTCTCTATATTGCGCACTTGTCATAAAAAAATGACAGACTTTCGCCGGGAAATGGCAGAGAAATTTCAAAGTTTAGAAAAAACTGGGTTGAGGCTTCCTGACTGCTCTCACGCAAACCGTGGCTCTCTGTACACACCTCTTTGGGGTACTCCTGAGTTGTGCGCATGCTCAGTCATTCGGACTGTCGTTAACGCACCGCAGTTTGGCTCGGCAATTTGGTCAAAGTGTGGTCCAAACGTCGGCAAATTTGGAGGTCGAAAAATGTTCCGACGAACTTCAAATTTTGCATGCCCTAAACTCTCTATATTGCGCACTTGTCATAAAAAATTGACAGACTTTCGCCGGGAAATGGCAGAGAAATTTCAAAGTTTAGAAAAAACTGGGTTGAGGCTTCCTGACTGCTCTCACGCAAACCGTGGCTGTCTGTACACACCTCTTTGGGGTACTCCTGAGTTGTGCGCATGCTCAGTCATTCGGACTGTCGTTAACGCACCGCAGTTTGGCTCGGCAATTTGGTCAAAGTGTGGTCCAAACGTCGGCAAATTTGGAGGTCGAAAAATGTTCCGACGAACTTCAAATTTTGCATGCCCTAAACTCTCTATATTGCGCACTTGTCATAAAACATTGACAGACTTTCGCCGGGAAATGGCAGAAAAAATTCAAAGTTTAGAAAAAACTGGGTTGAGGCTTCCTGACTGCTCTCACGCAAACCGTGGCTGTCTGTACACACCTCTTTGGGGTACTCCTGAGTTGTGCGCATGCTCAGTCATTCGGACTGTCGTTAACGCACCGCAGTTTGGCTCGGCAATTTGGTCAAAGTGTGGTCCAAACGTCAGCAAATTTGGAGGTCGAAAAATGTTCCGACGAACTTCAAATTTTGCATGCCCTAAACTCTCTATATTGCGCACTTGTCATAAAAAATTGACAGACTTTCGCCGGGAAATGGCAGAGAAATTTCAAAGTTTAGAAAAAACTGGGTTGAGGCTTCCTGACTGCTCTCACGCAAACCGTGGCTGTCTGTACACACCTCTTTGGGGTACTCCTGAGTTGTGCGCATGCTCAGTCATTCGGACTGTCGTTAACGCACCGCAGTTTGGCTCGGCAATTTGGTCAAAGTGTGGTCCAAACGTCGGCAAATTTGGAGGTCGAAAAATGTTCCGACGAACTTCAAATTTTGCGTGCCCTAAACTCTCTATATTGCGCACTTGTCATAAAAAATTGACAGACTTTCGCCGGGAAATGGCAGAGAAATTTCAAAGTTTAGAAAAAACTGGGTTGAGGCTTCCTGACTGCTCTCACGCAAACCGTGGCTGTCTGTACACACCTCTTTGGGGTACTCCTGAGTTGTGCGCATGCTCAGTCATTCGGACTGTCGTTAACGCACCGCAGTTTGGCTCGGCAATTTGGTCAAAGTGTGGTCCAAACGTCGGCAAATTTGGAGGTCGAAAAATGTTCCGACGAACTTCAAATTTTGCATGCCCTAAACTCTCTATATTGCGCACTTGTCATACAAAAATTGACAGACTTTCGCCGGGAAATGGCAGAGAAATTTCAAAGTTTAGAAAAAACTGGGTTGAGGCTTCCTGACTGCTCTCACGCAAACCGTGGCTGTCTGTACACACCTCTTTGGGGTACTCCTGAGTTGTGCGCATGCTCAGTCATTCGGACTGTCGTTAACGCACCGCAGTTTGGCTCGGCAATTTGGTCAAAGTGTGGTCCAAACGTCGGCAAATTTGGAGGTCGAAAAATGTTCCGACGAACTTCAAATTTTGCATGCCCTAAACTCTCTATATTGCGCACTTGTCATAAAAAATTGACAGACTTTCGCCAGGAAATGGCAGAGAAATTTCAAAGTTTAGAAAAAACTGGGTTGAGGCTTCCTGACTGCTCTCACGCAAACCGTGGCTGTCTGTACACACCTCTTTGGGGTACTCCTGAGTTGTGCGCATGCTCAGTCATTCGGACTGTCGTTAACGCACCGCAGTTTGGCTCGGCAATTTGGTCAAAGTGTGGTCCAAACGTCGGCAAATTTGGAGGTCGAAAAATGTTCCGACGAACTTCAAATTTTGCATGCCCTAAACTCTCTATATTGCGCACTTGTCATACAAAATTGACAGACTTTCGCCGGGAAATGGCAGAGAAATTTCAAAGTTTAGAAAAAACTGGGTTGAGGCTTCCTGACTGCTCTCACGCAAACCGTGGCTGTCTGTACACACCTCTTTGGGGTACTCCTGAGTTGTGCGCATGCTCAGTCATTCGGACTGTCGTTAACGCACCGCAGTTTGGGGCGGTCGGGTTGGCGTACGGGTTCTTTCCAAAGGACTACCCTTGCACATAGGTAGTTTGGAGGAGTTTTTCGCGGAATCCCGTGATGTCCTGGAACGTTGCTCAATGATGGAGTGACCAGTACGTACGTCACGGGGAACGCCGATACAATTTTGGAACACGATTGGATCCGAGTCTGCGGTCTTGATTCTTCCAGACCTGGACTGGTGACGATTGTGGTTTTATGAGGATGTACCTGTGGTGCTTCTCGAAGGATATGACCTGATACTCGGACACGATTGGTGATGATTGTGATGGAGAATACTCGCCGGATAATGACCTGGATTGGCAACGACAACGAATGAGGAAATTTGGTGGATAAATGACCTGGACTGGCAACGACAACGAATGAGGAAATTTGGCAATAACGGCGAACAATTGGTGGATAAATGACCTGGACTGGCAACGACTACGAATGAGGAAATTTGGCAATAACGGCGAACGCTTAGTGGATAAATGACCTGGACTGGCAACGACTACGAATGAGGAAAGTTGGCAATAACGGCGAACGCTTAGTGGATAAATGACCTGGACTGGCAACGACAACGGCTGAAGCACTGGTTCTATCGGTAACAACGTTGGACTGGTTAGCGTGTTTTATTCGGACGAATAAAACATTTTAGAAAAAGGCAATTTGGTCAAAGTGTGGTCCAAACGTCGGCAAATTTGGAGGTTGAAAAATGTTCCGACGAACTTCAAATTTTGCATGCCCTAAACTCTCTATATTGCGCACTTGTCATAAAACATTGACAGACTTTCGCCGGGAAATGGCAGAGAAATTTCAAAGTTTAGAAAAAACTGGGTTGAGGCTTCCTGACTGCTCTCACGCAAACCGTGGCTGTCTGTACACACCTCTTTGGGGTACTCCTGAGTTGTGCGCATGCTCAGTCATTCGGACTGTCGTTAACGCACCGCAGTTTGGCTCGGCAATTTGGTCAAAGTGTGGTCCAAACGTCGGCAAATTTGGAGGTCGAAAAATGTTCCGACGAACTTCAAATTGTGCATGCCCTAAACTCTCTATATTGCGCACTTGTCATAAAAAATTGACAGACTTTCGCCGGGAAATGGCAGAGAAATTTCAAAGTTTAGAAAAAACTGGGTTGAGGCTTCCTGACTGCTCTCACGCAAACCGTGGCTGTCTGTACACACCTCTTTGGGGTACTCCTGAGTTGTGCGCATGCTCAGTCATTCGGACTGTCGTTAACGCACCGCAGTTTGGCTCGGCAATTTTGTCAAAGTGTGGTCCAAACGTCGGCAAATTTGGAGGTCGAAAAATGTTCCGACGAACTTCAAATTTTGCATGCCCTAAACTCTCTATATTGCGCACTTGTCATAAAAAATTGACAGACTTTCGCCGGGAAATGGCAGAGAAATTTCAAAGTTTAGAAAAAAACTGGGTTGAGGCTTCCTGACTGCTCTCACGCAAACCGTGGCTGTCTGTACACACCTCTTTGGGGTACTCCTGAGTTGTGCGCATGCTCAGTCATTCGGACTGTCGTTAACGCACCGCAGTTTGGCTCGGCAATTTGGTCAAAGTGTGGTCCAAACGTCGGCAAATTTGGAGGTCGAAAAATGTTCCGACGAACTTCAAATTTTGCATGCCCTAAACTCTCTATATTGCGCACTTGTCATAAAAAATTGACAGACTTTCGCCGGGAAATGGCAGAGAAATTTCAAAGTTTAGAAAAAAACTGGGTTGAGGCTTCCTGACTGCTCTCACGCAAACCGTGGCTGTCTGTACACACCTCTTTGGGGTACTCCTGAGTTGTGCGCATGCTCAGTCATTCGGACTGTCGTTAACGCACCGCAGTTTGGCTCGGCAATTTGGTCAAAGTGTGGTCCAAACGTCGGCAAATTTGGAGGTCGAAAAATGTTCCGACGAACTTCAAATTTTGCATGCCCTAAACTCTCTATATTGCGCACTTGTCATAAAAAATTGACAGACTTTCGCCGGGAAATGGCAGAGAAATTTCAAAGTTTAGAAAAAACTGGGTTGAGGCTTCCTGACTGCTCTCACGCAAACCGTGGCTGTCTGTACACACCTCTTTGGGGTACTCCTGAGTTGTGCGCATGCTCAGTCATTCGGACTGTCGTTAACGCACCGCAGTTTGGCTCGGCAATTTGGTCAAAGTGTGGTCCAAACGTCGGCAAATTTGGAGGTCGAAAAATGTTCCGACGAACTTCAAATTTTGCATGCCCTAAACTCTCTATATTGCGCACTTGTCATAAAAAATTGACAGACTTTCGCCGGGAAATGGCAGAGAAATTTCAAAGTTTAGAAAAAAACTGGGTTGAGGCTTCCTGACTGCTCTCACGCAAACCGTGGCTGTCTGTACACACCTCTTTGGGGTACTCCTGAGTTGTGCGCATGCTCAGTCATTCGGACTGTCGTTAACGCACCGCAGTTTGGCTCGGCAATTTGGTCAAAGTGTGGTCCAAACGTCGGCAAATTTGGAGGTCGAAAAATGTTCCGACGAACTTCAAATTTTGCATGCCCTAAACTCTCTATATTGCGCACTTGTCATAAAAAATTGACAGACTTTCGCCGGGAAATGGCAGAGAAATTTCAAAGTTTAGAAAAAACTGGGTTGAGGCTTCCTGACTGCTCTCACGCAAACCGTGGCTGTCTGTACACACCTCTTTGGGGTACTCCTGAGTTGTGCGCATGCTCAGTCATTCGGACTGTCGTTAACGCACCGCAGTTTGGCTCGGCAATTTGGTCAAAGTGTGGTCCAAACGTCGGCAAATTTGGAGGTCGAAAAATGTTCCGACGAACTTCAAATTTTGCATGCCCTAAACTCTCTATATTGCGCACTTGTCATAAAAAATTGACAGACTTTCGCCGGGAAATGGCAGAGAAATTTCAAAGTTTAGAAAAAACTGGGTTGAGGCTTCCTGACTGCTCTCACGCAAACCGTGGCTGTCTGTACACACCTCTTTGGGGTACTCCTGAGTTGTGCGCATGCTCAGTCATTCGGACTGTCGTTAACGCACCGCAGTTTGGCTCGGCAATTTGGTCAAAGTGTGGTCCAAACGTCGGCAAATTTGGAGGTCGAAAAATGTTCCGACGAACTTCAAATTTTGCATGCCCTAAACTCTCTATATTGCGCACTTGTCATAAAAAATTGACAGACTTTCGCCGGGAAATGGCAGAGAAATTTCAAAGTTTAGAAAAAAACTGGGTTGAGGCTTCCTGACTGCTCTCACGCAAACCGTGGCTGTCTGTACACACCTCTTTGGGGTACTCCTGAGTTGTGCGCATGCTCAGTCATTCGGACTGTCGTTAACGCACCGCAGTTTGGCTCGGCAATTTGGTCAAAGTGTGGTCCAAACGTCGGCAAATTTGGAGGTCGAAAAATGTTCCGACGAACTTCAAATTTTGCATGCCCTAAACTCTCTATATTGCGCACTTGTCATAAAAAATTGACAGACTTTCGCCGGGAAATGGCAGAGAAATTTCAAAGTTTAGAAAAAACTGGGTTGAGGCTTCCTGACTGCTCTCACGCAAACCGTGGCTGTCTGTACACACCTCTTTGGGGTACTCCTGAGTTGTGCGCATGCTCAGTCATTCGGACTGTCGTTAACGCACCGCAGTTTGGCTCGGCAATTTGGTCAAAGTGTGGTCCAAACGTCGGCAAATTTGGAGGTCGAAAAATGTTCCGACGAACTTCAAATTTTGCATGCCCTAAACTCTCTATATTGCGCACTTGTCATAAAAAATTGACATACTTTCGCCGGGAAATGGCAGAGAAATTTCAAAGTTTAGAAAAAACTGGGTTGAGGCTTCCTGACTGCTCTCACGCAAACCGTGGCTGTCTGTACACACCTCTTTGGGGTACTCCTGAGTTGTGCGCATGCTCAGTCATTCGGACTGTCGTTAACGCACCGCAGTTTGGCTCGGCAATTTGGTCAAAGTGTGGTCCAAACGTCGGCAAATTTGGAGGTCGAAAAATGTTCCGACGAACTTCAAATTGTGCATGCCCTAAACTCTCTATATTGCGCACTTGTCATAACAAATTGACAGACTTTCGCCGGGAAATGGCAGAGAAATTTCAAAGTTTAGAAAAAACTGGGTTGAGGCTTCCTGACTGCTCTCACGCAAACCGTGGCTGTCTGTACACACCTCTTTGGGGTACTCCTGAGTTGTGCGCATGCTCAGTCATTCGGACTGTCGTTAACGCACCGCAGTTTGGCTCGGCAATTTGGTCAAAGTGTGGTCCAAACGTCGGCAAATTTGGAGGTCGAAAAATGTTCCGACGAACTTCAAATTTTGCATGCCCTAAACTCTCTATATTGCGCACTTGTCATACAAAATTGACAGACTTTCGCCGGGAAATGGCAGAGAAATTTCAAAGTTTAGAAAAAACTGGGTTAAGGCTTCCTAACTGCTCTCACGCAAACCGTGGCTGTCTGTACACACCTCTTTGGGGTACTCCTGAGTTGTGCGCATGCTCAGTCATTCGGACTGTCGTTAACGCACCGCAGTTTGGCTCGGCAATTTGGTCAAAGTGTGGTCCAAACGTCGGCAAATTTGGAGGTCGAAAAATGTTCCGACGAACTTCAAATTTTGTATGCCCTAAACTATCTATATTGCGCACTTGTCATAAAAAAATTGACAGACTTTCGCCGGGAAATGGCAGAGAAATTTCAAAGTTTAGAAAAAACTGGGTTGAGGCTTCCTGACTGCTCTCACGCAAACCGTGGCTGTCTGTACACACCTCTTTGGGGTACTCCTGAGTTGTGCGCATGCTCAGTCATTCGGACTGTCGTTAACGCACCGCAGTTTGGCTCGGCAATTTGGTCAAAGTGTGGTCCAAACGTCGGCAAATTTGGAGGTCGAAAAATGTTCCGACGAACTTCAAATTTTGCATGCCCTAAACTCTCTATATTGCGCACTTGTCATACAAAATTGACAGACTTTCGCCGGGAAATGGCAGAGAAATTTCAAAGTTTAGAAAAAACTGGGTTGAGGCTTCCTGACTGCTCTCACGCAAACCGTGGCTGTCTGTACACACCTCTTTGGGGTACTCCTGAGTTGTGCGCATGCTCAGTCATTCGGACTGTCGTTAACGCACCGCAGTTTGGCTCGGCAATTTGGTCAAAGTGTGGTCCAAACGTCGGCAAATTTGGAGGTCGAAAAATGTTCCGACGAACTTCAAATTTTGCATGCCCTAAACTCTCTATATTGCGCACTTGTCATAAAAAATTGACAGACTTTCGCCGGGAAATGGCAGAGAAATTTCAAAGTTTAGAAAAAACTGGGTTGAGGCTTCCTGACTGCTCTCACGCAAACCGTGACTGTCTGTACACACCTCTTTGGGGTACTCCTGAGTTGTGCGCATGCTCAGTCATTCGGACTGTCGTTAACGCACCGCAGTTTGGCTCGGCAATTTGGTCAAAGTGTGGTCCAAACGTCGGCAAATTTGGAGGTCGAAAAATGTTCCGACGAACTTCAAATTTTGCATGCCCTAAACTCTCTATATTGCGCACTTGTCATACAAAATTGACAGACTTTCGCCGGGAAATGGCAGAGAAATTTCAAAGTTTAGAAAAAACTGGGTTGAGGCTTCCTGACTGCTCTCACGCAAACCGTGGCTGTCTGTACACACCTCTTTGGGGTACTCCTGAGTTGTGCGCATGCTCAGTCATTCGGACTGTCGTTAACGCACCGCAGTTTGACTCGGCAATTTGGTCAAAGTGTGGTCCAAACGTCGGCAAATTTGGAGGTCGAAAAATGTTCCGACGAACGTCAAATTTTGCATGCCCTAAACTCTCTATATTGCGCACTTGTCATAAAAAATTGACAGACTTTCGCCGGGAAATGGCAGAGAAATTTCAAAGTTTAGAAAAAACTGGGTTGAGGCTTCCTGACTGCTCTCACGCAAACCGTGGCTGTCTGTACACACCTCTTTGGGGTACTCCTGAGTTGTGCGCATGCTCAGTCATTCGGACTGTCGTTAACGCACCGCAGTTTGGCTCGGCAATTTGGTCAAAGTGTGGTCCAAACGTCGGCAAATTTGGAGGTCGAAAAATGTTCCGACGAACTTCAAATTTTGCATGCCCTAAACTCTCTATATTGCGCACTTGTCATAAAAAAATTGACAGACTTTCGCCGGGAAATGGCAGAGAAATTTCAAATTTAGAAAAAAAACTGGGTTGAGGCTTCCTGACTGCTCTCACGCAAACCGTGGCTGTCTGTACACACCTCTTTGGGGTACTCCTGAGTTGTGCGCATGCTCAGTCATTCGGACTGTCGTTAACGCACCGCAGTTTGGCTCGGCAATTTGGTCAAAGTGTGGTCCAAACGTCGGCAAATTTGGAGGTCGAAAAATGTTCCGACGAACTTCAAATTTTGAATGCCCTAAACTTTCTATATTGCGCACTTGTCATAAAAAATTGACAGACTTTCGCCGGGAAATGGCAGAGAAATTTCAAAGTTTAGAAAAAACTGGGTTGAGGCTTCCTGACTGCTCTCACGCAAACCGTGGCTGTCTGTACACACCTCTTTGGGGTACTCCTGAGTTGTGCGCATGCTCAGTCATTCGGACTGTCGTTAACGCTCCGCAGTTTGGCTCGGCAATTTGGTCAAAGTGTGGTCCAAACGTCGGCAAATTTGGAGGTCGAAAAATGTTCCGACGAACTTCAAATTTTGCATGCCCTAAACTCTCTATATTGCGCACTTGTCATAAAAAATTGACAGACTTTCGCCGGGAAATGGCAGAGAAATTTCAAAGTTTTGAAAAAACTGGGTTGAGGCTTCCTGACTGCTCTCACGCAAACCGTGGCTGTCTGTACACACCTCTTTGGGGTACTCCTGAGTTGTGCGCATGCTCAGTCATTCGGACTGTCGTTAACGCACCGCAGTTTGTCTCGGCAATTTGGTCAAAGTGTGGTACAAACGTCGGCAAATTTGGAGGTCGAAAAATGTTCCGACGAACTTCAAATTTTGCATGCCCTAAACTCTCTATATTGCGCACTTGTCATAAAAAAATGACAGACTTTCGCCGGGAAATGGCAGAGAAATTTCAAAGTTTAGAAAAAACTGGGTTGAGGCTTCCTGACTGCTCTCACGCAAACCGTGGCTCTCTGTACACACCTCTTTGGGGTACTCCTGAGTTGTGCGCATGCTCAGTCATTCGGACTGTCGTTAACGCACCGCAGTTTGGCTCGGCAATTTGGTCAAAGTGTGGTCCAAACGTCGGCAAATTTGGAGGTCGAAAAATGTTCCGACGAACTTCAAATTTTGCATGCCCTAAACTCTCTATATTGCGCACTTGTCATAAAAAATTGACAGACTTTCGCCGGGAAATGGCAGAGAAATTTCAAAGTTTAGAAAAAACTGGGTTGAGGCTTCCTGACTGCTCTCACGCAAACCGTGGCTGTCTGTACACACCTCTTTGGGGTACTCCTGAGTTGTGCGCATGCTCAGTCATTCGGACTGTCGTTAACGCACCGCAGTTTGGCTCGGCAATTTGGTCAAAGTGTGGTCCAAACGTCGGCAAATTTGGAGGTCGAAAAATGTTCCGACGAACTTCAAATTTTGCATGCCCTAAACTCTCTATATTGCGCACTTGTCATAAAAAATTGACAGACTTTCGCCGGGAAATGGCAGAGAAATTTCAAAGTTTAGAAAAAACTGGGTTGAGGCTTCCTGACTGCTCTCACGCAAACCGTGGCTGTCTGTACACACCTCTTTGGGGTACTCCTGAGTTGTGCGCATGCTCAGTCATTCGGACTGTCGTTAACGCACCGCAGTTTGGCTCGGCAATTTGGTCAAAGTGTGGTCCAAACGTCGGCAAATTTGGAGGTCGAAAAATGTTCCGACGAACTTCAAATGTTGCATGCCCTAAACTCTCTATATTGCGCACTTGTCATAAAAAATTGACAGACTTTCGCAGGGAAATGGCAGAGAAATTTCAAAGTTTAGAAAAAACTGGGTTGAGGCTTCCTGACTGCTCTCACGCAAACCGTGGCTGTCTGTACACACCTCTTTGGGGTACTCCTGAGTTGTGCGCATGCTCAGTCATTCGGACTGTCGTTAACGCACCGCAGTTTGGCTCGGCAATTTGGTCAAAGTGTGGTCCAAACGTCGGCAAATTTGGAGGTCGAAAAATGTTCCGACGAACTTCAAATTTTGCATGCCCTAAACTCTCTATATTGCGCACTTGTCATAAAAAATTGACAGACTTTCGCCGGGAAATGGCAGAGAAATTTCAAAGTTTAGAAAAAACTGGGTTGAGGCTTCCTGACTGCTCTCACGCAAACCGTGGCTGTCTGTACACACCTCTTTGGGGTACTCCTGAGTTGTGCGCATGCTCAGTCATTCGGACTGTCGTTAACGCACCGCAGTTTGGCTCGGCAATTTGGTCAAAGTGTGGTCCAAACGTCGGCAAATTTGGAGGTCGAAAAATGTTCCGACGAACTTCAAATTTTGCATGCCCTAAACTCTCTATATTGCGCACTTGTCATAAAAAATTGACAGACTTTCGCCGGGAAATGGCAGAGAAATTTCAAAGTTTAGAAAAAACTGGGTTGAGGCTTCCTGACTGCTCTCACGCAAACCGTGGCTGTCTGTACACACCTCTTTGGGGTACTCCTGAGTTGTGCGCATGCTCAGTCATTCGGACTGTCGTTAACGCACCGCAGTTTGACTCGGCAATTTGGTCAAAGTGTGGTCCAAACGTCGGCAAATTTGGAGGTCGAAAAATGTTCCGACGAACTTCAAATTTTGCATGCCCTAAACTCTCTATATTGCGCACTTGTCATAAAAAATTGACAGACTTTCGCCGGGAAATGGCAGAGAAATTTCAAAGTTTAGAAAAAACTGGGTTGAGGCTTCCTGACTGCTCTCACGCAAACCGTGGCTGTCTGTACACACCTCTTTGGGGTACTCCTGAGTTGTGCGCATGCTCAGTCATTCGGACTGTCGTTAACGCACCGCAGTTTGGCTCGGCAATTTGGTCAAAGTGTGGTCCAAACGTCGGCAAATTTGGAGGTCGAAAAATGTTCCGACGAACTTCAAATTTTGCATGCCCTAAACTCTCTATATTGCGCACTTGTCATAAAAAATTTACAGACTTTCGCCGGGAAATGGCAGAGAAATTTCAAAGTTTTGAAAAAACTGGGTTGAGGCTTCCTGACTGCTCTCACGCAAACCGTGGCTGTCTGTACACACCTCTTTGGGGTACTCCTGAGTTGTGCGCATGCTCAGTCATTCGGACTGTCGTTAACGCACCGCAGTTTGGCTCGGCAATTTGGTCAAAGTGTGGTCCAAACGTCGGCAAATTTGGAGGTCGAAAAATGTTCCGACGAACTTCAAATTTTGCATGCCCTAAACTCTCTATATTGCGCACTTGTCATACAAAATTGACAGACTTTCGCCGGGAAATGGCAGAGAAATTTCAAAGTTTAGAAAAAAACTGGGTTGAGGCTTCCTGACTGCTCTCACGCAAACCGTGGCTGTCTGTACACACCTCTTTGGGGTACTCCTGAGTTGTGCGCATGCTCAGTCATTCGGACTGTCGTTAACGCACCGCAGTTTGGCTCGGCAATTTGGTCAAAGTGTGGTCCAAACGTCGGCAAATTTGGAGGTCGAAAAATTTTCCGACGAACTTCAAATTTTGCATGCCCTAAACTCTCTATATTGCGCACTTGTCATAAAAAATTGACAGACTTTCGCCGGGAAATGGCAGAGAAATTTCAAAGTTTAGAAAAAACTGGGTTGAGGCTTCCTGACTGCTCTCACGCAAACCGTGGCTGTCTGTACACACCTCTTTGGGGTACTCCTGAGTTGTGCGCATGCTCAGTCATTCGGACTGTCGTTAACGCACCGCAGTTTGGCTCGGCAATTTGGTCAAAGTGTGGTCCAAACGTCGGCAAATTTGGAGGTCGAAAAATGTTCCGACGAACTTCAAATTTTGCATGCCCTAAACTCTCTATATTGCGCACTTGTCATAAAAAATTGACAGACTTTCGCCGGGAAATGGCAGAGAAATTTCAAAGTTTAGAAAAAACTGGGTTGAGGCTTCCTGACTGCTCTCACGCAAACCGTGGCTGTCTGTACACACCTCTTTGGGGTACTCCTGAGTTGTGCGCATGCTCAGTCATTCGGACTGTCGTTAACGCACCGCAGTTTGGCTCGGCAATTTGGTCAAAGTGTGGTCCAAACGTCGGCAAATTTGGAGGTCGAAAAATGTTCCGACGAACTTCAAATTTTGCATGCCCTAAACTCTCTATATTGCGCACTTGTCATAAAAAAATGACAGACTTTCGCCGGGAAATGGCAGAGAAATTTCAAAGTTTAGAAAAAACTGGGTTGAGGCTTCCTGACTGCTCTCACGCAAACCGTGGCTCTCTGTACACACCTCTTTGGGGTACTCCTGAGTTGTGCGCATGCTCAGTCATTCGGACTGTCGTTAACGCACCGCAGTTTGGCTCGGCAATTTGGTCAAAGTGTGGTCCAAACGTCGGCAAATTTGGAGGTCGAAAAATGTTCCGACGAACTTCAAATTTTGCATGCCCTAAACTCTCTATATTGCGCACTTGTCATAAAAAATTGACAGACTTTCGCCAGGAAATGGCAGAGAAATTTCAAAGTTTAGAAAAAACTGGGTTGAGGCTTCCTGACTGCTCTCACGCAAACCGTGGCTGTCTGTACACACCTCTTTGGGGTACTCCTGAGTTGTGCGCATGCTCAGTCATTCGGACTGTCGTTAACGCACCGCAGTTTGGCTCGACAATTTGGTCAAAGTGTGGTCCAAACGTCGGCAAATTTGGAGGTCGAAAAATGTTTTGACGAACTTCAAATTTTGCATGCCCTAAACTCTCTATATTGCGCACTTGTCATAAAAAATTGACAGACTTTCGCCGGGAAATGGCAGAGAAATTTCAAAGTTTAGAAAAAACTGGGTTGAGGCTTCCTGACTGCTCTCACGCAAACCGTGGCTGTCTGTACACACCTCTTTGGGGTACTCCTGAGTTGTGCGCATGCTCAGTCATTCGGACTGTCGTTAACGCACCGCAGTTTGGCTCGGCAATTTGGTCAAAGTGTGGTCCAAACGTCGGCAAATTTGGAGGTCGAAAAATGTTCCGACGAACTTCAAATTTTGCATGCCCTAAACTCTCTATATTGCGCACTTGTCATAAAAAATTGACAGACTTTCGCCGGGAAATGGCAGAGAAATTTCAAAGTTTAGAAAAAACTGGGTTGAGGCTTCCTGACTGCTCTCACGCAAACCGTGGCTGTCTGTACACACCTCTTTGGGGTACTCCTGAGTTGTGCGCATGCTCAGTCATTCGGACTGTCGTTAACGCACCGCAGTTTGGCTCGGCAATTTGGTCAAAGTGTGGTCCAAACGTCGGCAAATTTGGAGGTCGAAAAATGTTCCGACGAACTTCAAATTTTGCATGCCCTAAACTCTCTATATTGCGCACTTGTCATAAAAAATTGACAGACTTTCGCCGGGAAATGGCAGAGAAATTTCAAAGTTTAGAAAAAAACTGGGTTGAGGCTTCCTGACTGCTCTCACGCAAACCGTGGCTGTCTGTACACACCTCTTTGGGGTACTCCTGAGTTGTGCGCATGCTCAGTCATTCGGACTGTCGTTAACGCACCGCAGTTTGGCTCGGCAATTTGGTCAAAGTGTGGTCCAAACGTCGGCAAATTTGGAGGTCGAAAAATGTTCCGACGAACTTCAAATTTTGCATGCCCTAAACTCTCTATATTGCGCACTTGTCATAAAAAATTGACAGACTTTCGCCGGGAAATGGCAGAGAAATTTCAAAGTTTAGAAAAAACTGGGTTGAGGCTTCCTGACTGCTCTCACGCAAACCGTGGCTGTCTGTACACACCTCTTTGGGGTACTCCTGAGTTGTGCGCATGCTCAGTCATTCGGACTGTCGTTAACGCACCGCAGTTTGGCTCGGCAATTTGGTCAAAGTGTGGTCCAAACGTCGGCAAATTTGGAGGTCGAAAAATGTTCCGACGAACTTCAAATTTTGCATGCCCTAAACTCTCTATATTGCGCACTTGTCATAAAAAATTGACATACTTTCGCCTGGAAATGGCAGAGAAATTTCAAAGTTTAGAAAAAACTGGGTTGAGGCTTCCTGACTGCTCTCACGCAAACCGTGGCTGTCTGTACACACCTCTTTGGGGTACTCCTGAGTTGTGCGCATGCTCAGTCATTCGGACTGTCGTTAACGCACCGCAGTTTGGCTCGGCAATTTGGTCAAAGTGTGGTCCAAACGTCGGCAAATTTGGAGGTCGAAAAATGTTCCGACGAACTTCAAATTGTGCATGCCCTAAACTCTCTATATTGCGCACTTGTCATAACAAATTGACAGACTTTCGCCGGGAAATGGCAGAGAAATTTCAAAGTTTAGAAAAAACTGGGTTGAGGCTTCCTGACTGCTCTCACGCAAACCGTGGCTGTCTGTACACACCTCTTTGGGGTACTCCTGAGTTGTGCGCATGCTCAGTCATTCGGACTGTCGTTAACGCACCGCAGTTTGGCTCGGCAATTTGGTCAAAGTGTGGTCCAAACGTCGGCAAATTTGGAGGTCGAAAAATGTTCCGACGAACTTCAAATTTTGCATGCCCTAAACTCTCTATATTGCGCACTTGTCATACAAAATTGACAGACTTTCGCCGGGAAATGGCAGAGAAATTTCAAAGTTTAGAAAAAACTGGGTTAAGGCTTCCTAACTGCTCTCACGCAAACCGTGGCTGTCTGTACACACCTCTTTGGGGTACTCCTGAGTTGTGCGCATGCTCAGTCATTCGGACTGTCGTTAACGCACCGCAGTTTGGCTCGGCAATTTGGTCAAAGTGTGGTCCAAACGTCGGCAAATTTGGAGGTCGAAAAATGTTCCGACGAACTTCAAATTTTGTATGCCCTAAACTATCTATATTGCGCACTTGTCATAAAAAAATTGACAGACTTTCGCCGGGAAATGGCAGAGAAATTTCAAAGTTTAGAAAAAACTGGGTTGAGGCTTCCTGACTGCTCTCACGCAAACCGTGGCTGTCTGTACACACCTCTTTGGGGTACTCCTGAGTTGTGCGCATGCTCAGTCATTCGGACTGTCGTTAACGCACCGCAGTTTGGCTCGGCAATTTGGTCAAAGTGTGGTCCAAACGTCGGCAAATTTGGAGGTCGAAAAATGTTCCGACGAACTTCAAATTTTGCATGCCCTAAACTCTCTATATTGCGCACTTGTCATACAAAATTGACAGACTTTCGCCGGGAAATGGCAGAGAAATTTCAAAGTTTAGAAAAAACTGGGTTGAGGCTTCCTGACTGCTCTCACGCAAACCGTGGCTGTCTGTACACACCTCTTTGGGGTACTCCTGAGTTGTGCGCATGCTCAGTCATTCGGACTGTCGTTAACGCACCGCAGTTTGGCTCGGCAATTTGGTCAAAGTGTGGTCCAAACGTCGGCAAATTTGGAGGTCGAAAAATGTTCCGACGAACTTCAAATTTTGCATGCCCTAAACTCTCTATATTGCGCACTTGTCATAAAAAATTGACAGACTTTCGCCGGGAAATGGCAGAGAAATTTCAAAGTTTAGAAAAAACTGGGTTGAGGCTTCCTGACTGCTCTCACGCAAACCGTGACTGTCTGTACACACCTCTTTGGGGTACTCCTGAGTTGTGCGCATGCTCAGTCATTCGGACTGTCGTTAACGCACCGCAGTTTGGCTCGGCAATTTGGTCAAAGTGTGGTCCAAACGTCGGCAAATTTGGAGGTCGAAAAATGTTCCGACGAACTTCAAATTTTGCATGCCCTAAACTCTCTATATTGCGCACTTGTCATACAAAATTGACAGACTTTCGCCGGGAAATGGCAGAGAAATTTCAAAGTTTAGAAAAAACTGGGTTGAGGCTTCCTGACTGCTCTCACGCAAACCGTGGCTGTCTGTACACACCTCTTTGGGGTACTCCTGAGTTGTGCGCATGCTCAGTCATTCGGACTGTCGTTAACGCACCGCAGTTTGACTCGGCAATTTGGTCAAAGTGTGGTCCAAACGTCGGCAAATTTGGAGGTCGAAAAATGTTCCGACGAACTTCAAATTTTGCATGCCCTAAACTCTCTATATTGCGCACTTGTCATAAAAAATTGACAGACTTTCGCCGGGAAATGGCAGAGAAATTTCAAAGTTTAGAAAAAACTGGGTTGAGGCTTCCTGACTGCTCTCACGCAAACCGTGGCTGTCTGTACACACCTCTTTGGGGTACTCCTGAGTTGTGCGCATGCTCAGTCATTCGGACTGTCGTTAACGCACCGCAGTTTGGCTCGGCAATTTGGTCAAAGTGTGGTCCAAACGTCGGCAAATTTGGAGGTCGAAAAATGTTCCGACGAACTTCAAATTTTGCATGCCCTAAACTCTCTATATTGCGCACTTGTCATAAAAAAATTGACAGACTTTCGCCGGGAAATGGCAGAGAAATTTCAAAATTTAGAAAAAAAACTGGGTTGAGGCTTCCTGACTGCTCTCACGCAAACCGTGGCTGTCTGTACACACCTCTTTGGGGTACTCCTGAGTTGTGCGCATGCTCAGTCATTCGGACTGTCGTTAACGCACCGCAGTTTGGCTCGGCAATTTGGTCAAAGTGTGGTCCAAACGTCGGCAAATTTGGAGGTCGAAAAATGTTCCGACGAACTTCAAATTTTGAATGCCCTAAACTTTCTATATTGCGCACTTGTCATAAAAAATTGACAGACTTTCGCCGGGAAATGGCAGAGAAATTTCAAAGTTTAGAAAAAACTGGGTTGAGGCTTCCTGACTGCTCTCACGCAAACCGTGGCTGTCTGTACACACCTCTTTGGGGTACTCCTGAGTTGTGCGCATGCTCAGTCATTCGGACTGTCGTTAACGCTCCGCAGTTTGGCTCGGCAATTTGGTCAAAGTGTGGTCCAAACGTCGGCAAATTTGGAGGTCGAAAAATGTTCCGACGAACTTCAAATTTTGCATGCCCTAAACTCTCTATATTGCGCACTTGTCATAAAAAATTGACAGACTTTCGCCGGGAAATGGCAGAGAAATTTCAAAGTTTTGAAAAAACTGGGTTGAGGCTTCCTGACTGCTCTCACGCAAACCGTGGCTGTCTGTACACACCTCTTTGGGGTACTCCTGAGTTGTGCGCATGCTCAGTCATTCGGACTGTCGTTAACGCACCGCAGTTTGTCTCGGCAATTTGGTCAAAGTGTGGTACAAACGTCGGCAAATTTGGAGGTCGAAAAATGTTCCGACGAACTTCAAATTTTGCATGCCCTAAACTCTCTATATTGCGCACTTGTCATAAAAAAATGACAGACTTTCGCCGGGAAATGGCAGAGAAATTTCAAAGTTTAGAAAAAACTGGGTTGAGGCTTCCTGACTGCTCTCACGCAAACCGTGGCTCTCTGTACACACCTCTTTGGGGTACTCCTGAGTTGTGCGCATGCTCAGTCATTCGGACTGTCGTTAACGCACCGCAGTTTGGCTCGGCAATTTGGTCAAAGTGTGGTCCAAACGTCGGCAAATTTGGAGGTCGAAAAATGTTCCGACGAACTTCAAATTTTGCATGCCCTAAACTCTCTATATTGCGCACTTGTCATAACAAATTGACAGACTTTCGCCGGGAAATGGCAGAGAAATTTCAAAGTTTAGAAAAAACTGGGTTGAGGCTTCCTGACTGCTCTCACGCAAACCGTGGCTGTCTGTACACACCTCTTTGGGGTACTCCTGAGTTGTGCGCATGCTCAGTCATTCGGACTGTCGTTAACGCACCGCAGTTTGGCTCGGCAATTTGGTCAAAGTGTGGTCCAAACGTCGGCAAATTTGGAGGTCGAAAAATGTTCCGACGAACTTCAAATTTTGCATGCCCTAAACTCTCTATATTGCGCACTTGTCATAAAAAATTGACAGACTTTCGCCGGGAAATGGCAGAGAAATTTCAAAGTTTAGAAAAAACTGGGTTGAGGCTTCCTGACTGCTCTCACGCAAACCGTGGCTGTCTGTACACACCTCTTTGGGGTACTCCTGAGTTGTGCGCATGCTCAGTCATTCGGACTGTCGTTAACGCACCGCAGTTTGGCTCGGCAATTTGGTCAAAGTGTGGTCCAAACGTCGGCAAATTTGGAGGTCGAAAAATGTTCCGACGAACTTCAAATGTTGCATGCCCTAAACTCTCTATATTGCGCACTTGTCATAAAAAATTGACAGACTTTCGCAGGGAAATGGCAGAGAAATTTCAAAGTTTAGAAAAAACTGGGTTGAGGCTTCCTGACTGCTCTCACGCAAACCGTGGCTGTCTGTACACACCTCTTTGGGGTACTCCTGAGTTGTGCGCATGCTCAGTCATTCGGACTGTCGTTAACGCACCGCAGTTTGGCTCGGCAATTTGGTCAAAGTGTGGTCCAAACGTCGGCAAATTTGGAGGTCGAAAAATGTTCCGACGAACTTCAAATTTTGCATGCCCTAAACTCTCTATATTGCGCACTTGTCATAAAAAATTGACAGACTTTCGCCGGGAAATGGCAGAGAAATTTCAAAGTTTAGAAAAAACTGGGTTGAGGCTTCCTGACTGCTCTCACGCAAACCGTGGCTGTCTGTACACACCTCTTTGGGGTACTCCTGAGTTGTGCGCATGCTCAGTCATTCGGACTGTCGTTAACGCACCGCAGTTTGGCTCAGCAATTTGGTCAAAGTGTGGTCCAAACGTCGGCAAATTTGGAGGTCGAAAAATGTTCCGACGAACTTCAAATTTTGCATGCCCTAAACTCTCTATATTGCGCACTTGTCATAAAAAATTGACAGACTTTCGCCGGGAAATGGCAGAGAAATTTCAAAGTTTAGAAAAAACTGGGTTGAGGCTTCCTGACTGCTCTCACGCAAACCGTGGCTGTCTGTACACACCTCTTTGGGGTACTCCTGAGTTGTGCGCATGCTCAGTCATTCGGACTGTCGTTAACGCACCGCAGTTTGACTCGGCAATTTGGTCAAAGTGTGGTCCAAACGTCGGCAAATTTGGAGGTCGAAAAATGTTCCGACGAACTTCAAATTTTGCATGCCCTAAACTCTCTATATTGCGCACTTGTCATAAAAAATTGACAGACTTTCGCCGGGAAATGGCAGAGAAATTTCAAAGTTTAGAAAAAACTGGGTTGAGGCTTCCTGACTGCTCTCACGCAAACCGTGGCTGTCTGTACACACCTCTTTGGGGTACTCCTGAGTTGTGCGCATGCTCAGTCATTCGGACTGTCGTTAACGCACCGCAGTTTGGCTCGGCAATTTGGTCAAAGTGTGGTCCAAACGTCGGCAAATTTGGAGGTCGAAAAATGTTCCGACGAACTTCAAATTTTGCATGCCCTAAACTCTCTATATTGCGCACTTGTCATAAAAAATTTACAGACTTTCGCCGGGAAATGGCAGAGAAATTTCAAAGTTTTGAAAAAACTGGGTTGAGGCTTCCTGACTGCTCTCACGCAAACCGTGGCTGTCTGTACACACCTCTTTGGGGTACTCCTGAGTTGTGCGCATGCTCAGTCATTCGGACTGTCGTTAACGCACCGCAGTTTGGCTCGGCAATTTGGTCAAAGTGTGGTCCAAACGTCGGCAAATTTGGAGGTCGAAAAATGTTCCGACGAACTTCAAATTTTGCATGCCCTAAACTCTCTATATTGCGCACTTGTCATACAAAATTGACAGACTTTCGCCGGGAAATGGCAGAGAAATTTCAAAGTTTAGAAAAAAACTGGGTTGAGGCTTCCTGACTGCTCTCACGCAAACCGTGGCTGTCTGTACACACCTCTTTGGGGTACTCCTGAGTTGTGCGCATGCTCAGTCATTCGGACTGTCGTTAACGCACCGCAGTTTGGCTCGGCAATTTGGTCAAAGTGTGGTCCAAACGTCGGCAAATTTGGAGGTCGAAAAATTTTCCGACGAACTTCAAATTTTGCATGCCCTAAACTCTCTATATTGCGCACTTGTCATAAAAAATTGACAGACTTTCGCCGGGAAATGGCAGAGAAATTTCAAAGTTTAGAAAAAACTGGGTTGAGGCTTCCTGACTGCTCTCACGCAAACCGTGGCTGTCTGTACACACCTCTTTGGGGTACTCCTGAGTTGTGCGCATGCTCAGTCATTCGGACTGTCGTTAACGCACCGCAGTTTGGCTCGGCAATTTGGTCAAAGTGTGGTCCAAACGTCGGCAAATTTGGAGGTCGAAAAATGTTCCGACGAACTTCAAATTTTGCATGCCCTAAACTCTCTATATTGCGCACTTGTCATAAAAAATTGACAGACTTTCGCCGGGAAATGGCAGAGAAATTTCAAAGTTTAGAAAAAACTGGGTTGAGGCTTCCTGACTGCTCTCACGCAAACCGTGGCTGTCTGTACACACCTCTTTGGGGTACTCCTGAGTTGTGCGCATGCTCAGTCATTCGGACTGTCGTTAACGCACCGCAGTTTGGCTCGGCAATTTGGTCAAAGTGTGGTCCAAACGTCGGCAAATTTGGAGGTCGAAAAATGTTCCGACGAACTTCAAATTTTGCATGCCCTAAACTCTCTATATTGCGCACTTGTCATAAAAAAATGACAGACTTTCGCCGGGAAATGGCAGAGAAATTTCAAAGTTTAGAAAAAACTGGGTTGAGGCTTCCTGACTGCTCTCACGCAAACCGTGGCTCTCTGTACACACCTCTTTGGGGTACTCCTGAGTTGTGCGCATGCTCAGTCATTCGGACTGTCGTTAACGCACCGCAGTTTGGCTCGGCAATTTGGTCAAAGTGTGGTCCAAACGTCGGCAAATTTGGAGGTCGAAAAATGTTCCGACGAACTTCAAATTTTGCATGCCCTAAACTCTCTATATTGCGCACTTGTCATAAAAAATTGACAGACTTTCGCCAGGAAATGGCAGAGAAATTTCAAAGTTTAGAAAAAACTGGGTTGAGGCTTCCTGACTGCTCTCACGCAAACCGTGGCTGTCTGTACACACCTCTTTGGGGTACTCCTGAGTTGTGCGCATGCTCAGTCATTCGGACTGTCGTTAACGCACCGCAGTTTGGCTCGACAATTTGGTCAAAGTGTGGTCCAAACGTCGGCAAATTTGGAGGTCGAAAAATGTTTTGACGAACTTCAAATTTTGCATGCCCTAAACTCTCTATATTGCGCACTTGTCATAAAAAATTGACAGACTTTCGCCGGGAAATGGCAGAGAAATTTCAAAGTTTAGAAAAAACTGGGTTGAGGCTTCCTGACTGCTCTCACGCAAACCGTGGCTGTCTGTACACACCTCTTTAGGGTACTCCTGAGTTGTGCGCATGCTCAGTCATTCGGACTGTCGTTAACGCACCGCAGTTTGGCTCGGCAATTTGGTCAAAGTGTGGTCCAAACGTCGGCAAATTTGGAGGTCGAAAAATGTTCCGACGAACTTCAAATTTTGCATGCCCTAAACTCTCTATATTGCGCACTTGTCATAAAAAATTGACAGACTTTCGCCGGGAAATGGCAGAGAAATTTCAAAGTTTAGAAAAAACTGGGTTGAGGCTTCCTGACTGCTCTCACGCAAACCGTGGCTGTCTGTACACACCTCTTTGGGGTACTCCTGAGTTGTGCGCATGCTCAGTCATTCGGACTGTCGTTAACGCACCGCAGTTTGGCTCGGCAATTTGGTCAAAGTGTGGTCCAAACGTCGGCAAATTTGGAGGTCGAAAAATGTTCCGACGAACTTCAAATTTTGCATGCCCTAAACTCTCTATATTGCGCACTTGTCATAAAAAATTGACAGAATTTCGCCTGGAAATGGCAGAGAAATTTCAAAGTTTAGAAAAAACTGGGTTGAGGCTTCCTGACTGCTCTCACGCAAACCGTGGCTGTCTGTACACACCTCTTTGGGGTACTCCTGAGTTGTGCGCATGCTCAGTCATTCGGACTGTCGTTAACGCACCGCAGTTTGGCTCGGCAATTTGGTCAAAGTGTGGTCCAAACGTCGGCAAATTTGGAGGTCGAAAAATGTTCCGACGAACTTCAAATTTTGCATGCCCTAAACTCTCTATATTGCGCACTTGTCATAAAAAATTGACAGACTTTCGCCGGGAAATGGCAGAGAAATTTCAAAGTTTAGAAAAAACTGGGTTGAGGCTTCCTGACTGCTCTCACGCAAACCGTGGCTGTCTGTACACACCTCTTTGGGGTACTCCTGAGTTGTGCGCATGCTCAGTCATTCGGACTGTCGTTAACGCACCGCAGTTTGGCTCGGCAATTTGGTCAAAGTGTGGTCCAAACGTCGGCAAATTTGGAGGTCGAAAAATGTTCCGACGAACTTCAAATTTTGCATGCCCTAAACTCTCTATATTGCGCACTTGTCATAAAAAATTTACAGACTTTCGCCGGGAAATGGCAGAGAAATTTCAAAGTTTTGAAAAAACTGGGTTGAGGCTTCCTGACTGCTCTCACGCAAACCGTGGCTGTCTGTACACACCTCTTTGGGGTACTCCTGAGTTGTGCGCATGCTCAGTCATTCGGACTGTCGTTAACGCACCGCAGTTTGGCTCGGCAATTTGGTCAAAGTGTGGTCCAAACGTCGGCAAATTTGGAGGTCGAAAAATGTTCCGACGAACTTCAAATTTTGCATGCCCTAAACTCTCTATATTGCGCACTTGTCATACAAAATTGACAGACTTTCGCCGGGAAATGGCAGAGAAATTTCAAAGTTTAGAAAAAAACTGGGTTGAGGCTTCCTGACTGCTCTCACGCAAACCGTGGCTGTCTGTACACACCTCTTTGGGGTACTCCTGAGTTGTGCGCATGCTCAGTCATTCGGACTGTCGTTAACGCACCGCAGTTTGGCTCGGCAATTTGGTCAAAGTGTGGTCCAAACGTCGGCAAATTTGGAGGTCGAAAAATTTTCCGACGAACTTCAAATTTTGCATGCCCTAAACTCTCTATATTGCGCACTTGTCATAAAAAATTGACAGACTTTCGCCGGGAAATGGCAGAGAAATTTCAAAGTTTAGAAAAAACTGGGTTGAGGCTTCCTGACTGCTCTCACGCAAACCGTGGCTGTCTGTACACACCTCTTTGGGGTACTCCTGAGTTGTGCGCATGCTCAGTCATTCGGACTGTCGTTAACGCACCGCAGTTTGGCTCGGCAATTTGGTCAAAGTGTGGTACAAACGTCGGCAAATTTGGAGGTCGAAAAATGTTCCGACGAACTTCAAATTTTGCATGCCCTAAACTCTCTATATTGCGCACTTGTCATAAAAAAATGACAGACTTTCGCCGGGAAATGGCAGAGAAATTTCAAAGTTTAGACAAAACTGGGTTGAGGCTTCCTGACTGCTCTCACGCAAACCGTGGCTCTCTGTACACACCTCTTTGGGGTACTCCTGAGTTGTGCGCATGCTCAGTCATTCGGACTGTCGTTAACGCACCGCAGTTTGGCTCGGCAATTTGGTCAAAGTGTGGTCCAAACGTCGGCAAATTTGGAGGTCGAAAAATGTTCCGACGAACTTCAAATTTTGCATGCCCTAAACTCTCTATATTGCGCACTTGTCATAAAAAATTGACAGACTTTCGCCGGGAAATGGCAGAGAAATTTCAAAGTTTAGAAAAAACTGGGTTGAGGCTTCCTGACTGCTCTCACGCAAACCGTGGCTGTCTGTACACACCTCTTTGGGGTACTCCTGAGTTGTGCGCATGCTCAGTCATTCGGACTGTCGTTAACGCACCGCAGTTTGGCTCGGCAATTTGGTCAAAGTGTGGTCCAAACGTCGGCAAATTTGGAGGTCGAAAAATGTTCCGACGAACTTCAAATTTTGCATGCCCTAAACTCTCTATATTGCGCACTTGTCATAAAAAATTGACAGACTTTCGCAGGGAAATGGCAGAGAAATTTCAAAGTTTAGAAAAAACTGGGTTGAGGCTTCCTGACTGCTCTCACGCAAACCGTGGCTGTCTGTACACACCTCTTTGGGGTACTCCTGAGTTGTGCGCATGCTCAGTCATTCGGACTGTCGTTAACGCACCGCAGTTTGGCTCGGCAATTTGGTCAAAGTGTGGTCCAAACGTCGGCAAATTTGGAGGTCGAAAAATGTTCCGACGAACTTCAAATTTTGCATGCCCTAAACTCTCTATATTGCGCACTTGTCATAAAAAATTGACAGACTTTCGCCGGGAAATGGCAGAGAAATTTCAAAGTTTAGAAAAAACTGGGTTGAGGCTTCCTGACTGCTCTCACGCAAACCGTGGCTGTCTGTACACACCTCTTTGGGGTACTCCTGAGTTGTGCGCATGCTCAGTCATTCGGACTGTCGTTAACGCACCGCAGTTTGGCTCGGCAATTTGGTCAAAGTGTGGTCCAAACGTCGGCAAATTTGGAGGTCGAAAAATGTTCCGACGAACTTCAAATTTTGCATGCCCTAAACTCTCTATATTGCGCACTTGTCATAAAAAATTGACAGACTTTCGCCGGGAAATGGCAGAGAAATTTCAAAGTTTAGAAAAAACTGGGTTGAGGCTTCCTGACTGCTCTCACGCAAACCGTGGCTGTCTGTACACACCTCTTTGGGGTACTCCTGAGTTGTGCGCATGCTCAGTCATTCGGACTGTCGTTAACGCACCGCAGTTTGGCTCGGCAATTTGGTCAAAGTGTGGTCCAAACGTCGGCAAATTTGGAGGTCGAAAAATGTTCCGACGAACTTCAAATTTTGCATGCCCTAAACTCTCTATATTGCGCACTTGTCATAAAAAATTGACAGACTTTCGCCGGGAAATGGCAGAGAAATTTCAAAGTTTAGAAAAAACTGGGTTGAGGCTTCCTGACTGCTCTCACGCAAACCGTGGCTGTCTGTACACACCTCTTTGGGGTACTCCTGAGTTGTGCGCATGCTCAGTCATTCGGACTGTCGTTAACGCACCGCAGTTTGGCTCGGCAATTTGGTCAAAGTGTGGTCCAAACGTCGGCAAATTTGGAGGTCGAAAAATGTTCCGACGAACTTCAAATTTTGCATGCCCTAAACTCTCTATATTGCGCACTTGTCATACAAAATTGACAGACTTTCGCCGGGAAATGGCAGAGAAATTTCAAAGTTTAGAAAAAACTGGGTTGAGGCTTCCTGACTGCTCTCACGCAAACCGTGGCTGTCTGTACACACCTCTTTGGGGTACTCCTGAGTTGTGCGCATGCTCAGTCATTCGGACTGTCGTTAACGCACCGCAGTTTGGCTCGGCAATTTGGTCAAAGTGTGGTCCAAACGTCGGCAAATTTGGAGGTCGAAAAATGTTCCGACGAACTTCAAATTTTGCATGCCCTAAACTCTCTATATTGCGCACTTGTCATAAAAAATTGACAGACTTTCGCCGGGAAATGGCAGAGAAATTTCAAAGTTTAGAAAAAACTGGGTTGAGGCTTCCTGACTGCTCTCACGCAAACCGTGGCTGTCTGTACACACCTCTTTGGGGTACTCCTGAGTTGTGCGCATGCTCAGTCATTCGGACTGTCGTTAACGCACCGCAGTTTGGCTCGGCAATTTGGTCAAAGTGTGGTACAAACGTCGGCAAATTTGGAGGTCGAAAAATGTTCCGACGTACTTCAAATTTTGCATGCCCTAAACTCTCTATATTGCGCACTTGTCATAAAAAAATTGACAGACTTTCGCCGGGAAATGGCAGAGAAATTTCAAAATTTAGAAAAAAAACTGGGTTGAGGCTTCCTGACTGCTCTCACGCAAACCGTGGCTGTCTGTACACACCTCTTTGGGGTACTCCTGAGTTGTGCGCATGCTCAGTCATTCGGACTGTCGTTAACGCACCGCAGTTTGGCTCGGCAATTTGGTCAAAGTGTGGTCCAAACGTCGGCAAATTTGGAGGTCGAAAAATGTTCCGACGAACTTCAAATTTTGCATGCCCTAAACTCTCTATATTGCGCACTTGTCATAAAAAATTGACAGACTTTCGCCGGGAAATGGCAGAGAAATTTCAAAGTTTAGAAAAAACTGGGTTGAGGCTTCCTGACTGCTCTCACGCAAACCGTGGCTGTCTGTACACACCTCTTTGGGGTACTCCTGAGTTGTGCGCATGCTCAGTCATTCGGACTGTCGTTAACGCACCGCAGTTTGGCTCGGCAATTTGGTCAAAGTGTGGTCCAAACGTCGGCAAATTTGGAGGTCGAAAAATGTTCCGACGAACTTCAAATTGTGCATGCCCTAAACTCTCTATATTGCGCACTTGTCATAAAAAATTTACAGACTTTCGCCGGGAAATGGCAGAGAAATTTCAAAGTTTAGAAAAAACTGGGTTGAGGCTTCCTGACTGCTCTCACGCAAACCGTGGCTGTCTGTACACACCTCTTTGGGGTACTCCTGAGTTGTGCGCATGCTCAGTCATTCGGACTGTCGTTAACGCACCGCAGTTTGGCTCGGCAATTTGGTCAAAGTGTGGTCCAAACGTCGGCAAATTTGGAGGTCGAACAATTTTCCGACGAACTTCAAATTTTGCATGCCCTAAACTCTCTATATTGCGCACTTGTCATACAAAATTGACAGACTTTCGCCGGGAAATGGCAGAGAAATTTCAAAGTTTAGAAAAAAACTGGGTTGAGGCTTCCTGACTGCTCTCACGCAAACCGTGGCTGTCTGTACACACCTCTTTGGGGTACTCCTGAGTTGTGCGCATGCTCAGTCATTCGGACTGTCGTTAACGCACCGCAGTTTGGCTCGGCAATTTGGTCAAAGTGTGGTCCAAACGTCGGCAAATTTGGAGGTCGAAAAATTTTCCGACGAACTTCAAATTTTGCATGCTCTAAACTCTCTATATTGCGCACTTGTCATAAAAAATTGACAGACTTTCGCCGGGAAATGGCAGAGAAATTTCAAAGTTTAGAAAAAACTGGGTTGAGGCTTCCTGACTGCTCTCACGCAAACCGTGGCTGTCTGTACACACCTCTTTGGGGTACTCCTGAGTTGTGCGCATGCTCAGTCATTCGGACTGTCGTTAACGCACCGCAGTTTGGCTCGGCAATTTGGTCAAAGTGTGGTACAAACGTCGGCAAATTTGGAGGTCGAAAAATGTTCCGACGAACTTCAAATTTTGCATGCCCTAAACTCTCTATATTGCGCACTTGTCATAAAAAAATGACAGACTTTCGCCGGGAAATGGCAGAGAAATTTCAAAGTTTAGAAAAAACTGGGTTGAGGCTTCCTGACTGCTCTCACGCAAACCGTGGCTCTCTGTACACACCTCTTTGGGGTACTCCTGAGTTGTGCGCATGCTCAGTCATTCGGACTGTCGTTAACGCACCGCAGTTTGGCTCGGCAATTTGGTCAAAGTGTGGTCCAAACGTCGGCAAATTTGGAGGTCGAAAAATGTTCCGACGAACTTCAAATTGTGCATGCCCTAAACTCTCTATATTGCGCACTTGTCATAAAAAATTGACAGACTTTCGCCGGGAAATGGCAGAGAAATTTCAAAGTTTAGAAAAAACTGGGTTGAGGCTTCCTGACTGCTCTCACGCAAACCGTGGCTGTCTGTACACACCTCTTTGGGGTACTCCTGAGTTGTGCGCATGCTCAGTCATTCGGACTGTCGTTAACGCACCGCAGTTTGGCTCGGCAATTTGGTCAAAGTGTGGTCCAAACGTCGGCAAATTTGGAGGTCGAAAAATGTTCCGACGAACTTCAAATTTTGCATGCCCTAAACTCTCTATATTGCGCACTTGTCATAAAAAATTGACAGACTTTCGCCGGGAAATGGCAGAGAAATTTCAAAGTTTAGAAAAAACTGGGTTGAGGCTTCCTGACTGCTCTCACGCAAACCGTGGCTGTCTGTACACACCTCTTTGGGGTACTCCTGAGTTGTGCGCATGCTCAGTCATTCGGACTGTCGTTAACGCACCGCAGTTTGGCTCGGCAATTTGGTCAAAGTGTGGTACAAACGTCGGAAAATTTGGAGGTCGAAAAATGTTCCGACGAACTTCAAATTTTGCATGCCCTAAACTCTCTATATTGCGCACTTGTCATAAAAAATTGACAGACTTTCGCCGGGAAATGGCAGAGAAATTTCAAAGTTTAGAAAAAACTGGGTTGAGGCTTCCTGACTGCTCTCACGCAAACCGTGGCTGTCTGTACACACCTCTTTGGGGTACTCCTGAGTTGTGCGCATGCTCAGTCATTCGGACTGTCGTTAACGCACCGCAGTTTGGCTCGGCAATTTGGTCAAAGTGTGGTCCAAACGTCGGCAAATTTGGAGGTCGAAAAATGTTCCGACGAACTTCAAATTTTGCATGCCCTAAACTCTCTATATTGCGCACTTGTCATAAAAAATTTACAGACTTTCGCCGGGAAATGGCAGAGAAATTTCAAAGTTTTGAAAAAACTGGGTTGAGGCTTCCTGACTGCTCTCACGCAAACCGTGGCTGTCTGTACACACCTCTTTGGGGTACTCCTGAGTTGTGCGCATGCTCAGTCATTCGGACTGTCGTTAACGCACCGCAGTTTGGCTCGGCAATTTGGTCAAAGTGTGGTCCAAACGTCGGCAAATTTGGAGGTCGAAAAATGTTCCGACGAACTTCAAATTTTGCATGCCCTAAACTCTCTATATTGCGCACTTGTCATACAAAATTGACAGACTTTCGCCGGGAAATGGCAGAGAAATTTCAAAGTTTAGAAAAAAACTGGGTTGAGGCTTCCTGACTGCTCTCACGCAAACCGTGGCTGTCTGTACACACCTCTTTGGGGTACTCCTGAGTTGTGCGCATGCTCAGTCATTCGGACTGTCGTTAACGCACCGCAGTTTGGCTCGGCAATTTGGTCAAAGTGTGGTCCAAACGTCGGCAAATTTGGAGGTCGAAAAATTTTCCGACGAACTTCAAATTTTGCATGCCCTAAACTCTCTATATTGCGCACTTGTCATAAAAAATTGACAGACTTTCGCCGGGAAATGGCAGAGAAATTTCAAAGTTTAGAAAAAACTGGGTTGAGGCTTCCTGACTGCTCTCACGCAAACCGTGGCTGTCTGTACACACCTCTTTGGGGTACTCCTGAGTTGTGCGCATGCTCAGTCATTCGGACTGTCGTTAACGCACCGCAGTTTGGCTCGGCAATTTGGTCAAAGTGTGGTACAAACGTCGGCAAATTTGGAGGTCGAAAAATGTTCCGACGAACTTCAAATTTTGCATGCCCTAAACTCTCTATATTGCGCACTTGTCATAAAAAAATGACAGACTTTCGCCGGGAAATGGCAGAGAAATTTCAAAGTTTAGACAAAACTGGGTTGAGGCTTCCTGACTGCTCTCACGCAAACCGTGGCTCTCTGTACACACCTCTTTGGGGTACTCCTGAGTTGTGCGCATGCTCAGTCATTCGGACTGTCGTTAACGCACCGCAGTTTGGCTCGGCAATTTGGTCAAAGTGTGGTCCAAACGTCGGCAAATTTGGAGGTCGAAAAATGTTCCGACGAACTTCAAATTTTGCATGCCCTAAACTCTCTATATTGCGCACTTGTCATAAAAAATTGACAGACTTTCGCCGGGAAATGGCAGAGAAATTTCAAAGTTTAGAAAAAACTGGGTTGAGGCTTCCTGACTGCTCTCACGCAAACCGTGGCTGTCTGTACACACCTCTTTGGGGTACTCCTGAGTTGTGCGCATGCTCAGTCATTCGGACTGTCGTTAACGCACCGCAGTTTGGCTCGGCAATTTGGTCAAAGTGTGGTCCAAACGTCGGCAAATTTGGAGGTCGAAAAATGTTCCGACGAACTTCAAATTTTGCATGCCCTAAACTCTCTATATTGCGCACTTGTCATAAAAAATTGACAGACTTTCGCAGGGAAATGGCAGAGAAATTTCAAAGTTTAGAAAAAACTGGGTTGAGGCTTCCTGACTGCTCTCACGCAAACCGTGGCTGTCTGTACACACCTCTTTGGGGTACTCCTGAGTTGTGCGCATGCTCAGTCATTCGGACTGTCGTTAACGCACCGCAGTTTGGCTCGGCAATTTGGTCAAAGTGTGGTCCAAACGTCGGCAAATTTGGAGGTCGAAAAATGTTCCGACGAACTTCAAATTTTGCATGCCCTAAACTCTCTATATTGCGCACTTGTCATAAAAAATTGACAGACTTTCGCCGGGAAATGGCAGAGAAATTTCAAAGTTTAGAAAAAACTGGGTTGAGGCTTCCTGACTGCTCTCACGCAAACCGTGGCTGTCTGTACACACCTCTTTGGGGTACTCCTGAGTTGTGCGCATGCTCAGTCATTCGGACTGTCGTTAACGCACCGCAGTTTGGCTCGGCAATTTGGTCAAAGTGTGGTCCAAACGTCGGCAAATTTGGAGGTCGAAAAATGTTCCGACGAACTTCAAATTTTGCATGCCCTAAACTCTCTATATTGCGCACTTGTCATAAAAAATTGACAGACTTTCGCCGGGAAATGGCAGAGAAATTTCAAAGTTTAGAAAAAACTGGGTTGAGGCTTCCTGACTGCTCTCACGCAAACCGTGGCTGTCTGTACACACCTCTTTGGGGTACTCCTGAGTTGTGCGCATGCTCAGTCATTCGGACTGTCGTTAACGCACCGCAGTTTGGCTCGGCAATTTGGTCAAAGTGTGGTCCAAACGTCGGCGAATTTGGAGGTCGAAAAATGTTCCGACGAACTTCAAATTTTGCATGCCCTAAACTCTCTATATTGCGCACTTGTCATAAAAAATTGACAGACTTTCGCCGGGAAATGGCAGAGAAATTTCAAAGTTTAGAAAAAACTGGGTTGAGGCTTCCTGACTGCTCTCACGCAAACCGTGGCTGTCTGTACACACCTCTTTGGGGTACTCCTGAGTTGTGCGCATGCTCAGTCATTCGGACTGTCGTTAACGCACCGCAGTTTGGCTCGGCAATTTGGTCAAAGTGTGGTCCAAACGTCGGCAAATTTGGAGGTCGAAAAATGTTCCGACGAACTTCAAATTTTGCATGCCCTAAACTCTCTATATTGCGCACTTGTCATACAAAATTGACAGACTTTCGCCGGGAAATGGCAGAGAAATTTCAAAGTTTAGAAAAAACTGGGTTGAGGCTTCCTGACTGCTCTCACGCAAACCGTGGCTGTCTGTACACACCTCTTTGGGGTACTCCTGAGTTGTGCGCATGCTCAGTCATTCGGACTGTCGTTAACGCACCGCAGTTTGGCTCGGCAATTTGGTCAAAGTGTGGTCCAAACGTCGGCAAATTTGGAGGTCGAAAAATGTTCCGACGAACTTCAAATTTTGCATGCCCTAAACTCTCTATATTGCGCACTTGTCATAAAAAATTGACAGACTTTCGCCGGGAAATGGCAGAGAAATTTCAAAGTTTAGAAAAAACTGGGTTGAGGCTTCCTGACTGCTCTCACGCAAACCGTGGCTGTCTGTACACACCTCTTTGGGGTACTCCTGAGTTGTGCGCATGCTCAGTCATTCGGACTGTCGTTAACGCACCGCAGTTTGGCTCGGCAATTTGGTCAAAGTGTGGTACAAACGTCGGCAAATTTGGAGGTCGAAAAATGTTCCGACGTACTTCAAATTTTGCATGCCCTAAACTCTCTATATTGCGCACTTGTCATAAAAAATTGACAGACTTTCGCCGGGAAATGGCAGAGAAATTTCAAAATTTAGAAAAAAAACTGGGTTGAGGCTTCCTGACTGCTCTCACGCAAACCGTGGCTGTCTGTACACACCTCTTTGGGGTACTCCTGAGTTGTGCGCATGCTCAGTCATTCGGACTGTCGTTAACGCACCGCAGTTTGGCTCGGCAATTTGGTCAAAGTGTGGTCCAAACGTCGGCAAATTTGGAGGTCGAAAAATGTTCCGACGAACTTCAAATTTTGCATGCCCTAAACTCTCTATATTGCGCACTTGTCATAAAAAATTGACAGACTTTCGCCGGGAAATGGCAGAGAAATTTCAAAGTTTAGAAAAAACTGGGTTGAGGCTTCCTGACTGCTCTCACGCAAACCGTGGCTGTCTGTACACACCTCTTTGGGGTACTCCTGAGTTGTGCGCATGCTCAGTCATTCGGACTGTCGTTAACGCACCGCAGTTTGGCTCGGCAATTTGGTCAAAGTGTGGTCCAAACGTCGGCAAATTTGGAGGTCGAAAAATGTTCCGACGAACTTCAAATTGTGCATGCCCTAAACTCTCTATATTGCGCACTTGTCATAAAAAATTTACAGACTTTCGCCGGGAAATGGCAGAGAAATTTCAAAGTTTAGAAAAAACTGGGTTGAGGCTTCCTGACTGCTCTCACGCAAACCGTGGCTGTCTGTACACACCTCTTTGGGGTACTCCTGAGTTGTGCGCATGCTCAGTCATTCGGACTGTCGTTAACGCACCGCAGTTTGGCTCGGCAATTTGGTCAAAGTGTGGTCCAAACGTCGGCAAATTTGGAGGTCGAACAATTTTCCGACGAACTTCAAATTTTGCATGCCCTAAACTCTCTATATTGCGCACTTGTCATACAAAATTGACAGACTTTCGCCGGGAAATGGCAGAGAAATTTCAAAGTTTAGAAAAAAACTGGGTTGAGGCTTCCTGACTGCTCTCACGCAAACCGTGGCTGTCTGTACACACCTCTTTGGGGTACTCCTGAGTTGTGCGCATGCTCAGTCATTCGGACTGTCGTTAACGCACCGCAGTTTGGCTCGGCAATTTGGTCAAAGTGTGGTCCAAACGTCGGCAAATTTGGAGGTCGAAAAATTTTCCGACGAACTTCAAATTTTGCATGCTCTAAACTCTCTATATTGCGCACTTGTCATAAAAAATTGACAGACTTTCGCCGGGAAATGGCAGAGAAATTTCAAAGTTTAGAAAAAACTGGGTTGAGGCTTCCTGACTGCTCTCACGCAAACCGTGGCTGTCTGTACACACCTCTTTGGGGTACTCCTGAGTTGTGCGCATGCTCAGTCATTCGGACTGTCGTTAACGCACCGCAGTTTGGCTCGGCAATTTGGTCAAAGTGTGGTACAAACGTCGGCAAATTTGGAGGTCGAAAAATGTTCCGACGAACTTCAAATTTTGCATGCCCTAAACTCTCTATATTGCGCACTTGTCATAAAAAAATGACAGACTTTCGCCGGGAAATGGCAGAGAAATTTCAAAGTTTAGAAAAAACTGGGTTGAGGCTTCCTGACTGCTCTCACGCAAACCGTGGCTCTCTGTACACACCTCTTTGGGGTACTCCTGAGTTGTGCGCATGCTCAGTCATTCGGACTGTCGTTAACGCACCGCAGTTTGGCTCGGCAATTTGGTCAAAGTGTGGTCCAAACGTCGGCAAATTTGGAGGTCGAAAAATGTTCCGACGAACTTCAAATTGTGCATGCCCTAAACTCTCTATATTGCGCACTTGTCATAAAAAATTGACAGACTTTCGCCGGGAAATGGCAGAGAAATTTCAAAGTTTAGAAAAAACTGGGTTGAGGCTTCCTGACTGCTCTCACGCAAACCGTGGCTGTCTGTACACACCTCTTTGGGGTACTCCTGAGTTGTGCGCATGCTCAGTCATTCGGACTGTCGTTAACGCACCGCAGTTTGGCTCGGCAATTTGGTCAAAGTGTGGTCCAAACGTCGGCAAATTTGGAGGTCGAAAAATGTTCCGACGAACTTCAAATTTTGCATGCCCTAAACTCTCTATATTGCGCACTTGTCATAAAAAATTGACAGACTTTCGCCGGGAAATGGCAGAGAAATTTCAAAGTTTAGAAAAAACTGGGTTGAGGCTTCCTGACTGCTCTCACGCAAACCGTGGCTGTCTGTACACACCTCTTTGGGGTACTCCTGAGTTGTGCGCATGCTCAGTCATTCGGACTGTCGTTAACGCACCGCAGTTTGGCTCGGCAATTTGGTCAAAGTGTGGTACAAACGTCGGCAAATTTGGAGGTCGAAAAATGTTCCGACGAACTTCAAATTTTGCATGCCCTAAACTCTCTATATTGCGCACTTGTCATAAAAAAATGACAGACTTTCGCCGGGAAATGGCAGAGAAATTTCAAAGTTTAGAAAAAACTGGGTTGAGGCTTCCTGACTGCTCTCACGCAAACCGTGGCTCTCTGTACACACCTCTTTGGGGTACTCCTGAGTTGTGCGCATGCTCAGTCATTCGGACTGTCGTTAACGCACCGCAGTTTGGCTCGGCAATTTGGTCAAAGTGTGGTCCAAACGTCGGCAAATTTGGAGGTCGAAAAATGTTCCGACGAACTTCAAATTGTGCATGCCCTAAACTCTCTATATTGCGCACTTGTCATAAAAAATTGACAGACTTTCGCCGGGAAATGGCAGAGAAATTTCAAAGTTTAGAAAAAACTGGGTTGAGGCTTCCTGACTGCTCTCACGCAAACCGTGGCTGTCTGTACACACCTCTTTGGGGTACTCCTGAGTTGTGCGCATGCTCAGTCATTCGGACTGTCGTTAACGCACCGCAGTTTGGCTCGGCAATTTGGTCAAAGTGTGGTCCAAACGTCGGCAAATTTGGAGGTCGAAAAATGTTCCGACGAACTTCAAATTTTGCATGCCCTAAACTCTCTATATTGCGCACTTGTCATAAAAAATTGACAGACTTTCGCCGGGAAATGGCAGAGAAATTTCAAAGTTTAGAAAAAACTGGGTTGAGGCTTCCTGACTGCTCTCACGCAAACCGTGGCTGTCTGTACACACCTCTTTGGGGTACTCCTGAGTTGTGCGCATGCTCAGTCATTCGGACTGTCGTTAACGCACCGCAGTTTGGCTCGGCAATTTGGTCAAAGTGTGGTCCAAACGTCGGCAAATTTGGAGGTCGAAAAATGTTCCGACGAACTTCAAATTTTGCATGCCCTAAACTCTCTATATTGCGCACTTGTCATAAAAAAATTGACAGACTTTCGCCGGGAAATGGCAGAGAAATTTCAAAATTTAGAAAAAAAACTGGGTTGAGGCTTCCTGACTGCTCTCACGCAAACCGTGGCTGTCTGTACACACCTCTTTGGGGTACTCCTGAGTTGTGCGCATGCTCAGTCATTCGGACTGTCGTTAACGCACCGCAGTTTGGCTCGGCAATTTGGTCAAAGTGTGGTCCAAACGTCGGCAAATTTGGAGGTCGAAAAATGTTCCGACGAACTTCAAATTTTGAATGCCCTAAACTTTCTATATTGCGCACTTGTCATAAAAAATTGACAGACTTTCGCCGGGAAATGGCAGAGAAATTTCAAAGTTTAGAAAAAACTGGGTTGAGGCTTCCTGACTGCTCTCACGCAAACCGTGGCTGTCTGTACACACCTCTTTGGGGTACTCCTGAGTTGTGCGCATGCTCAGTCATTCGGACTGTCGTTAACGCTCCGCAGTTTGGCTCGGCAATTTGGTCAAAGTGTGGTCCAAACGTCGGCAAATTTGGAGGTCGAAAAATGTTCCGACGAACTTCAAATTTTGCATGCCCTAAACTCTCTATATTGCGCACTTGTCATAAAAAATTGACAGACTTTCGCCGGGAAATGGCAGAGAAATTTCAAAGTTTAGAAAAAACTGGGTTGAGGCTTCCTGACTGCTCTCACGCAAACCGTGGCTGTCTGTACACACCTCTTTGGGGTACTCCTGAGTTGTGCGCATGCTCAGTCATTCGGACTGTCGTTAACGCACCGCAGTTTGGCTCGGCAATTTGGTCAAAGTGTGGTCCAAACGTCGGCAAATTTGGAGGTCGAAAAATGTTCCGACGAACTTCAAATTTTGCATGCCCTAAACTCTCTATATTGCGCACTTGTCATAAAAAATTTACAGACTTTCGCCGGGAAATGGCAGAGAAATTTCAAAGTTTAGAAAAAACTGGGTTGAGGCTTCCTGACTGCTCTCACGCAAACCGTGGCTGTCTGTACACACCTCTTTGGGGTACTCCTGAGTTGTGCGCATGCTCAGTCATTCGGACTGTCGTTAACGCACCGCAGTTTGGCTCGGCAATTTGGTCAAAGTGTGGTCCAAACGTCGGCAAATTTGGAGGTCGAAAAATTTTCCGACGAACTTCAAATTTTGCATGCCCTAAACTCTCTATATTGCGCACTTGTCATACAAAATTGACAGACTTTCGCCGGGAAATGGCAGAGAAATTTCAAAGTTTAGAAAAAAACTGGGTTGAGGCTTCCTGACTGCTCTCACGCAAACCGTGGCTGTCTGTACACACCTCTTTGGGGTACTCCTGAGTTGTGCGCATGCTCAGTCATTCGGACTGTCGTTAACGCACCGCAGTTTGGCTCGGCAATTTGGTCAAAGTGTGGTCCAAACGTCGGCAAATTTGGAGGTCGAAAAATTTTCCGACGAACTTCAAATTTTGCATGCCCTAAACTCTCTATATTGCGCACTTGTCATAAAAAATTGACAGACTTTCGCCGGGAAATGGCAGAGAAATTTCAAAGTTTAGAAAAAACTGGGTTGAGGCTTCCTGACTGCTCTCACGCAAACCGTGGCTGTCTGTACACACCTCTTTGGGGTACTCCTGAGTTGTGCGCATGCTCAGTCATTCGGACTGTCGTTAACGCACCGCAGTTTGGCTCGGCAATTTGGTCAAAGTGTGGTACAAACGTCGGCAAATTTGGAGGTCGAAAAATGTTCCGACGAACTTCAAATTTTGCATGCCCTAAACTCTCTATATTGCGCACTTGTCATAAAAAAATGACAGACTTTCGCCGGGAAATGGCAGAGAAATTTCAAAGTTTAGAAAAAACTGGGTTGAGGCTTCCTGACTGCTCTCACGCAAACCGTGGCTCTCTGTACACACCTCTTTGGGGTACTCCTGAGTTGTGCGCATGCTCAGTCATTCGGACTGTCGTTAACGCACCGCAGTTTGGCTCGGCAATTTGGTCAAAGTGTGGTCCAAACGTCGGCAAATTTGGAGGTCGAAAAATGTTCCGACGAACTTCAAATTGTGCATGCCCTAAACTCTCTATATTGCGCACTTGTCATAAAAAATTGACAGACTTTCGCCGGGAAATGGCAGAGAAATTTCAAAGTTTAGAAAAAACTGGGTTGAGGCTTCCTGACTGCTCTCACGCAAACCGTGGCTGTCTGTACACACCTCTTTGGGGTACTCCTGAGTTGTGCGCATGCTCAGTCATTCGGACTGTCGTTAACGCACCGCAGTTTGGCTCGGCAATTTGGTCAAAGTGTGGTCCAAACGTCGGCAAATTTGGAGGTCGAAAAATGTTCCGACGAACTTCAAATTTTGCATGCCCTAAACTCTCTATATTGCGCACTTGTCATAAAAAATTGACAGACTTTCGCCGGGAAATGGCAGAGAAATTTCAAAGTTTAGAAAAAACTGGGTTGAGGCTTCCTGACTGCTCTCACGCAAACCGTGGCTGTCTGTACACACCTCTTTGGGGTACTCCTGAGTTGTGCGCATGCTCAGTCATTCGGACTGTCGTTAACGCACCGCAGTTTGGCTCGGCAATTTGGTCAAAGTGTGGTCCAAACGTCGGCAAATTTGGAGGTCGAAAAATGTTCCGACGAACTTCAAATTTTGCATGCCCTAAACTCTCTATATTGCGCACTTGTCATAAAAAATTGACAGACTTTCGCCGGGAAATGGCAGAGAAATTTCAAAGTTTAGAAAAAACTGGGTTGAGGCTTCCTGACTGCTCTCACGCAAACCGTGGCTGTCTGTACACACCTCTTTGGGGTACTCCTGAGTTGTGCGCATGCTCAGTCATTCGGACTGTCGTTAACGCACCGCAGTTTGGCTCGGCAATTTGGTCAAAGTGTGGTACAAACGTCGGCAAATTTGGAGGTCGAAAAATGTTCCGACGAACTTCAAATTTTGCATGCCCTAAACTCTCTATATTGCGCACTTGTCATAAAAAAATGACAGACTTTCGCCGGGAAATGGCAGAGAAATTTCAAAGTTTAGAAAAAACTGGGTTGAGGCTTCCTGACTGCTCTCACGCAAACCGTGGCTGTCTGTACACACCTCTTTGGGGTACTCCTGAGTTGTGCGCATGCTCAGTCATTCGGACTGTCGTTAACGCACCGCAGTTTGGCTCGGCAATTTGGTCAAAGTGTGGTCCAAACGTCGGCAAATTTGGAGGTCGAAAAATGTTCCGACGAACTTCAAATTTTGCATGCCCTAAACTCTCTATATTGCGCACTTGTCATAAAAAATTGACAGACTTTCGCCGGGAAATGGCAGAGAAATTTCAAAGTTTAGAAAAAACTGGGTTGAGGCTTCCTGACTGCTCTCACGCAAACCGTGGCTGTCTGTACACACCTCTTTGGGGTACTCCTGAGTTGTGCGCATGCTCAGTCATTCGGACTGTCGTTAACGCACCGCAGTTTGGCTCGGCAATTTGGTCAAAGTGTGGTCCAAACGTCGGCAAATTTGGAGGTCGAAAAATGTTCCGACGAACTTCAAATTTTGCATGCCCTAAACTCTCTATATTGCGCACTTGTCATAAAAAATTGACAGACTTTCGCCGGGAAATGGCAGAGAAATTTCAAAGTTTAGAAAAAACTGGGTTGAGGCTTCCTGACTGCTCTCACGCAAACCGTGGCTGTCTGTACACACCTCTTTGGGGTACTCCTGAGTTGTGCGCATGCTCAGTCATTCGGACTGTCGTTAACGCACCGCAGTTTGGCTCGGCAATTTGGTCAAAGTGTGGTACAAACGTCGGCAAATTTGGAGGTCGAAAAATGTTCCGACGAACTTCAAATTTTGCATGCCCTAAACTCTCTATATTGCGCACTTGTCATAAAAAAATGACAGACTTTCGCCGGGAAATGGCAGAGAAATTTCAAAGTTTAGAAAAAACTGGGTTGAGGCTTCCTGACTGCTCTCACGCAAACCGTGGCTGTCTGTACACACCTCTTTGGGGTACTCCTGAGTTGTGCGCATGCTCAGTCATTCGGACTGTCGTTAACGCACCGCAGTTTGGCTCGGCAATTTGGTCAAAGTGTGGTCCAAACGTCGGCAAATTTGGAGGTCAAAAAATGTTCCGACGAACTTCAAATTTTGCATGCCCTAAACTCTCTGTATTGCGCACTTGTCATAAAAAATTGACAGACTTTCGCCGGGAAATGGCAGAGAAATTTCAAAGTTTAGAAAAAACTGGGTTGAGGCTTCCTGACTGCTCTCACGCAAACCGTGGCTGTCTGTACACACCTCTTTGGGGTACTCCTGAGTTGTGCGCATGCTCAGTCATTCGGACTGTCGTTAACGCACCGCAGTTTGGCTCGGCAATTTGGTCAAAGTGTGGTCCAAACGTCGGCAAATTTGGAGGTCGAAAAATGTTCCGACGAACTTCAAATGTTGCATGCCCTAAACTCTCTATATTGCGCACTTGTCATAAAAAATTGACAGACTTTCGCTGGGAAATGGCAGAGAAATTTCAAAGTTTAGAAAAAACTGGGTTGAGGCTTCCTGACTGCTCTCACGCAAACCGTGGCTGTCTGTACACACCTCTTTGGGGTACTCCTAAGTTGTGCGCATGCTCAGTCATTCGGACTGTCGTTAACGCACCGCAGTTTGGCTCGGCAATTTGGTCAAAGTGTGGTCCAAACGTCGGCAAATTTGGAGGTCGAAAAATGTTCCGACGAACTTCAAATTTTGCATGCCCTAAACTCTCTATATTGCGCACTTGTCATAAAAAATTGACAGACTTTCGCCGGGAAATGGCAGAGAAATTTCAAAGTTTAGAAAAAACTGGGTTGAGGCTTCCTGACTGCTCTCACGCAAACCGTGGCTGTCTGTACACACCTCTTTGGGGTACTCCTGAGTTGTGCGCATGCTCAGTCATTCGGACTGTCGTTAACGCACCGCAGTTTGGCTCGGCAATTTGGTCAAAGTGTGGTCCAAACGTCGGCAAATTTGGAGGTCGAAAAATGTTCCGACGAACTTCAAATTTTGCATGCCCTAAACTCTCTATATTGCGCACTTGTCATAAAAAAATTGACAGACTTTCGCCGGGAAATGGCAGAGAAATTTCAAAGTTTAGAAAAAACTGGGTTGAGGCTTCCTGACTGCTCTCACGCAAACCGTGGCTGTCTGTACACACCTCTTTGGGGTACTCCTGAGTTGTGCGCATGCTCAGTCATTCGGACTGTCGTTAACGCACCGCAGTTTGGCTCGGCAATTTGGTCAAAGTGTGGTCCAAACGTCGGCAAATTTGGAGGTCGAAAAATGTTCCGACGAACTTCAAATGTTGCATGCCCTAAACTCTCTATATTGCGCACTTGTCATAAAAAATTGACAGACTTTCGCTGGGAAATGGCAGAGAAATTTCAAAGTTTAGAAAAAACTGGGTTGAGGCTTCCTGACTGCTCTCACGCAAACCGTGGCTGTCTGTACACACCTCTTTGGGGTACTCCTGAGTTGTGCGCATGCTCAGTCATTCGGACTGTCGTTAACGCACCGCAGTTTGGCTCGGCAATTTGGTCAAAGTGTGGTCCAAACGTCGGCAAATTTGGAGGTCGAAAAATGTTCCGACGAACTTCAAATTTTGCATGCCCTAAACTCTCTATATTGCGCACTTGTCATAAAAAATTGACAGACTTTCGCCGGGAAATGGCAGAGAAATTTCAAAGTTTAGAAAAAACTGGGTTGAGGCTTCCTGACTGCTCTCACGCAAACCGTGGCTGTCTGTACACACCTCTTTGGGGTACTCCTGAGTTGTGCGCATGCTCAGTCATTCGGACTGTCGTTAACGCACCGCAGTTTGGCTCGGCAATTTGGTCAAAGTGTGGTCCAAACGTCGGCAAATTTGGAGGTCGAAAAATGTTCCGACGAACTTCAAATGTTGCATGCCCTAAACTCTCTATATTGCGCACTTGTCATAAAAAATTGACAGACTTTCGCTGGGAAATGGCAGAGAAATTTCAAAGTTTAGAAAAAACTGGGTTGAGGCTTCCTGACTGCTCTCACGCAAACCGTGGCTGTCTGTACACACCTCTTTGGGGTACTCCTGAGTTGTGCGCATGCTCAGTCATTCGGACTGTCGTTAACGCACCGCAGTTTGGCTCGGCAATTTGGTCAAAGTGTGGTCCAAACGTCGGCAAATTTGGAGGTCGAAAAATGTTCCGACGAACTTCAAATTTTGCATGCCCTAAACTCTCTATATTGCGCACTTGTCATAAAAAAATTGACAGACTTTCGCCGGGAAATGGCAGAGAAATTTCAAAGTTTAGAAAAAACTGGGTTGAGGCTTCCTGACTGCTCTCACGCAAACCGTGGCTGTCTGTACACACCTCTTTGGGGTACTCCTGAGTTGTGCGCATGCTCAGTCATTCGGACTGTCGTTAAAGCACCGCAGTTTGGCTCGGCAATTTGGTCAAAGTGTGGTCCAAACGTCGGCAAATTTGGAGGTCGAAAAATGTTCCGACGAACTTCAAATTTTGCATGCCCTAAACTCTCTATATTGCGCACTTGTCATAAAAAATTGACAGACTTTCGCCGGGAAATGGCAGAGAAATTTCAAAGTTTAGAAAAAACTGGGTTGAGGCTTCCTGACTGCTCTCACGCAAACCGTGGCTGTCTGTACACACCTCTTTGGGGTACTCCTGAGTTGTGCGCATGCTCAGTCATTCGGACTGTCGTTAACGCACCGCAGTTTGGCTCGGCAATTTGGTCAAAGTGTGGTCCAAACGTCGGCAAATTTGGAGGTCGAAAAATGTTCCGACGAACTTCAAATTTTGCATGCCCTAAACTCTCTATATTGCGCACTTGTCATAAAAAATTGACAGACTTTCGCCGGGAAATGGCAGAGAAATTTCAAAGTTTAGAAAAAACTGGGTTGAGGCTTCCTGACTGCTCTCACGCAAACCGTGGCTGTCTGTACACACCTCTTTGGGGTACTCCTGAGTTGTGCGCATGCTCAGTCATTCGGACTGTCGTTAAAGCACCGCAGTTTGGCTCGGCAATTTGGTCAAAGTGTGGTCCAAACGTCGGCAAATTTGGAGGTCGAAAAATGTTCCGACGAACTTCAAATTTTGCATGCCCTAAACTCTCTATATTGCGCACTTGTCATAAAAAATTGACAGACTTTCGCCGGGAAATGGCAGAGAAATTTCAAAGTTTAGAAAAAACTGGGTTGAGGCTTCCTGACTGCTCTCACGCAAACCGTGGCTGTCTGTACACACCTCTTTGGGGTACTCCTGAGTTGTGCGCATGCTCAGTCATTCGGACTGTCGTTAACGCACCGCAGTTTGGCTCGGCAATTTGGTCAAAGTGTGGTCCAAACGTCGGCAAATTTGGAGGTCGAAAAATGTTCCGACGAACTTCAAATGTTGCATGCCCTAAACTCTCTATATTGCGCACTTGTCATAAAAAATTGACAGACTTTCGCTGGGAAATGGCAGAGAAATTTCAAAGTTTAGAAAAAACTGGGTTGAGGCTTCCTGACTGCTCTCACGCAAACCGTGGCTGTCTGTACACACCTCTTTGGGGTACTCCTGAGTTGTGCGCATGCTCAGTCATTCGGACTGTCGTTGAAGCACCGCAGTTTGGCTCGGCAATTTGGTCAAAGTGTGGTCCAAACGTCGGCAAATTTGGAGGTCGAAAAATGTTCCGACGAACTTCAAATTTTGCATGCCCTAAACTCTCTATATTGCGCACTTGTCATAAAAAATTGACAGACTTTCGCCGGGAAATGGCAGAGAAATTTCAAAGTTTAGAAAAAACTGGGTTGAGGCTTCCTGACTGCTCTCACGCAAACCGTGGCTGTCTGTACACACCTCTTTGGGGTACTCCTGAGTTGTGCGCATGCTCAGTCATTCGGACTGTCGTTAACGCACCGCAGTTTGGCTCGGTAATTTGGTCAAAGTGTGGTCCAAACGTCGGCAAATTTGGAGGTCGAAAAATGTTCCGACGAACTTCAAATTTTGCATGCCCTAAACTCTCTATATTGCGCACTTGTCATACAAAATTGACAGACTTTCTCCGGGAAATGGCAGAGAAATTTCAAAGTTTAGAAAAAACTGGGTTAAGGCTTCCTGACTGCTCTCACGCAAACCGTGGCTGTCTGTACACACCTCTTTGGGGTACTCCTGAGTTGTGCGCATGCTCAGTCATTCGGACTGTCGTTAAAGCACCGCAGTTTGGCTCGGCAATTTGGTCAAAGTGTGGTCCAAACGTCGGCAAATTTGGAGGTCGAAAAATGTTCCGACGAACTTCAAATTTTGCATGCCCTAAATTCTCTATATTGCGCACTTGTCATAAAAAATTGACAGACTTTCGCCGGGAAATGGCAGAGAAATTTCAAAGTTTAGAAAAAACTGGGTTGAGGCTTCCTGACTGCTCTCACGCAAACCGTGGCTGTCTGTACACACCTCTTTGGGGTACTCCTGAGTTGTGCGCATGCTCAGTCATTCGGACTGTCGTTAACGCACCGCAGTTTGGCTCGGCAATTTGGTCAAAGTGTGGTCCAAACGTCGGCAAATTTGGAGGTCGAAAAATGTTCCGACGAACTTCAAATGTTGCATGCCCTAAACTCTCTATATTGCGCACTTGTCATAAAAAATTGACAGACTTTCGCTGGGAAATGGCAGAGAAATTTCAAAGTTTAGAAAAAACTGGGTTGAGGCTTCCTGACTGCTCTCACGCAAACCGTGGCTGTCTGTACACACCTCTTTGGGGTACTCCTGAGTTGTGCGCATGCTCAGTCATTTGGACTGTCGTTAACGCACCGCAGTTTGGCTCGGCAATTTGGTCAAAGTGTGGTCCAAACGTCGGCAAATTTGGAGGTCGAAAAATGTTCCGACGAACTTCAAATTTTGCATGCCCTAAACTCTCTATATTGCGCACTTGTCATAAAAAATTGACAGACTTTCGCCGGGAAATGGCAGAGAAATTTCAAAGTTTAGAAAAAACTGGGTTGAGGCTTCCTGACTGCTCTCACGCAAACCGTGGCTGTCTGTACACACCTCTTTGGGGTACTCCTGAGTTGTGCGCATGCTCAGTCATTCGGACTGTCGTTGAAGCACCGCAGTTTGGCTCGGCAATTTGGTCAAAGTGTGGTCCAAACGTCGGCAAATTTGGAGGTCGAAAAATGTTCCGACGAACTTCAAATTTTGCATGCCCTAAACTCTCTATATTGCGCACTTGTCATAAAAAATTGACAGACTTTCGCCGGGAAATGGCAGAGAAATTTCAAAGTTTAGAAAAAACTGGGTTGAGGCTTCCTGACTGCTCTCACGCAAACCGTGGCTGTCTGTACACACCTCTTTGGGGTACTCCTGAGTTGTGCGCATGCTCAGTCATTCGGACTGTCGTTAACGCACCGCAGTTTGGCTCGGTAATTTGGTCAAAGTGTGGTCCAAACGTCGGCAAATTTGGAGGTCGAAAAATGTTCCGACGAACTTCAAATTTTGCATGCCCTAAACTCTCTATATTGCGCACTTGTCATACAAAATTGACAGACTTTCTCCGGGAAATGGCAGAGAAATTTCAAAGTTTAGAAAAAACTGGGTTAAGGCTTCCTGACTGCTCTCACGCAAACCGTGGCTGTCTGTACACACCTCTTTGGGGTACTCCTGAGTTGTGCGCATGCTCAGTCATTCGGACTGTCGTTAAAGCACCGCAGTTTGGCTCGGCAATTTGGTCAAAGTGTGGTCCAAACGTCGGCAAATTTGGAGGTCGAAAAATGTTCCGACGAACTTCAAATTTTGCATGCCCTAAATTCTCTATATTGCGCACTTGTCATAAAAAATTGACAGACTTTCGCCGGGAAATGGCAGAGAAATTTCAAAGTTTAGAAAAAACTGGGTTGAGGCTTCCTGACTGCTCTCACGCAAACCGTGGCTGTCTGTACACACCTCTTTGGGGTACTCCTGAGTTGTGCGCATGCTCAGTCATTCGGACTGTCGTTAACGCACCGCAGTTTGGCTCGGCAATTTGGTCAAAGTGTGGTCCAAACGTCGGCAAATTTGGAGGTCGAAAAATGTTCCGACGAACTTCAAATGTTGCATGCCCTAAACTCTCTATATTGCGCACTTGTCATAAAAAATTGACAGACTTTCGCTGGGAAATGGCAGAGAAATTTCAAAGTTTAGAAAAAACTGGGTTGAGGCTTCCTGACTGCTCTCACGCAAACCGTGGCTGTCTGTACACACCTCTTTGGGGTACTCCTGAGTTGTGCGCATGCTCAGTCATTTGGACTGTCGTTAACGCACCGCAGTTTGGCTCGGCAATTTGGTCAAAGTGTGGTCCAAACGTCGGCAAATTTGGAGGTCGAAAAATGTTCCGACGAACTTCAAATTTTGCATGCCCTAAACTCTCTATATTGCGCACTTGTCATAAAAAATTGACAGACTTTCGCCGGGAAATGGCAGAGAAATTTCAAAGTTTAGAAAAAACTGGGTTGAGGCTTCCTGACTGCTCTCACGCAAACCGTGGCTGTCTGTACACACCTCTTTGGGGTACTCCTGAGTTGTGCGCATGCTCAGTCATTCGGACTGTCGTTAACGCACCGCAGTTTGGCTCGGCAATTTGGTCAAAGTGTGGTCCAAACGTCGGCAAATTTGGAGGTCGAAAAATGTTCCGACGAACTTCAAATTTTGCATGTCCTAAACTCTCTATATTGCGCACTTGTCATAAAAAAATTGACAGACTTTCGACGGGAAATGGCAGAGAAATTTCAAAGTTTAGAAAAAACTGGGTTGAGGCTTCCTGACTGCTCTCACGCAAACCGTGGCTGTCTGTACACACCTCTTTGGGGTACTCCTGAGTTGTGCGCATGCTCAGTCATTCGGACTGTCGTTAAAGCACCGCAGTTTGGCTCGGCAATTTGGTCAAAGTGTGGTCCAAACGTCGGCAAATTTGGAGGTCGAAAAATGTTCCGACGAACTTCAAATTTTGCATGCCCTAAACTCTCTATATTGCGCACTTGTCATAAAAAATTGACAGACTTTCGCCAGGAAATGGCAGAGAAATTTAAAAGTTTAGAAAAAACTGGGTTGAGGCTTCCTGACTGCTCTCACGCAAACCGTGGCTGTCTGTACACACCTCTTTGGGGTACTCCTGAGTTGTGCGCATGCTCAGTCATTCGGACTGTCGTTAACGCACCGCAGTTTGACTCGGCAATTTGGTCAAAGTGTGGTCCAAACGTCGGCAAATTTGGAGGTCGAAAAATGTTCCGACGAACTTCAAATTTTGCATGCCCTAAACTCTCTATATTGTGCACTTGTCATAAAAAAATTGACAGACTTTCGCCGGGAAATGGCAGAGAAATTTCAAAGTTTAGAAAAAACTGGGTTGAGGCTTCCTGACTGCTCTCACGCAAACCGTGGCTGTCTGTACACACCTCTTTGGGGTACTCCTGAGTTGTGCGCATGCTCAGTCATTCGGACTGTCGTTAACGCACCGCAGTTTGGCTCGGCAATTTGGTCAAAGTGTGGTCCAAACGTCGGCAAATTTGGAGGTCGAAAAATGTTCCGACGAACTTCAAATTTTGCATGCCCTAAACTCTCTATATTGCGCACTTGTCATATAAAATTGACAGACTTTCGCCGGGAAATGGCAGAGAAATTTCAAAGTTTAGAAAAAACTGGGTTGAGGCTTCCTGACTGCTCTCACGCAAACCGTGGCTGTCTGTACACACCTCTTTGGGGTACTCCTGAGTTGTGCGCATGCTCAGTCATTCGGACTGTCGTTAACGCACCGCAGTTTGGCTCGGCAATTTGGTCAAAGTGTGGTCCAAACGTCGGCAACTTTGGAGGTCGAAAAATGTTCAGACGAACTTCAAATTTTGCATGACCTAAACTCTCTATATTGCGCACTTGTCATAAAAAAATTGACAGACTTTCGCCGGGAAATGGCAGAGAAATTTCAAAGTTTAGAAAAAACTGGGTTGAGGCTTCCTGACTGCTCTCACGCAAACCGTGGCTGTCTGTACACACCTCTTTGGGGTACTCCTGAGTTGTGCGCATGCTCAGTCATTCGGACTGTCGTTAACGCACCGCAGTTTGGCTCGGCAATTTGGTCAAAGTGTGGTCCAAACGTCGGCAAATTTGGAGGTCGAAAAATGTTCCGACGAACTTCAAATTTTGCATGCCCTAAACTCTCTATATTGCGCACTTGTCATAAAAAAATTGACAGACTTTCGCCGGGAAATGGCAGAGAAATTTCAAAGTTTAGAAAAAACTGGGTTGAGGCTTCCTGACTGCTCTCACGCAAACCGTGGCTGTCTGTACACACCTCTTTGGGGTACTCCTGAGTTGTGCGCATGCTCAGTCATTCGGACTGTCGTTAACGCACCGCAGTTTGGCTCGGCAATTTGGTCAAAGTGTGGTCCAAACGTCGGCAACTTTGGAGGTCGAAAAATGTTCCGACGAACTTCAAATTTTGCATGACCTAAACTCTCTATATTGCGCACTTGTCATAAAAAAATTGACAGACTTTCGCCGGGAAATGGCAGAGAAATTTCAAAGTTTAGAAAAAACTGGGTTGAGGCTTCCTGACTGCTCTCACGCAAACCGTGGCTGTCTGTACACACCTCTTTGGGGTACTCCTGAGTTGTGCGCATGCTCAGTCATTCGGACTGTCGTTAACGCGCACCGCAGTTTGGCTCGGCAATTTGGTCAAAGTGTGGTCCAAACGTCGGCAAATTTGGAGGTCGAAAAATGTTCCGACGAACTTCAAATTTTGCATGCCCTAAACTCTCTATATTGCGCACTTGTCATACAAAATTGACAGACTTTCGCCGGGAAATGGCAGAGAAATTTCAAAGTTTAGAAAAAACTGGGTTGAGGCTTCCTGACTGCTCTCACGCAAACCGTGGCTGTCTGTACACACCTCTTTGGGGTACTCCTGAGTTGTGCGCATGCTCAGTCATTCGGACTGTCGTTAACGCACCGCAGTTTGGCTCGGCAATTTGGTCAAAGTGTGGTCCAAACGTCGGCAAATTTGGAGGTCGAAAAATGTTCCGACGAACTTCAAATTTTGCATGCCCTAAACTCTCTATATTGCGCACTTGTCATAAAAAATTGACAGACTTTCGCCGGGAAATGGCAGAGAAATTTCAAAGTTTAGAAAAAACTGGGTTGAGGCTTCCTGACTGCTCTCACGCAAACCGTGGCTGTCTGTACACACCTCTTTGGGGTACTCCTGAGTTGTGCGCATGCTCAGTCATTCGGACTGTCGTTAACGCACCGCAGTTTG